>JAJTWR010000044.1:1237500-1560000 GCA_021613335.1 Whitmania pigra | reverse complement strand
TCATAGATCATTCATAGCCAATCGAGGTTTCTCCTATGGCCCATCACCCGATCTCAACCGACATTTGAGCTCTTTAAGAGTCCGTTGAAAACCCATCTCTGCAGGATAAACCGAAAATTTCTGATGCTATGCATAAGGCGCCAAATAACGATCAATTACTTTTTTGTATTTATATTATTTTTAAAATATGATATTACTAAAATTCTTATTATTTATTATTCAGAGGTGAACCAACCTCGAATCGCTTTGACGACGCATAAGGAATTCCAAGAAACCAATCCACTTCTTTGGACTCGACATCTGTTTTGTTTGTTATGAATTGAAAGTGATTGAATGGATGATTTTCAAAAATTATCCAATAAAACAGAACGTGCATATTGCTTGTAAATAACTCATTTTTATTGAGTCGAAACTAAAATTTTATTTTGCAATGAACTAACATCTTATTCAAAAGACCATCTCACCTTCTCGAAAATATCCATCCCTTCTCTTACCAATAAATTCCCCGCATTCAGTAATTACGGTTATCGTTTTTCCGGTACTCTTCAAATACTCGTCCACATCTAAAGCCAGAATGCATCTTGCTATGAGAGCAACAACAAAGCATCTCTGAAAAAGTTCCATCACAACCATCAAGAAATTCCCCTTCTAAGCTTATTAAGGTTAATATGAGGTGCTCGAAGCATTCAGCGCTCTGCTGCTCCGGAGGAAGAAATTCAACAGAACACCAATTTGATATGCAATCTGTGCTTCCCTGTCTCAAAAGAAGGCAAGATTAATGGTTAAGCACTTTTTCATTTTTAATTAAAAGCCTTTTTAAATGCCAGAGTCTAATTAAAACAGAGAGGCTGCCTTGAGTTACTTGAAAAGTATAAATTTACATCATTTCTAAGTTTTGATTGAGATAACATTTTGAGCACATAATTAGAGCGCTAAAGCCAAAATTAGATTTAATTATTATTTATTTCTTATTTTGCAATACCAACTTAATGTATCGTGAAATGACTAACTTGTATTTGATCATCAAACAAAAAAAATAATTGATTCGATTGCACGGACGATTTCTGCGAGAGGCACTGGCTGTAAAAATGTGTTAATTGGCAAGAATGAAGTCTGCAAACTTTAAAAACTCGGTAATTGGTTGAAAAGTAAATAGGTTAAAAGTAAATTATTAGAGCAATTTGTCATCGAAAAGGATTCTTTTGTGACATAATATATAAGAGGTCCAAAATGTTCACATCCAAGATTTAATTAAATTTGAATTATTCTCTCTGGCTATGTAAAACCGAGTCTGTGTGAAAACCTCCTCTGAGTCTGTGTTTATCCACTTTTGTCGGACAAGTGTTGACCTGGTCTCGAATTCGTGCTTAACTAGTTTATAACTGTCAGGTTAACTATATTGATAATCAGGATCATGAGATAGGGGTAGGGATGGATGTTACCGAAAGTGTTGACCTGGTCTCGAATTCGTGCTTAACTAGTTTATAACTGTCAGGTTAACTATATTCACCATAAATGGTCACAGATTTGACACTGTTTGCATATTCATATTTAATTTATTTATTTAATTAAAGTCCATTGCATAACGTTGATTTGGACTTGTTAGTTAGTTATATAAAAGTAATGATACGTATTAATATGTATAATAATAGGAATAAAATAATAATAAATTAAATAAAGTTTTAATTGAAAGACACTAAACTCCGATTTTTGCAAATCCATCTGGACATCTCCACACTCGTTGGATTGCTAAGCATAGAACTCATCTCAGATTTGTATTGAGTCTGATTTCTCTCCTCAGGGCAGACTGGTCCGGACATTCCATTTTCATCTTCCTGAGGGCACACCTTGCACTTTCCATCCGGATGATATTTTAAGAGAAACAGGTGTTGATTCAGAGCACATTTTCCAACTCGGAGTCTGGAGATAAGAGCCTCATTCCTCCTTGAGGCGCATAGGAACTTGCTCTTAGTCGACACGAGTTTCTTTATGGTCTTCTAATGTTGGCTTCGCGGGTCGTCGTCCCATCTGGCTTGCCACTGTTGGATGATGCTGCAGGACATGGACCTTTTGAATTCCTTGATCCAGCGGTCTATCTGCTCCCTTGCGGTGGAGTCTTTTGCTAATGCATCAGCCTTTCTATTGCCTGGGATTCCAGGGCGGAGAACCAAATAAGTGTGACCTTTCTGCCACTTCCTTGGATAACTGAAATTAGAAACTGTGTTTTCTTAATTTCAAGAGCAATATCGTTTCAATCCTTTAGTGCCTCTAAATGTTATGTTGTAAACCTATTAATACTTAAAAACCTACAATAATATCTCATAATTATATAAATTATGAAAACTCGTTTCTAGGGCGACCCGGTATCATTTGATCTACGGACCGGTGACGTTCCGTGGCCTGAGGGTTGGGGAACATTGATGTAAATCATCGCGCAGGTTTTTTTTTTGTCAAATCATCGATGATCAATTTTTGAAGATTTTATCAAACTCCTGATTATCAGGTATTAAGATATTCAGCACATTCGAAGTTTCCAAAATATCTTAATTAAAAACTTTCGATATTTTTGTACTCTAAATGTGATAACTTCTTTTTAAATATTAATAGCGCATTAAATAATTTTGAAGTTATTCGATTTTAAACTCCTGTCCAATTACGCAAAGGTGTTTTATTTGACCAGCGTCGGGGCAGCCGAATTTGAATGCGTATTCTTCATTCGTAACCATAACAAATAAAATAATCCCGGGTGGGAAGAATCCATTGTTTTGTTCCGAGTGATGGGGAGACAATATCCTGTTGGAATTAAAAGTTTGACAATTTATTTGTACAATTTTGCGGTTTATCTTGGACGCACAGGTTTAATAAATTCGAATTTGTTGATTGTTACTAGATAATGAGTACTTTATGGTTGGAAGTACTAGCCTGCCTCCTAAAATTGATGGTCAGCTGAGAAGACATGTTGTAATAGAAATTCCTTTTATAAAATGGATGGACAAGCGATCCAATCCCAATGTTTTTGCCTCAGTTCTTTGGTGGGGCGAAGAGGGCAAAGGAACAATTTTTAGGTTAGACTTTTCAAAATTACATTGAAATAAAATGTTCACCTAGAGCTGATTGTACTTTACAGGCCTGCAAATGAGGAGAGTCAGAAAACATCTAAAAGATTTGTTCGTGCTATATATGGCATAATTTCGGGACCTAAGAGATTTTTAGATTATTTAAATGGTATTTTTTGAGTGTGTTTGAAAATGTGCCTTAAATAATGTATACCTTTTACTTTCAGACATGAAAGTAATGCCAATTAATATTTTTAACGAGTCTGATTCTTTACCAATTGGTCGAGCACAAGTAAAGAACTTGTCATCTTTGTCTCCATCACATTCTATTTCAGGGTAATCAGTTCTAGTTATATCCATTTGCTAATAGGTCAAAGCATTGCTTATTCCTTATTTTCTTTTATGCTTATTTTTTAGCTTGCCTGTAGAATTATTTTATTTTTATTTTCAAGCTTATATCCTGTAATGAACACAAATAACAAGAAGATTGCAGAAATTAAAGTTCATCTCTCCATTGTTTCTCTGGAGAGTTTACAAGAAGGTGATGATTTTTTTATTGCTGTGCTTAAATTGAAGCTGTAATAAGTTATTTAAAACACTCTGAAATTATTTAAAGTTGATAATGAATTTTTTAGTAAGTCAACACATTGTGACCGTTGGCTTTGCCAGTGCATGCAGGAATGTAACCCATTGCTAATCTGCACTTAAAGTCAACTATTATAATAAATTTACATTAGAATGATAGATATGTTAACCTAGATATGTTGTCTTGTGAACTGAGGTTTCAAGTTATTTGGCTCAGAACTTGTCTTGTTGCTTAAGTTTGTGCTTCATTGAAACATCTTCTTGTCCAGGTGGTGTCGAGGTTCCTACGCCAGACGGAGGTCTCGATCCGGTCGAAGATTCTGAGACTTTCTTAGGCGACTTGAAGGTGGATTGAACTTCCATTACTGTTTCAGTGCTCTCTTAATTTAATTTTAATTACTTGAATAACTGTTACAAGGCAGCTCGTGGAGTTACGCATGCATTTGAAAAATCTCCTTACGGTGCAGATAATATCACAAATTCACTTGAAATTGTTGGTAAACAGATCAATACCTTTGGTTCTAATGGAAAAGAATTGAGAGGGGGTAAAGCATTTCAAATTTTGTGCAACTTGATATGAGATTGAAACTGATTGATTTAATCAAAGCAGTTGATTCTCTAGGTATAATGGATTCCATTGTGGATTCTCTTGAAAAATTGAGAAATGAGATGACAAATTCCTGTCTCAAAGTCGATGTCTCTGGGTTTGTTGTGATTTTATGAACTTTCAAATTCATCATTCTTTCGTCAATTCTTCAAACTTACTGTCTTATTGTTGTGTTATTGTTACAAATAGAATCTTTTAACCTTCAATAGTTATTAATATATAATAATATTAATTTTGTAGAAATTGTTTATTTATTATTAAAATTTGACAGTCCTGCCATGGAAACTCATGGAGACATTTTAGCCTCCACTTTGCCAAATTCGTCACATTTGTTACATCTTCAGCCTGCAGACCTCATCCTGAATTCTGTGAGGATTCCATGTTACTTAATTAACCATTTTTATAACTTAATGAATTCACGGTTTAGCACTTTATTTAAGTAAATTCTGGATGTTAGAAAAGATTAATTTTTTTTTAACTAGTTGTTGGTAATTGCAAATGTTGATTTAATTGATTAATGATAGAAGTAGTGACCCTTTCTTATAGAATGTCATTTACTTGTTATGTTCAATTACTGTAATCATATTTATCGAATTTTGGATATGAAACCAGAACTTTTGTAGGTAACATTATAATATAATAATAATATATATATATATGTAGGTAACATTATAATATAATAATAATATTTATATTATTATATATATTATTATTGTTGGATAAATACCTCTAAAAATAAATATATATACCTCAATGGTTCATTTCACTATCTAACATGTATAATCTAAAATATAATATTTATTTCATAAATAAATGCAATATATATGTCATAATTAAATGTAGCATAAATTCCATAACTAAATACAATGTATTCCAAAAAAATTCTATAAAAGGAGTTAGTAAAGAATGTAGAATGTTTGTTTCTCGTAGATACTTGACGGTGACATAAGAGACTTCAGTCACAAATTCACTGGACCAATGAGTTTTTCTGACGACCAGAAATTGTTGGAACATGACGAGCTCTATGAGTTATTCTATCGCAATGTTGGTTGATTCCTAAGGTTCCTTTCAATTTTAACTAAACACTTCATTATTAATAACATTTAAGTGTAATTTGATCAATTAATTTGTTGTGATGGGCCAGTGCTAATCATTTTATTGTGGTCAACTCTTATTGATCAATCAGTCAATTAGGACTAAAACCCTCTTTGTATTGCTAGTTAATTTGTGATAACCAAATATTTAGTATTAATTGATGACAATAAATTGGTGTTAGATTAATTGATGATAATTGGATGTTAGATTAATTGATGATAACCATTTAATTAATTCAGGTACCTGGTCCTCTTGATGACAGTGCCATTAATAAGTCTAAGATGATGTCAAAAGAACCCAAGGTATGATAATAATTTTGTTGATAAATATTGTATTATGGCATTACATTATATTATATTTGCTTTGTAATATTTAAAATGATTAAATGGTTAATGTTTCTTTTTCTGCCTAACCAGACATCTCTGAAAACATCTGTTTTGAAGAAGGACTCTGATGCACAATTACCTCCAAAACTGAGAAGAGAATTATCACATGCTTCAGGTTATTGATTGGAATTTAATTTCTGCAATTAATTTAATTTAATGCACTGAGCACTTGAAATTCTTTTAATAAGGCTTTTGTATTGGCTTATTCTAGAAATTGGATGCATTTTTGGATTAATATTATTTTGTCATTGATTGATTTGTATTACATTAAAGTTATAAAAAAAACCTAAATGGCAAATAAATTAATTTATTAACCTAATATTTATGAATGGATTTTCAAATTGCAGGTATTATGGTGCTTGTAAACAGTTTCACAGCAATCAACAAACTGTTTGTCAAGGAAGTAAGGAGTGACAGGTAATATTTAAACTAAACTAAGTCGTTTATTATTACATGAAAGGGCTCATTATTAAATCGGACATTTGGCTGAAGTTATTATTTGATTTTTAGAGAATTGTCATCAGATTGCATGCTCTCCGTCTCCCTCTCAAAACGACTCGACGATGCAGACGCAGAACCATTGGTGAAGATGAAACCTTTGCTTGTGAAACTGAAGGGCAGAGGTATTTGTTATTGTTATTTATTATTTATTATTTACTTACGTAGTTGTATATTATTTATTTACATACGTACATTTATTTATATGCATAGAAATTTTATTTATATTTATTTTTATTTTTTGTGTGATATATGTGACAACCTCTCTCTCAATTAAAGACTGGGCAGCCAGTTTGAAACTTTTAAAATTTTTGACATTTTGGAATATTCAATGAAATTTTTACTGAAGTCTCAATCAGTATGGATATTGAGTGTTTCAGTGATATTTTGTTGGATTTAATGAGAAATCAGTTACAAATGGCTTAATGTGCTCCTTGTGGTTTGACTTGTTTTATATGCTCTTTAGCTTTAGTAATTGATGATTGAATTGGTTAGTAATAATTACAAATGGTGATTACATCTGCAAAATGGTAATTGCAAACACACATTACAAATAAAGAACTTGTGAAATTGCAAAGACATATTTCAACACAACAGTTCTTCAGTTCAACCAGAAGATCATCATCAGCAGAACATCACTTGATTTGGAAGACCAAGGAATGTTCCATCACGTGCTTCTCTTTAAACTCTTGGAGAGGACTTCTCTATCAAAGGTTTATGCATTTTAAATATTTAACATGAAAGTTTTATTTTTATTAATATTTAACAGGGAAATTATATTAAATAAATATTTAACAAGGAATATATTTTAAATAAAAACTTAAAATGACATGTTATTTTCTCAAATTGACTTTTCTCATCATTTGGCTATTGTTATATAGATACTCAAGTTAAAGTATATAAAATATTATTTGTGAATTAGTTTTATGAATTCTTTTCATCTGCTAAGAAATTCAAAATAATTTTCAAGTGGCATCTTTGTTCTGCATGCTTCTGATTGAATACAATTTGTAATAAGTTATTATTTAATTAAATCTCATTCATTATTGTATTGTTATTATTTAACCGAACCTTGATCATTGTTGTATTTGTGAAGTTCAAAGTGATATGTCGAGCTGAATGTGGCATCCTTGATTTGTTGATGATGAGGGAGCAGGGAGCACTGAAGGTGAACTTGGAGGATAAAATTGGAAAATGTCTCGGGTCCTTGGAGGTACTTATCAAGTTTTATTATACTTAAATATTAAAAATTATACTTTTATTCATTATTATGACGTTTACATATTCTAATTTTATATTTTCTTTTAAATATGTTTTTAGGTTCTTTAACATTTCTCTGAATTTTTGTAGATCAATTTAAAGATGTTATTAGAACAAAGAGAAAATTATCGCGGTGAAAGTTCAGGCGAAGAAACAAAAAATGCCAATAAAAGAGGTTGATAACTTTTATTATTTTCAAGAAATACTAACTAAAGCAATTATTAATATCTTTGCTCATTTATGATAATCAGAGAGAATTTGTGAGTCAGAAGAGAGGAAAAACTTACGAAAGGTTGCCGTTGATGATTTAAATTCTCAAGACCTCTTTCCATTTTGAAGATGATCATAATTTTGTAATAATGATAATCATAATTTTGAAATCAACAGGATGTGCCGATGTATGCGTGTCTCGTGGTTCCACAGGGGCATGTCTTTGTAACACATTCTAAAGGTGGGTAACAATGGACGAATGTTCGTTTTACTTTGTTGTGTTCATATCTGGCCATGGTGATGGTAATGATTCTTGGTATTATTAGAAATAACATTATTGGTGCAGTATAATATTGTTAAATAAAATACCATATTCTTCCAATTAAATTCTGAGCATTTATATTATTTACAAAATAACATTAATAATAAACATGTAATAATTTGTAATATTAATTACAAAGTAATTATTTGCATCATCAATCGTACAGTGCCTACATTGCAACCACACTTTTTAGTGCAATAGTGAATTTTGAAGTGAACTTTGAAATTACAAGTGTTGATTTAAAAATTGAAATTACAATAAAAATAATTAATACAAAAGGTGCCGATTGCATAACTCTGAAAGTGAGGAACCACTGGAGTGATAGTACAACTGTGAAGTCCACCATTTCAAAGGATGGGAGAGTATTGTTTAACCTGGTGCAGGTTGTTAATTCACTTTTTACGTCTATTTTATTACTTATGAATTAATGCTCTTGTCTCTACCTTGCATGATCCATTATGATGATGATGGTGCATACCAATACAATTTATTTAAAATCTACGATTGCAAACAATTGATTGGTTTCAGTGGTTGAAGTAATATTACAAGGGAGTTGTGAAACAGTTTAATTTCCCAACATTTAGTTGTAAATTGATGAAATTAGTTGTAATCAGTGTGAATTGGGATTTACTTGTAAATTGATTGAACAGGTTCATTCACTGTCACTGTCGGCTGATCTTGTGAGTAAAATGAAACTAAATTACGTCATCGTTGAAGTGTGGACGTCGAACGACTCATCAGAAATTAAAAACAGAACAAAGGAGGTTGTCGTTCATCACTTGTTGTCATTGTTATTTCCATTATCATTGCATTGTTATTGCATTACAATTTAAATCTCTTAGAAATTAGTTTTTTTAAGTTTTATTATTAGCTAAAATGCTGGTATATGTGGTATAAAGTATTTTTATATAATTACCAAAGTACTTGAATTTGAAAGGTGCATCTGCAATCAGTCATCTTGTTAATCATGTTGATGATATTCTTATATTATATATTATTATATATTCTATTTATATCCTTTGATAATTATATTTTGTTCTAATTATTATGTTCTCTGATAATTACTCACCAGCAACTTCTGGGAATCTCCAAGCTGCCGATCAACACGTTCCACGAATCGTTCAGCAACCACGAACGACTCCAATCTTCCGTCGATTCAAACGTGAGTTGTTTTTAGTGCCGAGTTGTCGTCACTCATTTGACGAGGTGAACGAATGCTTTTGAAGTTTCCCGTGGTGGCCATCGACGGAAACGTGCCAATCGCATCTCCTGCCTCGGGGACGAACGGGGGGCTGTTGCAGGTGCTGCTTGCCATGGGGACTTACGACCAGGTGCTCCGCCTCATGGATTTCAAAATGAAAACATTTCCCGAGTTTTTCCACGACTCCATTCATCAGTTGTCGTTTGGTTCGGGAGAGAGGTGAATTTTGTTTTGATTTTGAATTTGTTTTCAATTAATTTCTTAAATTGAAATTTTATTTTATGTTGCTTATGTGAAATAGTGCAATTTTCTGATACAAATTCATTTACAGGTCACACTCAATGCATCCAGAGTCAGGTACAAATTTTTAGTTTAAAATTTTAGTTGCTTAATTATCTACTTTTTTGAAATAATTTTTTATTAATTTTTAAATTGTAGTTGAAAAATAGATAATGATGATTATGATGGCAATAATAATAATAAGAAGAAGAAGAAATTTTAATTATTATTATCAATTAAACAGTTGAACACATGTTGGAGTTGTGCATAGAATCAGTGACAAAGTTGACGAGTTCTGAGATGCTCGAGGAAGGGGAATGCTATGTTCGATTTATCTTCCCCGATCTGCAGGATGGTTTGTTGAGTTTTTATTTTATTATTTTAATTATTATAATATTAATTGTTGAGTCTTTATTTATAATAATAATAGCCGTCATCATCATCTTCAAGTAATCGTTATTATTCATGTCGATTCTTTGACTCACCCAAAGTTTTGATGTCTTCAGAGAAATTCCAGCTGATGCAACAGCAGACGTCAGCGGTTGCATGTATCCGTGGCGATGTTAGCTTCAATGAGTCATTCAGACAACTTGTCATTTTGCCTCATCATGTTTCTCTCTGTTGGCATATTTGCAAAGGTCTTTACAAATTAACAGATGATTTTTTGATTATTTAATTTTAATTTTTTTATGATTAAATAATTTTAATGACCAACTATTGACTTGAGATATGAGACGATGTTTGAAGTTGTTGCTCGTTTATTCTTGAAGCATACTCAACCAACAAACTGCCCAACGAACTGACATTCCAACTCTGGTTGAGAAATCATTTCTCAAGACTTTCTGATCAACTCATTGCAGAGGTGACATTTTGGAGCGAATTTTCAATTCGGATTATTATTAAATGTTCAATTTGTTTCTTTCATGAATATTGTGTTCATTTAAGGACATTAATAATGATAAAATAATAAAAATTATTAATATTACATATTACTTATTGTACCCTTAAATAGCATTGAATGATTATAATACTGAGTAAAATAATAATAACAATAATGACAGCTAATAATGGTTAACAACATGGTTACGCAATTAAGTTAACACTGAATAATTAAAGCTTACAACTTTAGGGCATATTGTCTTTGAACGAGTTCTTCCGAGCAATCGATGCAAAGGTTCCTGGTGACGTTGGAAGTTCTTCGGAGTTTTCAATTGAAATGATGAAATCATCCTCGGCATCACCTTTTGTGAGATCATCTCTGATTTCTGTGCAGACATTATCTTAACTTTCTGTTAACAACATGCTGAGTTTATCATTTTTAAGTCATGTTACAACTTGTAATTTACAAGGAATGAATTTGTTTTTTGACTGTTTGTGTCAGGAACAGGCTTAATTAGAAGTTCATTTTTAGCATGTGATATAACATAACCCCGTTTACCCATAACAAGTGTCTCCTGTTTCATTTATGAACGTTGATGGCCTGATGAGAGTTTTATTGCATTAAACCCATTGTCATTATAACAATAACAAAAATAATAATAATTATAATAATAATCATAATTATAATAATTCACAGCATGAAGAAGCCTCGTGTGGATTCATGAACATCAGAGTACTCCATTCATCAGCAACAAAGGTTTCTCTGCTCAATATCTACCTACCTTAAACTTATTTGTTAATATCTACCTTTCGTAAACTTATTTATCATTTTTATTATATCTTATTAATGCTCAATATCTACCTACCTTAAACTTATTTGTTAATATCTACCTATCTTAAACTTATTTATCATTTTTATTCTATCTTATTAATGCTCAATATCTACCTACCTTAAACTTATTTGTTAATATCTACCTATCTTAAACTTATTTATCATTTTTATTCTATCTTATTAATGCCATAATATTTCAGGAAAAGGCAATGTTGCCAAGTCATGCCAATCCCCTCGTAGAGCATGCCTGTTTGTCAGTCCAAATATTAAGAGCTTGTGGGCTGAAGGTATGAATACTTGTAGTGTCATCTTTAATATTCAGTAGTTTATTTTTCAAGTCCCAATCATCGTAGTTATGCAATGGACTTTAATCAAATAAATCATTATTAAAAGTAGTCTATCTTTCACTTCTTATCAACTGCCATTTCCACTTAAGTGTGCAGCTCAGGCAATGCAAGATTCTGAACTTGAGCACAAGTTGAACTCACAAAAAGGACTTAACACTTTCCTCACAACTTCCATGGTTATCAATGGGCAGACTGTAAGTGCATCATTGAAATGCATGTGAATTGCTGAAATTGTTGACTTAACTTGAAAATCAATTCATATCATTATTAATACAAATATATAGAACACTAGATCCAACATGAAAAGTTAAAATATTTCTAAATTAAAAAATAATTTCTGCATTTGTTTGAAGAACACAAAAGTTACTCGAGTTGTGGGAGGCTCTTCCAGACCTGCTTTCAACACACATTTTGAGTTCCTGTGCCCTTTGAACTCCAACAACTCCCTGACAACACCTGAGAAATTGTCGTACTCAGAACTTTTTGAAAAGGCCTACCTGGAGATCAATGTTTACAGCACAAATGTTGACGAAGGCAGGCATCATTTTAATAACTTAGTTATTATATTATTTTAATTTTATTTCCTGTTCTTAGCATATTAATGAATCGTTAATAGGTTTAATGATTATCATTGTTGTTTAAAATCAGGTGATAATGTTAAAACATCGAGTGGAAACAACATCCTCATTGGCCGAGTCAAAATATTTCTTATCGATATCCTGAAGAGACAAACAGGTTCATTTGCATTGATTAAATATTTATTTTTGCAAAAAACATGCCCAGCAGATTTGCGGCTTTATTTTGACTTATTAATGTAATATGTTAACTTAGTTTCTAAATTCTTCTGTTTCTTTAATTTTGAAATAAACGAAATCACGATATTTTTAAAGGTTTGAGAGGATGGATTCCGATTGAAAGGCCACAACAAGATGCTGTGAAGAGGTTTCGTTGGCACGATAAGGATGGAAATATGTTGAAGCACGTTGGAGGAATTGAGATGGCTGCAGAGTTTTCGTCTTCCGTGTTGGAGTCAATCCTTCGAGAGGAAAGGATGCCAGCCTCAGTTCTTTCATCAGGTTCTTCATTTCCTTCATTTTTAATGTCTTATTTTTTAAGGGCTTTGCAAATAATTGACAACAAAGTTTTATTTTCACATGTTTGGATTGATTCAGTTGCATCCACAAAGAAGTGTAACATTCGGCTGAGGATTGACAACTTAAGTTTTCCACTCGAGAGCCTCTTGCACCATGGTTCACCGAGGAATGCTTCTGCGAAATGCTACGTCACTTACAAATTTTTTGACCAAGGTTACTTTTGATTTTCCACTCAAAATGAATCTAATTGGTTGTAATTTGACTGAAATAAAAACAACATTCTCATGCTTTGTACTTTTTTCATGAAACTACTTCCACTTTCAGAAACCATTTACTCTCAATTTTATCCTCTGTCTCTAAGGGCTGGGGTTTTGAATGTCGACATGAACCACGTCAGAGACTTTCACATTGTTTCTTCTCCAACTTTCATCTGGTGGTAGCACTTAATTGATATAATTTGATTAAAGGATTTAATGACAATTAAATACAATGCAATGACTTAAAGCTGTGATGACTAAGAGTGACCAATGACACTGTTTGATGGCAACGTTTGTTATTTTTAAGGTATTTGACTGAAGAGAGGTTGGAGATCCAAGTCTGGATGAGCGACGGAACATCTGAAGACAAACTTTTGCCACGAGCGGATGATGAGCATGTTGGTTCTGGATACGTCAGTCTTGTGGATCTTGTCGAATTCACCAACAGCAAAGCCATAAGCAGGCAATACTTTAATGCTTTAACAATAACTTTAATTATTTAACTACATTTGTAATTTAATTATTTAACATCAAGTTTAATTATTTAACAATAACCTTAATGATTTAATAGTAATTTTTATTTTTATGAGGATCTCTACTAATGTTCAGAATTGTTTATTTCAATTTGTTAGTCACTGCTAAGAGTTCTCAGGATTTATGAAATCAGCGTTTGTGGGCAAAATGTAAAGCAAATATAACGTTGCATTTTATTTTGTAATGTTGTGTTTTACATATTCTCTATTTTGTGTAAAAGGCAGTAAAGGCTAAATATATTTTTGAAATCTTTATACAGCGGATACTGTCCATTGTTCAATGCACGTTCTGATTATTTGGGTTCAGCCTGTCTTCATTACAACATTCAGGCTTCAATCGCAGAAGTGGTATGTTTTGCTAATGTGCTATCTTCTCAGAATTTATGAAATCTGTTTGCTACATTCTCAATGTTGCGTGATTATGATTCAGTGAATCAATGGATTTTGTTCATCAAAACAGGACCACGAAGTAGATAATAACATCTCTGGAGTTGATAAAAAAGCAGAGAATTTTAGGGAGGAAGATAACTTTTTGGCTCGTGTTGCAATCGAAAGAGCCTACCATCTCCCAAAACAACTGCAGAACAAGTGAGAACCATTTGGAATTCGTGTTGTTGTTCAGTTGCATTCATTAAATATTATTTTTGTGGCAGTAAGCAAGTTCTTCCAAATGCTTATGTAACGTTCGAAACATCAACGTCATTTGAGAGCACAAAAGTTGCTAAGATGGACTGTGATCCTGTGTGGAATGATGTCGCAAATGTGTGGCTCAGCAAAGAATTTCTTAATAATGGCCATGAAAATGTAAGTTGGAATGAGTTTGTAATTATTATGTAAGTGTTATGAATTATTGTGTAAATATTATGAATTTGTGAATGCTTTAATTAATTGGCACATCTCAATTATTTGCAAGAGTTGGATGTTCTGTGCAACATTTCAACTAGTTGCATTATGCTCCACTATTTAGTCTACATAATTATTCAACACTTACACCATTTCTTGTTCCTAATTGTGCATAAATGCCTTTCAGAATTTAATGCTCAAAGTTTGGCACAAAAGTAAATTAGAAAACCACGAATTTGGAGGTTGTTATTTGATTTATATGCTTATTATTTTTAATTTCTGCATCTAATTGCTTATCATATCAGATATTTCAAGTGACAAATGTTTGGGATTTGCATCTGTTGACTTGAAACCTTTGTTAACTGAGAAGTTCCAAACTATTACTGGCTTTTACAACATCAATGATTACAACGGCTCACAGCAAGGACAAATAAAGGTAAGTATTCATCGAATTTTTGAATTTTCAGCATTTTTTAACAACACAAAATGATGCTCTCCAGGTTTCAGTCACTCCCTTTCAAAAAGTAACATCACCATCGAATCAAGTAATTTCAACAATTTAGTTTTACCATTTTATGCTTCAGATAATTCCTACTTATTTTACAGACTTTTAACGATTGTGTAATTGTTTATATGTTCTCAGATAGAGATGAGATATGATAAAATTGAAAACGATGACGTCGACATTGAGTCAAGTGAATTAATCACAAAGTTAGTTTAGCATTCATTTTGAGTTCAATAAATACATGATAATAACAAACGTTTTGAATTAACATTTAGGAACATCACTGATGCTCTTGAGGAACTTACCACCAGATTGAAGCACAAAATATCCCAATCCTTCGAAATTCGAATTCAAGATTTGCAATCCTTGGCACAAGATACTCGTCCGGAAAGTAACCATCCCAGAGATCGAGTAGAGTTTAACGAAGCAACTAATGAGAGGCATTCTAGTCATCGGGCTTTCGAAAAGAACCTAACTTCTCAAAACAGTTCTCCTAACATTTTCATTCAGAATTACAACCTTGAACCATGCGAATGTGATGACTTCCAAGAGCATTTATCAGATGACAAACAAGACTGCATTTGCATTTCAATGAATGAAAGTCCAGAAGGAAACGAAGCTGTTGGTCTTTTTTCGCCTGAAGATTCTATTTCTCAAGGAGGCATTGAAGATTGTGAGTGTTCTTCTGTGCCTCACTTAAATTTCACTGAAAAATCTGTACAGACTGAAACTCCTGTGATAACCAGGGAAGTTTTTGAGAGGGATTTGCAGAAGTAAGCAACACACATAAATAAATTAAATTGATTAATTAGTTTAAACTGATCTCATTTTCCTATTCTCTAGCTCCCCCGAAATTAAACCCGAAAGTGCACGCTCGACACCTTCCTCACTGGCATCTGACCTTGCCGAAAGAAAGAACATTCTGATTGGGGACTGGCTATCAGAACACAAAAGGAAAGTATCACAGAGAATCGTTGCATTCAAAAGCTTCAAAGTTCCATCCATTGAAGAATCTCAAAGGATTGCAAAGATCTTAGCAAATAAACTGCAAGACAAATAAACCTCGAACAAATTATAATCAGTTTATGAAGCTTAAGTCTACAAACAATACTGAGTTGTTCATCCAAAGCTGAGAAAAACAAAACCTGAGACAATAAAACAAAAATGCATCCCTCCCAAATGCCAGATTTTACGAGCATAATTAGCAAAGCAGTAGTGTAGCATAGCTGTAGTCAGTGCTCCCTCGTTAGAAATTTTAGGTTTTTTTTTCCTTTTATTACTGAAACAAAAAACCAGTACAAGTTGGAACCGAAAGGAACGACATAAGGGGAAAAACCCCCGCTAACAGACGTCCTATTGCCATTGACGATTAATGTCAAAGATGGATTTGGCGATGTTTGCAACATCTTGAAAGCGTGGAAGCATGAGTTTTATTAGTGGTTACCTCATAAGACAAATTTAATCACTCCCGCTGCAAATATTTATAAAATCTCGGAATCTAGATTTACTCGATTAGTTTATCAGGTTGTTTAGGAAATTAGGGAAACCCTGCAGTTGTAAGTGCTTTCAGGCAAACACTCTAAACAGAAATTTTAAGACAGCAAACAAAATTAGAAAAAAAACTTTATTAAATGCTGAATGTTCGACAAAAGATGTACACTAAACAACGTGTTGTCCATCGCAAAAATATCCAGGTGACAAAAATGCGCTGACTCAGAAACCAAGCTTTGTTGAAGCCCATAAACACTCACTCAGAATGGTTTGAATATTCTCAACGCTTATTATAAGGGCATGTCGCATCAACAAGAAATATGATCTCTGACTGGCACTGACAGATTCAACCAAACTACAGTCATTGCAAGCCATCATTATCATCATTATTCAACCATCAATAAGTTCATTTAAAAATTACTGAGAAGTACGTAGTTGACCTAGGTAGGAATAGAATGCAACTGTTTTCATATCAAATAAAGACCATCTACTTTTTCTTGCCTGAATTCTTTAATGTGACCTGCAACATTGCAATTACAAAAATTAGACAATCAATCCATTGAATGTACTACTTAATTTTATATAAAACTTAAGCGTCGAAATTTAAACAACACCTCAAAATCTTCATATTTCTTTGCAGCCCTGGCAGCAGCACCTTCTCTTCTTTTGGTTGCCGTGGAGACCTTCCTCTTTGGTGCAACGACTTGGGTCTTTGCTGAGGCCTTCGCTTTTCTGCCATAGTTTTCCTCTGAGGAACCATTGGGTACCTTCCTGGATGTTTAAATAATACAAACAAATATAATCACACATTCGCTGTGTGGTTCTCTGCCATTCAAATAGACACTTCCAGGCTAAGAAATTTTAGGACTAGCATAAGCAAGAGTATTATGAGGGGTTCAACTGGATTTACAACATTTAATTTTTTTGTTTTAAGTTGTTTTGTGGGTTTGGAAGATGGTTTTGTTTGCTTTTTGCATTGTACACTGTATAACCTGCTAGAGGGTTTGTGCATGCTGGTAATTAATATTAATTAGTACATTAATACATACAAGAAATGAAAGTTCTCAAAAAGGTATTCAGCATCACACACTTCTTGGACAAGGATTCTTGAGATGAATCAACTTTTCTTTTGCTTTTGCGCTTCGTGTCAGCAGCAAGGGATTTGTTCTCTGAGTCGTCATTATCATCATTGCTACAGTTTGTCTCGTTGAGTTTTCTGGTTCAAAATAACAGATGCATGATAAATGCACAAATAGCAAATCAAACAACAATAAATTTAAACAATAAACTATTGCTCCCCAGTAAAGCACTCAGCTCACCTCCGTTTTAAACTTTGTCGGGTCGGTTTTCTCTTCTGTCTCGCTGATGTTTTGCTACTCGCAGCTTCAGAGTTGCCATCATCAGCTGCTTCAACATCGCTTTCTTGATTGCTTTCTTGCTTGTCAAGTTTTCGCTTTCTGTCAAAGTAAGCCATTCAAAATGTTATATATAAGCTTATAAATAACAAGAAAATAAATAAATATAGATTTTAAATTAAATACCTCGGTTTTGATACTCTGGAAGCAACTTTCCTCTGTGATTTCACCACATTTTCATCAGCTGACACATCATCTTCATCTTTCTCATCTTCCTGTTCCAAGTTCTTTTTGCCAACTGCACTCCTTGACCTTGCAGTCCTACAAGCAACATAGGTTGTGATTAGCAGCAACAAAGCTTTTCACAGAATGCCAACCAGTCTCAACCTGTTTGACTTCTCATCGACAGGATCATCCTTCGCGGCAACATTTTCTTCGACGATGTCGCTTTCTGCTTCCTCATCGTCGCTCGGTTCAACGGCACATTCATCGTCATCGTCTTCATCGTCGTTGTCGAGAATTTCATCGATGCATCCCTTGTCCTCCAAATCATTGTCATCATCATCATCATCATTAAATTCCTCAATAACTTCAGTCTTCCTCTTCTTAGCACTTTGCCTGCACAAATGATTAGAAGGATAACCTTGTTGAATCCACATTTCAAATAGATTCTGCTATGACTACCTAAGACATAAGTCTCTGAAATAATCTAAAATCTGGTAAATCAATCAAATGCAACCTTGAAGACACCCTTTTACTGATCCTTGTAGCCTCCTCTGTAGAGTTTTTATCTTTCCTGACTGCCTGCCTCTCGCTGTTGAGCATCCTCTTGCTGCCGGAGGAGAGGCTGATGTCGGAAGACCTCGATCGAGCACTTCCAATGTTGTTCTCTCCGGTGAAAACGGAACCACCTTTGGCCTTGTTGTTGCCTCTGGCTCTCTTTAGTTTGTTATTTCCTGAAGTAAACAATTACTTTGAATTTAATAAATCTAGCAATGAAAACCAAATTAAAGACCTGTATGAGTAGAGATTTCAATTTATGACTACAAATTGTTGATTTTTGTAATGGTAAATTCCTACATTACCAAAAATAATTTATCATAAAAGCTGTTAGTTTAAACCAACATCACAAGCATGATTGAAAGCTTAAAATGCAATGGCCAATCTGACATTTCAACGTCTTAAACGTGACATGAACCATCTCAACCACCACATGGAGCACCAACCTTGAGGCTCAGGAAGTGAAGATTTGTTGGAAGACACAGGTGAAGGTGGCAGAGATGAGGACACCGAGGAGTTGGCGGAGTTCACTTTCGTTTTGTGCTGGTGGCTCTCGGGTGTCGGGGAACCGCTTTTTATCTCCTGCTTGACCATTGCTCCTTTCTTCCCCTTCAAAAACAATTTCAGATCATTTTATTTCATTAGAAAAGAATGAGACGCAAAATAAGAAAAATTTCAACCTTATTTAGTTGAGCAAGAACCTCTGAAGATATGTAGGTCTTTGTAACATTTGGCTGCAAATATAAAAATAATTGAAGAATATCGAAAGCTAAACTTGTCGGTCACAAATGATTCGAGAAATATTCACCGTGGCTGGTGATCGATAAAGTTTCGATGGCACTCTCGGATCGGCAGGGAAATTCTTCACCGTGAAGCTCGATATCTTCGGCACAAGAATGCTCGTCGCAAGATCACAAACAGCATACAATTTCTAAAAATTATGAATCACAACAATCCTTTTATTTTTAATTATTTCAGAAACCACTAATGGATTAAAAGATTGAAATATTTTGGAATTCAGCTGAGACAATAAACTGAATAATTCCTCTCCAATCTAAATTCCAAACATACAAATATATTTAACACTAAGGAGGGCCATTCTTGTTATTATTAGTATTAATACTAGTATTGTTATTATTTATTAACTATTATTAGGAAAATGCTAACACTGTTGGCCTCTTCTGAGTCTGGACATTGAGCATCTGTGCTGCTCTTAATGTTTTCAAGCATTTTGGTGTAGAAACTGAAGCTGACAGTATTATTCTTGCTCAGGAGAGGTTCGATGAGAAACAACAGGCAACTGGAAGAAAAATAATCGATGACAACAATTCATTTTTGGATTGAATCAATAATAATAATAATAATTATACTTATAATTACAAGTTCCAAATGCTGCAACAACAATTGATCGTAAAATTGATATCACTGATTATAAATTACAGTTACTCACTCCCTTATGCTCCTGAGAGCATTGACATCATCGATCGCCTTGAAGTCTGGATCGTGTGCGAGAAGGTGCACGGCGTACGGGATTACGTAATCGGGGAGAACTGAGAAGAAGTTGCTGGCTGAAACATTTTAATATTAATTAACACGAGGTTCATTTTAATATTAATTACACATTTTTAAGATCACAATTAAGCATTGGAAAATATCAAATTGCAAAATAAAATTGCTATTGTTAAGAAAGAATAACATAATAAAACATTAACAAATCGTTTTTTTTTCATGTTTGAAATGCATGGACTTCCTAAACATTAAACTTTAATTCAAGTTCTTTGTTTTAAAAACCCTATTCTCATAAGGCATGAAATTTAAACTAAAAAAATATAATTTACATATTTATAAGTTGCAAGCAGTTTCTCTTAAACGAAACCGAGGTGCTTACAAGTTGCACAGGCTGGGTTTTGTTTAATGTAGTCCCTCCTTCTGTTGATGTTGGCAACGAGCATTTGTTTGATGGTGGATCTTCTCTCCTTCACAGGATCCAGTGCCCCGAGACAAAGGATGCCCATGTACTGGATGGGTAGGCGCAAATTCATGAGGCTCTTGTGCAGCTTCTGGAGAAACTGCTGCCTCACTTCCAAACACGGATCCTGAAATTAAAGAGCATAGGATGCATTTGCCGTTCGTAAGTCGATGCAAATGTAAAATGGCTGCAAATGTAAAATGGCTGCAAATGTAAAATGGCTGCAAATGTAAAATGGCTGCAAATGTAAAATGGCTGCAAATGTAAAATGGCTGCAAATGTAAAATGGCTGCAAATGTAAAATGGCTGCAAATGTACGTTGATGAGGAGAGCCATCGTCTCAAACTGCTCCAATTTGATTGCCTCTGCATAAACACTCTCCTGAGCCAACTTGAGCATGCAAAGACCTGCTTGCAGCCTCAGTCTTGCCATTTCAGGTTTGCTGTTAAGACAATCAAAGAACCACATTAGGCGATCGTCGTAATATAATAAGTTAAAGCTAAGTCAAATAATGAGTTTATTAAAAGTGCAACATCTACAAATTATAAAATATACAAAAATAAATGCTCGTTACTTGATGTGCCCCATTTCCATGAGGTCCCCTTCGCAGAGCACCATGGAGTACAACATCCTGAGGGTTGGCGTCACCCGATTGTTCTCGTTATTTTTTACGCCCAACAACCACCTCACTATCGTCTTCAAACTCTGGATCTGCAAACACAACCGATGTCAATGTCTGAGGAGCCAATGACTAATCGATTGCTCACCTTGGCTTGGGTTTCCTCGGACACCAGGTGGTCCGCATACCATCCTTCGTCAGTCTTCCTACCTTTGGTCTGCAATTTAATTCATATCACATCATCCTATGCAGGTGTTGTTATAATTATTCGTTATTACTGATGCCACAATGTGACGACTTATTCTTGGCTTAAAATGAGAGCATAAAGAACCTGCCTTGTCCTTCATGAGTAGTTCTTGGAAGATGTACTTCGAGACGAGGACTTCTGTCGGTGCTGCAATCTGCGACGGACACAACTGTGCAAGGTGTCCGATGGCCACAATGGACGTGAGAAAGTTAGAAGACTCGGCGTACAAAGACTTTTCCAGTTGCTGCAGAATGGATAAAATGCTTGGACAAACTTCTGACATAAATGTAAATTCATAATTTCTATAAACTTCTTCAAAATATATATATATTAATATATTATATATAATAATAATTTGTTGAACAAAAAACACCAAAAAAACCTCAAATAGCTGTGAAAATATTTGTTCCTTGTCTTTGCAAAGGGCATCAATGCACCTGATTGCATGTTTGGCTTGTTTTGCAGTCCCTATTTTTATCATCTTTTGTAGTACTGGCAGTAACGAGCTGAAACATCAAAATTTGACTTATCATTTCATCAACATCAAATTAATACTTAAATAAAGGTATATATCAACAAACTTGATTGGTATAAGGAATAAAGAAATAATGTTAATGTTAACAGCCACAATAAAAAATATTCTAGTAATTATAATCAGATGTAACCTGTGGATCTCAGGAAATGCTGATTCAACTCCAGTTCCAATGTTCCTAAGTATTTGCATAGCAATATCCACTGAAATCAAATCATTTTTTAATTTATTTATTGCAAAATAGATTTTTAGTAAATCAGAAAATTAAATTAATTAATTTAATCAATTAAATGGATCACAACACACTGTATTACTAACATGTAAAAGAAGGGAATATCAACCAAAAAATGCAATAATAGTTTTTTTAAAAAAAGTAATAATTATAAATACAACAGCATTAACAAATATCAAATGAGATGGTGCTAACCAACGAGATCATCATCATCGCACTTGATGAACTTCAACATGCATGCATAAACTTCCTGCATCTGGAAACTTACAGGATAGATGGAAGAAAGGAGCTTAAAAAAACAAAAATAACATTTTAATGAGGATGTTTAAGTCATTGCAAAGCACAAGAGCACAAAGACTCATTCACTCTGAAGTCCCTACTGTTCATTCGCCAATCTCGCTCATTCATTCATTTGTCCGCATCTTCAATTCTGTAGCATGCAATAACCTCAACAGCTTAAGACCTCACCTACAACAGCTTAAAACCTCACCAGCAACAGCTTAAAACCTCACCAACAACAGCTTAAGACCGGTCGAAGCATCGAGACCCTCTTCTGCATCTTGTGCCGTCCTCGATTGGATGACTTCATCCACGTGCATGGTCAGAGCCAGGATGGACAAGTTGTCGATCATCAAAGGGGCCACCCTCTCCAGCAGTTGTTTAACGGTCGCATAAAGAACGTTCTGAGGTGTGTTATTCCCAAGCTTTCTGATTATCTCTTTCTGTCGTTACATTACAGGGTTTTCATTATTTCATTAAATGGTTCTATATTAGAAATAAAACATATGTTAAAGTAATGATATTATAATATATTATTTACTGAGCTATTAAAAGCTAATTACGTAATAATCAACAAGTTAAAGTGAATACAGGTGAATACAAAATCACAAACCACGTATTCTTCAGCTTTCTTGCAGCTGCATTGAGAACTCACAAGGTTCTGAAGAGTGGTTTTAATTTTGTATTCGTGAATGAGTTTGAAAAACTTGTGAAGCTGCTGAACCGACTTCTCAGGTTCAGGAAGATGTCCTAAATTTAAAATTAAATTAAAAACAATAAATGCTGTAACTTTAAAATTAAAAAACAAAGGAATTCAGAAGAATTTCCACAAATATTATATTGTAATGTTATCCAATCCTGAGGCAGCTTAGAGATCAGAGATATTGTAATAGAGAAAGGATGTTATCAGCAAAAGAGAATTCTCACTTGATAAACTGATGATTTTTGAGCTGAGCACTTGATTGAAATCGCCAGTATCTGGCTTCTGTTGAAGATCCAAAATACTTTTTATGGCATTTTTCAAGGTAGACTGAGTATTGAAAATTTGCTGCAATGCTCTGGATTGATAAAAATAAATTCAACAATTAAGTAATTTTTTAAAGTAACAAGGGGTAAACAAGTGCAAGAGGACCTGATTGCATACTCATCCAGGTTGGCGTAGAGCCTGTACAACTGCTTCATCCTTGCCGGAGAATCGAACGAGTACGGCACGAGAGAAGTGTTCAATATCCTCTCCACCAGAATTCTGAATTAATTGGCAACCGATCTACATTCTGGGTATGTGAAAGACTAATGTCTATCTACTGCATACATCACAGGCAGGTGAGAGGTAGGTAGCCTCACTGGATATGTCATTGAAAAGCCAAATGTGAGAACGTGATAATTACTTGTCGTCGACCGAGTTCTGATAATAAGCATGAAGGATCTTGTTCTTAATCCATCTCACTCTGCTGATGTCTTTATCATTCTCATAACACTTCTTGTAAATCTGTCCTAAGCCAACCAATGCTTCTCTTCTCACTTTGAACTAATAAAATTAACAAATACTTTTTAGAAATGCCTAAAAATCCTCAATAATTAATTAATTAAACCTCAATGATTAGATAATTAAACCTAAAAAATCCCCAATTAATTAACTAAGTCTAAATATCCTCAAGGATTAATTAATTAAACATAAATATCCTCGATAATCAATTAATTAATTAAACCTCCAACCTTCTTGTCCAAAGTTCTTTCCTTGACGCATTCCAAGAGGTCGTCGGGAACGTTGGCCAACTCCACCTTTGCAGCTCCAACGATGGCTTTCACAACATCCATTCGAACATTCTCGTCAGAATCGTGGTGTCTGTGCTTCAGTGCATCTTAGCAACAAGTCCAATGAATTTATTAACAATGATGAAATAAATGAAACGATGATAAATAAACGTTAATGTAATAACAGTACCTGCTATTCCCCAGCCAGTGGCTTCTTCGGTGATGAGTTCCGGATGGTGAATGATGATGTCCTGACATGCCTGAGTCGTCAGCCTCCTGATGTTCAAGTCAATGTCGTTGAACCTGCAACATGTTATCAGTCACTAAGTAAAATTCTTAAGAAGCAATATATACAAACAATATTAATGAGCTGATAACATTTAGCTATAATATTTTTAGCAGCTTTATAGTGTTATAACCTGCTAAGGAATGATCCCCACAGCTGTTTGTGTTGCAGGGCAAGATCTGAGTTTGGAGCTGAAAACATCTTTGAGAGCATCCTGGTGACTGCCATTCTTTCAACTTCTTCACTGCTCTGTAGAAATCATATTCACTCATTCACTCGTTCATTCATTAATGGGTGCACTGACATACAAGATGAATATGATTTTTCTTTTAATTTTAACTCTTATGCTAATGTAGCTTGCAACACAGGCAAAGGTTGTCAAAAAAGTAAATTCACCGATAGAAAACAATGGTACTTGAATACATTAAGATCGCTTGTTACTAATAAGGATTGAGGAGAGAATAAGATGTAAGAGCATAACACAAGAAAACCCAGCCTGCATTGCCAGGAAGCACCCTCAGGTATGGCCACTATATAATGGCAGATCCACTAAAAAGTGCCTTCACATCCCATCTCCTCCAAAAAATCATATAAGCACAAATACAACAAAAGGAACATTTCTTAAAATATCAGGTCCTTCAAATGGAACAAATATGGGGATAAATCTGATAGCTAGATGCAATAATTCAAGAAAGTTGATATATTATCACAACAAAGCTGAATAACCTTCAACTGTTAACTAAATTAATAGTTTAATTATCCGTAAATATCTTTAAACGCCAAACTACCTTCAACTTGAATTCCAATTGAGGGAAAATTGGTTGAAGCATGCTTGGAGCCACGAGGTTGAGTTCTTGGATGATGTCATACACTCTTCCACTCAAAGAACTGATGTCAGACTTGTGGTTGTTGATGAGGCAGTTGTCCAGGAACTGAAATATTGAAAACTATCACCATGTCCAATACAAAAAATAGACAATGCATATAGGTTGTGTAACAATATTTATTAACCAATTCAATACAGGTTGTACAACAATATTTATTAACCAATTCAATGTAAGTTGTATAACAATATTTATTAACCAATTCAATGTAGGTTGTGTAACAATATTTATTAACCAATTCAATACAGATTGTACAACAATATTTATTAACCAATTCAATGTAGGTTGTATAACAATATTTATTAACCAATTCAATACAGGTTGTACAACAATATTTATTAACCAATTCAATGTAGGGCTCAATAACAGAAGATGTTCTTTTGATGAGATCTCTGGCCATCTCATAAGCAGGTCTATTCTGACTCTAAGAAATGTAATTTATTCGTAATTATTTTAGAATCCAGCAAAAAAGTGATAAAATCAGGCTGTTAATAACTTAAGAACAATGTCGTCATTCTTAACATAAACAAAAATAATCTGCTTGAAAGTTTGTCTTGCCTTGAATGGTTCAATGATGCATCCCAGGAAAATGTCGAGAACATCTTGCGTTATGTTGTCTGCTTCGGATATCATTGGACACAAAATATCCAATATGAAGACAGACACCTTACCAGAATGCTTCTCACTACCAAAGAGAAATAACAGCAGACTTTAACTTTTAGCATAATTCTGATATGTAAATGTAAATAAGGCACAATAACATAATCCCCTTACTTGATTAACTCAAAGGCTGTCTTGAATAATCTGAAGAGGATTTCAGAACTGTCTGTGAGTTCTAAACTTATGTTGAAGGACTTCACCCAAGCAAGGTTCTGTAAATGATATATATGTAAATAATATTTGACTTTCTCAAGCTCGAGATAGCATCGTGGCAATACTAAAGAAACACACCTCCAAAAGATAGAAATAGCGCTTAAATGATGGAGACTCTGTATCTTTCAATCCCTTCAATTGTTCGATGAGGAATAAAAAGATTTCCTGAAATAAAAAATTAACGTCCTTCAAATTCACAAAAATGAATCCAACAAACAAATCAACGGGCTATTTATGGAGTGATAAACAAGTTATATCTAAGCGATTGAAAGCAACAGTCGTTACGTGTCACATTCGCAACACAGCATGCACAGCCAGGTAGGGTGCTATATAAATGCTGGATCGATTTAGAAATGCCTTCACATCCTATTCGGATACATAAGGCACTCAAAAAGTTGGCTAAATACAAATACAAATACATAAAGTCAGTCCTGCTGCTTGCACAATATCATTTCTTGTCATCATTGTCAAAGACCACAACATAGCCAGGTAAAAGTTCACTTTAACATAACAAGATATTCCCAAAATCTCAAAATATTTAATTAAACATTTATATTCATAAGAATATGACATTCATTTATTCATTGATATATGACAGTCTTCCTGTTGGTAAATTCTTTCATTTATAATAGAGTTTAAAGATGCTCAACCATAAATTCTTACCAAAGTTGCTCGTATTTTGCAATTATTTTGCATTTGCAGAAGGAAATATTTGCAAAGTAAAACAAATGATCTCATAAGAAACATAAAATAGTTTTTGAATCATATAATTGCAGAATTCTTGCTAAGTGAAATGCCTGACAATAACTTGGTAACTTACCTTTAACTGCTCAGGTTCAGTATAAGGTGCATCTGGGACAAAAACCCTGAAAATATCTGCTATGCAACATGCCACTAGCAGCTTCACATCTTTGTTGCTGTGGTCAAGAAAGAATTCTGAAGCTAGGTAAAGAGCAAGTTCCTTAAAATCATTCTCATCTTGGGCCATATCTTGAAATGCTCTCGTCAGCATCTGCAATAAATACAAAAGACATTCCCAGCCATCATAAATATTATGCAAATAATTTAATAAATTAATTGGATTATTCATTAACCTTAAGTCTTTTCACCAACTCATCATTGCTAAGTTCTTCACTAAGCTCCTTGCAGCCAGGAGGATAAGTAATTTTGAGATGCTTATCCACTTTTCGTGACATTGTTCTTCTTTAACAATCCTATCTGGTGGTTTAAATATATTTGTTTTTAATCAAAACAAACTCATTCAGGCCAGTATGAGTTGAATTTTTCCAGATGAACAAAAGCTTATTAAGTCTTATGCTACTTTTAAAATAAATGTATCTTAGTTTTAAAAGTGTTAGCTAGTGTTCCAAGAGTTTACAAAACATTAATCCAATGTAGAAGCTGGAGACACTAAATAATCAAGTGACATAAATAAACCATACTCCTACAAAAACGTTTTTAAAATAATTAGTAAATAAATAATTTCTAAAAAATGAGAATGGAGATTAAAAGTTGGAACTTCAAGCACGGGACTATAATTGTCCGAGGACCACCGAGGTCCGCCATATTGAACTTACACGAATCCAGAAGGAAAACAATGAAATTTCCTTTTCAGTAAGATTAACGTAGCGACAAAACCTAATAAAACGACAATTCAATGATGATTACTAATCCATTATACGATTATCAACAAAAATTGTAACACCAAAACACAACCTTTCAAAATAACACACGGCGCCAAAGAATCTGCAGCGAACGTAGTTTATTTCAATTTAACGCACTTAAAAACACTTATTTTGATTAAAAATGTAGGATTTGCTTTATCAATTTGCTTGCATATTTCTCAATCAAAATCTTTTTTTATGCGTTAAATAAAGCTAGCTAGTTAATGATAGAAGTGCCTCTAGGGCCACAAATAAAGTTATACATTAAAAATCTTGTGCATTATTAGTATTTAATTATGTAATATCCTGGTAATATCAATACGTTCAGGATCGCTTCTTGTGTAATATGACGTGGGAGTTTTACCTTGTCCGAAAAATCAATCCATAAAACTGAGAATCTTTCAAAGGAAAACTTTTATGGACTCAACACTTTCTTCAGTCAATTTTTAATGTTGTTCACGATATGTATAATTTGATTTAATTCTATTCAGGGCGCAATCAGAAGTTTTTCAGAGGGGGATGGGTAATTTTTGATTTTTTTTCGGGGATTTTGATTTTTGAAGATTTTTAACTTATCTTTATAGAGACGATCATTCTAATGGTATGGACAAAAATATTTGTCAAATATCGAGCCACCGATAATTAGAACCAGTTAATAAAATAGCTTTATCCATTAATTTTTTATTTGACTTGTTCGAACAGAGCCTCCCGCACAAGCAGGCAGGAGCGGGTCTAGAACACTTTAGCGGGGGGCACACACTGGAACCAGTGGGGCGAATTTAGAGGGGGGGCAGCTACTAAAATTTTAGTAGTTTTTTTCGAAAGTAGTAAAGTAGTAAAGTAATTAAACAAAATAAATTAAAATACATTTCTTAAATTTTAAATTTAATTTTTTTTATTAATTTTTATTTTATAATAGATTTATTTTTTTTATATTTTCTAAATGATGGGAGGGTCATGCAGTGGAGGGTACGGGAAGGCAGGCTGGAACAAAGTGGAGAAAGAATTTGAAACATCATTTGGGCAAAAAAAGGTTATCTCATATTTTGCAAGAGTTTTCCAGGAGCGTCAAATTTTGCGAGGGTTTGTCATCCTTGGAAAGAAATGTCGAACTTGAGTGCCCCCTGGAAAAAGCTGAAATGACATTCCTGATTTAATGGGAAGCTACTAAAATTTTCGAGTCGATATTAAAATTTATCCGATAAAGTCAAAATTACGAAAGTGATATCGCTCAAAATTGAAATTATTTTAAAGTATCAGGAAATTCAAATATTTGTCGTGTTTAAGTTTTTTTTTATCAAATTGAGACTATTAATTTAAGAGTTACAACTAAAGGTTGATAAAAAAGAACACTAATGCATGTGCATAAGCATGTACAAAAATGCCTTTCAGAATACGTGTAACCAAACTAGCTTAAATATGTTTGAAAAGTATGTCAAATTAATTTTAAAGGTCTAAGAGAAAATGGCGAAAAAAAGCCCTAAGTAAAATTATAAATTGTTTATCAATTTCTATTTAAAGTAATAAGAATAATTTTTGATAGTCTTTTCACCTGTATGCACACCTCCAACGATTTGTTGCGATGTCTTGCTTTGTGGTATTACTGATGGAACGGAGTATTTCCTTCCTAATAGACTGTTCGGAACTACATTTAGCAAATAATAGCAATGTAGTTTAAAAAAGCGAGAATTTGCCTTGCAAGAGATATTCATATTACTTGCTAAGGAGAACATATGTGGTTCTTGAGGACAATATTTATGCTCTAACATGCCTAATCACTTCAGCTTGGTAGAACCTGATAAATGGCAAAGAAACCACTGTATACTCTTTTCCTGACTGCTTTCTTTATGTTCAATGTTTACAAAATTCTCAATAATTATCTAATTGATAATTTCTACAAAATGAACAATATCTCTTGCTCAGGTAGACCTTTGAAATGTTATGATCTAGGAGAGATTATCCATTTTGAAGATGTTACAGAGGTTCCCTTAATGGAAAGACTTGCAAAGCTCAACAAACCTAAAAATATTACTTACGCTGAGTCAGATAAAGTCATTATCAACAACAAATCATATTCCATTCCTCTGTGGCAATACTTTTTGTTTCAAAATTCAGTGAGATCTGATGACTTCTACCTTGTTACAGTTCTTCAGGTGAGATTGTATTCTTATGACAAGGCAAAATGGTCAATTAATGAACTGAAACAATGGTTCCATTACCTTTTCTTGGCTGGTGTGGAGCACATTTTGATTTGTGACCACTTCATGTTTGACCACGAAAAATTTGAAAATGAAATTCAAAAATATGTGAAGCTAGGACTTGTTTCTTATTTTCCATGGAACTTTATCAGGAATCCTATGCTTTCACAGATAAAATGCTACAACCATTTCATCAAAAAGTTCAAAAACTATCATGCCTGGCATATGGCCATAGACATTGATGAGTACCCATTTTCCTTGGATGACTGTAAGGAAAACTTTTTAGTGAGGTTTCTGCAAAAAATTCCCGAAGACATTTCAGAAGTGTCAATGTCAAATTATTTGATGCTCGGTAGTGGCGACAGGTCGCAAAATATGGTCATAAGACGAATTAATAGGATGACCAAGGATCCTGCCAATGCTTTAAGCAAGCCCATCTACAGGCCAAAAAATGTGAGAAGTGCAGCCGTCCACCACAATCACTTGTCCAGAGGACGTCAGTGGGAAGCACCTCACGACAAATTGAGAATGCTTCACTATTGGGGTGCAAGGGTCCAAGACTGGGGTCCTGACACAAACAAAACTTTGGATATCACCACCATCATGAATGAAATGTTGAAGTGTTGGGGACCTCAACTAGAAGTTTCCTTGTTGACATTTAATGAATCGTCGGCTTTGACCCGCTTGACGGGTCCCTAGTTAACTGACACTTATTAAAGGTTTCCAGATCAGATTTGTTCATACATATGAAGCTGCCAGCCTTATGAACTTTCAAATTACTTTATTACATCAATTGTAAATTTGTTTGCAAATATCCTTTAATTATTTTTGATATAAAATTACTTCAATGAATATGCAGTGAGTGGATAGTCAGGCAATAAATTGTTTCCTTGGTTCAGTAACATTCCACTTGATAATAGTGTTGATGAGCACTCACTCACTCACACACAAGATATCATGATTTTTGTTGCAATTAATTTTGTTAAACCTTTGAATTCTTCATACAGTGAAATTGCTTGACCTTATTCTTTTTATTTTTTTTATTCTGTTTCAAAGATCCTACATGAGAATTTGATTTTACTTATTATCAGAACTAAATTTATTTCTAACCATTTATTCACATTTAGGGCAGTTGTTTTTGCTGTGCTTATTCAATTTATCTGTTTTCTGAGAATTTTTAATTGATTTAAAAATGTAATGCAGATCATTAATAAAAGTTGTACAAATTTTTATTCTCCTTAATTTTTTTTATTATATCGAGATACAGTATGGAGTCAGAAAACTTCTGGGCTAACCCATAGCAAAATCCCAGACATGCCATAGAGTAATTCCTTCGCCAAAGTATAAGTTTAACATCAATATTCTCTGCTGGAAGATCTAATTGTGGCCAGAGGGTTAGAACAATTTTTAAAAGCAGACCCATTTTATTGTGAATGCAACATAACAACAATTGAGCTTAACTAGAAACGCAGAAAGTACATGGAGATTGATGCTTGGTAGTTAAACTTCTTTAAAAAAAGTTTTTGTTAGTTTCTTCTCATAACTCAACATTCCTTTATGCTTTTTACTCTTTGTCAGGAACGTCATTCAGTTTTCCCAGGGGACAAGCCCTAACTCAACCTTCTGAGATGACCTCGATTTTGCTTTGCAACAAAAATTGGAGGAGAACAGCTCCCTTCTAAAAACTTATTTTTTTGCAATTTTTCAACTTTCATGCTTTCTTTTTCAGATGTGTATTCCATGAATTGGATGGTCAATATGGAGAGATCCTCCAAGCCCACTAAGACGTTCGAAAATCGTGCACGTCCACCTCCATTACTTCAATCACCCGAGATTAAATGAAATATTTTCAAGCTAACATCCTATGCGAATTCAGTTCAATAACTTCCTGGCTTAATAATAAGTAATTATAATCAACTAACCAATTCACCTTAATAAGAAATGCTTTTGCACATTCTTTATTGATTTTAAGCGTTTTTTCATCAGTTGCACGTTAAAGATAATTATAAAAACATCTATTTTAAACGCATTACTCATAGCTAAAATCATGGCCACATTTTAGAGACATCAATTTTCTTGAGACGATATAGTAAAACGAGAGTCTGTTTCGCCGTAGAGATGTTTGAGGCATAAACTAATGACTTGATTGAAAACAAAGAAAGCTGCTTTTGTTAAGCTAAATACCACCGAATTTTCCACAAGCCTACAAACGATTAGCCAGTCATTCCATCTTGTATCAACATGATAAATAACATGATTGTCCATAATCTCGATGTCTTATTGTTCGAGAAGTGAATGCCAAGAGGATTAAATTAATTGTGTTTTTTGTGTTCATAGTCAGTAGTTTTATTAAGTTATTTTTATCAGTATGATTATTATGTCTATGACATAATTTGGATTAATCCTAATTATTATCCTCCCAAAAATTAGCGCCGATGCAAAAAATAAAGGAGATTTTTCAACAGCCACAAACAAACAGACGACGATGACATCGGTGTGACACACTTTCAACAATGCCGAGAGCAGCAGGACGACTCGAGCGCAGATGCGTCAATATAACAAGTGTCCACAACAATATTGCAAATGGAGCCATCCAAATACAACTGGAGACATTCCACGTCCTATCGTGAAGGAAGAAGGTACCAGTACTGGTTGAACAATCTATCTATGCATTCTGCGAATATTAAAATTGATTATTAAATTAATTAATAAATAATAAATGAAGAATGAGATACAAATACAAAGCATATAAATTTTAGGTCGTTCAACTCAATTTGACAACTCAACAGACGCGACACTAATTATTGAAATGTTCTTAAATAAAAGCAACATCAGGTTTCTTTCAATAACGTGCTTGCAAAGCGTTTTGCACCGAAAGACATTAATTGTGAAGTCCATGCTAAATAGTCGATGGCATGATGTTGCGAACTGGCACATGATTGTAATCCAGTCTCCTCTCGCGCGCGTTTGTGCACAGAATTCAGTTTCGATCAGTGCTCTGAGTTCTAGAACGTGAGTGATGACTCGCACTCAAAGTTGAACCTCTCATCGATCAGATGGTTATCCATTTGACAGTCCTTACTCTGCCTAATTATTGTTCATCCACGTTGCCGTTCCTGGCAAAACAAGTCGAGCTTGGATGTTATGCTTCGATAGATTCTTAGGCGCCCGAGAACAAATTGCTTGCGAGCAAAGCGTTTCTTTGGAGCAAGGAACATGTGATGCGACGGAAAACCAAGAAAGATGACTCGCAAGCAATGTATCAATGGATGGATGGAAGTCAAACATACTTTCTGCAATTTTTGTTGGTGTTATGTTCGAGGGGAAAATTATGTCAATTCCAGCCGTACCATCTTCAAATTCCAATGAGTATGTTGTAATAATCTTGTACGTAAAAGGGATATCGTTTCAGCTTTTTTCAGGGTTGAGGGGCATCCATTTAACTTATAAAAATGATATTTTTTGGTTCTAGCCTAATGTCCACCTGCCCCTGTTGACGCACCAGTCGTACGTCGTTCACATCTTCTGATGAAATCTCCGTATGACCCATCTACCCTTTGAGAAAATCATGAATCATCGAACCCTGAAATTATTCTTTTTATTTGTTTTCTTTTACAACAAATTTAAAACTCCAGGAAATTATTGAACGGAAAGATCCTCGGAAGCCAAACGTTAAACATTCGTCGACGGAGCGATATTTAAACGGCGACGAGAGGAACGTGGTTTCATTGCTCTATCGTGCGGAGTAAGTCATCTAACAGTCTGCAGAATTTCTTCGCATCAGCAGTGATTTCGTACTCTGGAAATTTCATACTAGTTATTTAAATTTCATCTTTACTGACAAAGAGTTTGCTTGCAGACAAAAATGGAAAACCAAATTCGTGCTTCATACGTCCCCTCCAGGGCTCAGAAGTCTTCCGGTTCACTTCCAAGGAACACCGAATCTTGGAAAAGTTTCGGCAACGACGACGCAAAACCGGCGCCGATTATGATGCGCTCGAAACCCCAAACCAGTGAGAAATGTCCTCTGAAGTCCTACCATCTTCACAGTCTTGATCGCCAACAACTCGATACAGAGACACCACCTGGCAAAGCTCACAGAAAGGCCAGGTCGAGCAGCTTCCACGATGCTACAGACGAAGATAGAAGTTGGCAGGACTTGACAACAGATCCTATGGTTGCCCTCAAGCTTCTCAAGCATCAAAACAAGCGCCAATTGTGTCGCTTCGAGGAAATCTTGCGAAACGGTGATTCAAATCTCAAGCAACCTGTCTCCATTCAGTTTGATCAAGAGTCACGAGTTTCGCAGAATTTTATGGGAGTCGAATCGAGACACCTTGGATGCAGACTGGAATCCTTGAAAAACATCATCAGCTCTCAACAATTCGTCATCGATTCTCTAAAGCAAAGTCAAAACCTCGATTCCACAGTTCTTCAGGACTTGCTGAGGGAACAGCTATTTATAGATCAGGTTTGGAATATCATTTCCGATCCAGATTTTTCATGTTTACTTGCTTGACTTTGGGGCATTTCACCGGAGGGGGGGGGGGGGAAGGGGGAATAAATCGCAAAACCATCGGAGGTCGTGTGCATTTTCATTATTGCTCTCAAGAGTTTAGACTTGGAAATCATTGCCGGACTGCATGTAAACACGGCCTTTATCAACTGTCGGACCTCAGGGAGCCAATGAAATGCTTGTTTGAGTTGTTTGAGGCCCATTCAGACGAGGAGTGCTCTCTGCAAAGAAGGCGAGCAATTAGGTATGACAGGCAGCGTAATTAAGATGCATTGACAGCTCGGACATCGGACTTCTTTAGCTTTCATTCATTCGTGCAACATGATAATTTCCGAATTTTTAGGGATTAGCAGTTGTTGATTTCTGGATGCAAAAGACGAGGCCTTCCTTCATTTCATTCCAAAGATTGCATTCGCGCGTTCAAAACTGTCCGCCATTAAGTGAGACGCGAAATCACGAAATTGGCGTATGATTCATGGTGCATTTTACTCGCCAAGAACCCGAGGCTTGAGGCTTCGTACAAGCGAGAATTTCAAGCATACAAACAGGTATGCTACTTCCCCAACTAGTTGACTGTTAAGCTCTATCTTTCTTCGAAAAATTGTTTTCCATTTTCCAAGACAATGAATGGTTTCTGGCAATTATAAAAGCAGTTGCAACGTGTACTTATTATTGTGCGTTCAATCTTTTTCACTTTTTGTGATTTTGTTTCAAATTGTCGGTTAGAGAAGCACCGAGCTGTTCCGTGTCACTGCAATTTGTCCTGGAGCGTCCGCTCGATGTTGATTCAAGAATTTCTTGCAAAATACCCTGAAAAGAAGATTAGAATGTAAACATGTTTCGTTCGCTCGAGCATATAATCTCGAATCATTTGCCGTTTTTCATTTTGAAAAAGAAAAACATATTTTATCGATCTCCAGAAGTTCAAGACGAACAGAAGCAGCTTGTGATTCTTCGTTTTATGGGCCGAAAAATGAAAACATATGCTAGAATTGATTGGAGTTATTCCCAGGAAAGGAAGCATGTGGCATGTGATGGAAAAATAGAGGATGAGCCACAAATGAAACTTGCTGTTGTTGGAAAATTAAAACGGTCAGTGGGAAATTAAGACGAGATGCAGTTTTCGACATATTATTTGATGACAAATAGTTGCAATTTGTCTAACAACTGCGTCTGTAATTAATTGCGTAACAAAATGTGAATTCTCCTGGTTCCTCGGGATGTGCGATGCTGAGTGCTGGCACCGGGGACAAGGATGGCACTGACCAGTCAAACACGCACTTCATGTCCACAATATTACTTTGGGAGTTGAGCGTCCACATTACATCTTCTGATTATTCGAATTTCTTTCAGCATTTCTTCCCCCTCCCTAGCAGAGCGTTGTCGACTTAAAAATTTAAACGAAAAATTTGGAATAAATTTAAAATAATTTCACTAAGAAAAAATTCAATTCCTGGATTCAGAACGTGGTAAATTTTATCGCCAGTCGAGGCCGACACTCAGGGACTGAAGCAATTTAAGATTCTGAATGGTGATATGAACTAATCTGTCAAAGATGCATTAATCAGCTTCTTTACGTTTTATTCGGCTTTGTCAGAACTTTCCAATTTCTCCTCCACATGAGGCTCAACCACTAGAGGATGTTCGGATGTTAATTATTGCATTAGTTATTTTTCAATTTACATTAATTATATTAGTTAATAGAATATTTTCGAATCAAATTTGTTCTTCAAGAAACTCTCGACTTGTTTGTTAATTATGTTTATTGATAGAAAATATGATAGCAAGCATTTTGATTTTTCATGAACGTTTAAGTCTTGAAATGTATTTTCATTGCATTTAATTATAATCTCTATTAAATTATTAAATGTTTTATTGTCACAAATCAAAAAAGGATTGATAGAATGAAGAACACAAAAATGAATAAAAGCAAATAGGAAAGACGTGAGCATTAAGTTGCTACTTCCTTCTCACTAGGCAGACATTTTCCTGGCAAAACGTTCCTTCTGATCAGAATTGAGAAATGCTGGCAAAGCATTCGAACAATATTTCATTCTGAGCATTCGTCTCGACTTAATCAATCACTTTTGCGAAGAAAGGCACGGGCATCTTATGAGTTTAATCAGACATAAAATTGCATCCTCAATGCTCACTAGGCTCCTTAAATTAATCAATTTGCTACTTACCGACGGTCTAGGCAAATTTTGAATTTCTAGAAATTTTTGTATTAATTACATTAATTAAAAATTAATTAAAAGTTTAAAGATTAGCAACCGGACTTTCATGGATGAAGCATTTTGCTTCTCTTTCTAAGAAAACGGCCTTACCATTGGTGTTGATCGGATCTCCCAAGATGGTCGATATGTTGATTGCTTGGTGAAAATCTCCCTCAAATGAATTCTCTTTGCAAATGACGATCGTTAAACTTTAATTCTTCAGACCTTCATTGGGAGAGCATGATCTAATCAATTTTGTACTAGTTCCTCGAAAACAAGCGTTGTCTCCTCGTCTTTGTTAACTTATGAATCGTTGTATCAGCTCTTAATGGCCCCCAGTTTTAAAAGCTGTCGCAATTCTCTGAATACAAATTTTAAAAGAAAACTAATTCAACGAGTAAATGACAGGCAGTCACTCTCTTAACGTTTCCTCTTTAAATCGAACCAAATAATCAATTATTTTCGTTTTAATCGCGATTCATTCATGTTCGAGGATGCGGTAAAATTAAATATGAATTATAAAAAGTGTATTTTAAACTTTATTTAGCTCCCTCGGAATGCGTTCGCTTCAATTCACAACAACAAGGCGACATCAGTTTGTCGTTCCACTTTTTCTTTTTTTGAGAAAAATTGTCCGTTCTTCAAAAAATGTGTGCACAAGTAATAAATAAGTCGGGAGTACGTGTAAGAAAGGAAGTCGGCCCCAAGAACTGATGAGCGGAATGTGCGCCAGAGGATTAGTTGATGTGAATGAACAATTGGACTCATCAGGAAACACGCATTGGTCTCGCAAGACGTCTCCATTTTATTGAGCATGCAAGCTGGACACTCTTCTGCAATTCCATTTTCTTGCGTCCTGGACTCCTCCCGAGAGATAATCTAATCAGATATTGCTGAGCCAGACTCGTGTGGTGCACATGCTCGCATCCACAGAGCAGAATCCAACAAACCACACCTTTGGGATCTTTAAGCTTTTCTTCCACATTACCGTTTTCTGCTTGGTTTCATTTTATTCTCAACACAATTGCTAAAACTAATGCTTTGCAACGCATTGATATTTCTTAAAAAAACGCTCCAAAACTGGATGCGATTGGATTCGATGTTGGCAGAAGAACAGGTCTGCGACAATAGAAAAATAAATAATTTCATCTCGACGTTCGGCGATAAAGATTTTTTTTATTTGTTCTAATTCACTACAAAACTATACAAACAAAATTATTCAATAAATTCTTTTATTTCAAACAAAATAAATTTTTTTATTTCAAACCCGTGGCAAAATGTTTGCAAATCGTTTCGAGGCCATTTGACGGCTGCAATTAGTCGACGAATTTTCTTATGGACCTGATTTATCCGAGGGACACGACGTGGTAAAAGCTGAATTTACAAAAGCTTGCTTGGTAATCTCACTCGTATAAATCGGGAAGACCATTAGGATAATAACACAGACCGCAGCAAAAATGGCTCCTTCGTCATGGAAATTGCAGGCTGCCTTCTCATGCTCGCAGCTAACAATTTTCCGTCTCTGCAGAAATGTTTAAAAGTCGTGATTTTTCAGGTGGAAATGCAAGCGAACAAAAGATTAAAAATCAAATTGCCAAGAAGCCCTATTTCCGTGCCTTCATCACAGCCTCCAAGAAAAACTGTGCCTTATCAAATTAACATATCACTCGTGACAAAACTGGACGCGCAAGGAGAGGGGAATTAGTTTCAGCAATCAAGATCACATAGATAAATCAGACTACGCCGCTCTTCTCGGGAACACCTCAATACATTACGAGTCTTTTGATTTATGGCTGGCGGGGATTTTCGATGTTTTTCATTATTTTTCTCTACGAGTCTCCCCTCCCAGGTATACGGACTGTCACTTCGTCCAAAAGTTAATCGTGATGCATAAGTCTTAGAGATGTCTAAAGGGGTTTTAGACGTCGAAAATAGACGAGGAGATCCATCGATACATGCAAATATCGATAGACGTTCACTCATTCTCCATCCTTCGTCCCGTGTCCGACTCCGAACTTCCCGGCTGCTAATCTTCTCATTAGCTGCTGCGGTGACTTTCTTTAATTTCGTTACCATCCACAAATTCTCATTTGTTTATGGCACGCAGAGTTTAACAACAATCGAATTTTGTGTACTAGAAAGTACTCGGTTCAATGTGAAAAATTTCTTCGTCGATCGATGGAAAACAAAGAACGTGACAGAAATGTTTCAGATTTGGACGATGCACGATGCATCAGAAAATGTCGATGTTTATTCACATTTTCTTCCGATGACGCACACGTCGGCATTTATCTGCATTTCTTCCCTCAGCTTAAAATCATGAAATTACATGCTTATTACATGAAATTTGTCAATGAAATGACTTTCAATTGTAAATTTAATCAATCTAAATCGAACTTTTCGAACACATTTTTAAATGAAATTCTCTCAAAGAAGTGATTTTCGTGATTTCAAAATTGATTTGGAACCACAATTTTCCATGAAAGTTTCTCCTAATCAAGCCGCTTACTAGGTGGATCTCTCGCCGAGAACGCTAGCAGAATATTTGATCTTGGAGGAGCATTTTCTTATTCCTTCATAAATTAATGTCTTCATGTTTGTGTATGGAATTCGGAATAAACACAGGAGGATCACAAAATAACACCGGGCGTTTCGTATAGCACCCGCAAGGATTATGATGCCAGATTATTTGCATGTTTACGGGAGTAGAAGAAATAAAAATGGAATTCTTGATCTGCTACACATCAACCTTTTTATTGGGCATCAACAATCTCTTGCAGGAATTGAAGTTTGAGAAGGAGGCACATAGAAATATTTCACAGAACGAACATCACTCCAAGGAGCGGAATACATCTGGAAAGGAGGATTTCCTGACGAAGGAAATCGATGCCTTGAAGGATTCTCTCAACAGAAGTCACAAGAATGCAGAGCAGTTTGCATTAAATTTTTTATCCTACACGTTTCTCGGATGTCTGCTAAATTTTCTGTGCAGGAACCAATCGAAAGTTTTGCTGCAGTATTTGGAGCAGGTGATGAAGATACTGACCGACCTCAGCGAGTGGTTGACAAGACAGGAAGAAGGCTGTTCACGTCAGCAACCTCTCGGCGGTGACTTGCAGACCTTAAAATGTCAGCGTAAAGAACTCCAGGTAGTACTGCTTTTACACTCCCTGGCCGTGCCAGCTGGGTTGCTAACATTACACATTACGTCTACTGTCATTATTGGCGCATGCAGGAACGCAACACATCGAGTTAACCTGTACACATCACTTTATCAATGATCTTTCTCATGCGATAATGATTGTCTGCTGTTCATAACTTTCTCAGATCATTCAGGTCGATTTAGAGGAAAAGAGAATTTTACTGGAAAAGGCCGTTGAAACGGCACATTTGGCTGCCCACGAGGAAAGTTTGAAATCATTGTTTGAATTTGGTGAGTATGAGACGCTAGAACATGATTGATGACCCATTTCATTACGAGTCCATCCAATAGGTCATAATACCCCGGAAAACAAGAAACTTGTCAGCGCGATTGCAATTATCAACGATCTTTCTCATGCTTTGCCAAGGAGATGGATAGATATCCGTCAGAAAGTGGTTGACCTTTACATCGCTGTGTGCAGCACCTACAAGGTTGTTGGATTTGACAGTTGTTTTTCATTAACCTTGTATTCTTTCACTTAAAAATTAGCTTTAGGATATAACATAACATAACAATTATTTATAGTGGTTAAGAAGACCTGGATCTGTGTAATAACCATTCTTTTTAGTCCTAATAACCGAGTTGGTATATAAGGGTATAAATATCTAAGGGTTTCGGAGTCCCCAACTTAACATTATTAACTTGGCATCCAATTTTGATAATTTGGCACCCTCCCTGATGAATAATGTTAACATTATCTATTTTGCACGTGCCATCCCCTTGCCTTTGTTACGTCACTGAACTAGGGAAATAGAAAGTTAAGACTACTTTGTGCAGGTATCCAGTAATGGGCACTAACTAAACTTTTTTTTGTTAAACTTTAACTAAACTTTCAAATAAAAAATTTTAGTCAAACTGTTGGTTATAACTACTTTAAAAAAAGTTGTCAAGTAAAAAAAATAGTTTAAACTTTTCAAAAAAATTTCTAACTTTGTTCTGTCTTTTTTTGGCATATTTAATTCATCAAATATCAGTGGACAAAATGATTCAATGCTATAAATGTTTATTTCATATCAATAAAACCGCAATTAGAAATCAAAATTTATGACATGATAACTTATAGACTGAAATTTTTTTCTGATTTCCATCTTGATCGTGGCTGTCAGTACTGGTTTAATAACTAAAAGAAATGCAGCCAAAAGGTTTGTCAGATTCAGTTATTTCTGTAATTCCCAAAGCTGACTGACAAGCATTCACTTTCTCTAATTCGATTTCTCTGTAAAGCATAGTATCCACTACACCATCTGATACTAGATGGCTGGATAAAGGATTTTCCTGCAATTTTCTCTAAATTGTCATTTGCCTTTGGGCTGATACTTCAGGGATGTCATTTCAGCATTTTCCAAGGGAGAAACCCTTGCACAGCTTGAGGAGATGACCTTTTTTTGGGTATGGTCTAAAGTTAGGGGGGCCGTTGTGTACATTCCTGTGATACTTACTGAATTCTATAATTCCTGCACTTTACCCATTGCTCGATCATAGAAGCTCAAAGCATCCATACTTGCAACTTCATTTAGTGAGTGATTGCCACATCGCTTCTGTGGAGGTTGAACTACGGCTTCATCATCATTTCCATGAATTTCTTGCAGTTGCAAACATTAACATTGGTTATAGCGTCAATTGTATCCTGCCCATCACTTTCAATTGATGAGGCATCCCCTCTAAATAAACTAAATTCTTTGGAGAAATTAGTTTGTCAACATTTTGAATTTTTGAAGAAATTTTGAATTTTATGTTTTACCAATACCACTTACCTTTGAGTAAATCGAAACCATCAAAAAAGAAAAAAATTTTTTATTAAGGAAGTATAAGTTTAAAAGATTAGTAACTAAAATTTTTAAACTAAACTTTTTGGTTAATAACTAAAGAAAATTAGTTAAACCACCATTTTAACTTTTTTGACCTAGTTAAACTTTTCTTATTTAATTAATTCTTAAACTTTATTTAATTATTTTTGCATGAAAAAATGGTCTAAATTTAAATAGCACACTATGGCAGCCAATATAAAGTTTTATGTCACTCATATCTGATCTGGACACTTAATAAAAGGCTTAACGAAAAGTTTAAAAGTTGTAACCATATTTGATCAAAGTTTCTAAATAACAATTTCAGAATCTACAATTACTGCAGAAGTTGTTGGATGAACTGGAAAAGGGTTTGAATCAATTAGTTGAAAAAAATTTCTGGTTACCTGTGGAGAAACTCGGATCAGACAATTTATACAGCGAAATGAAAAGAGCGAAGGTAATTGTTTATAAGTAAATCGACTCAAATTAATTATTGCAGCTCCAACATGACAGCGCATTGTTTCGTCTGAAGTTCCAGCAATAAAGGAATGATTCTAATTATTATTCGAAATCTTAATAGCCTGCCAATTTAGGACTCGATATCTGCTTTCAGTGGATTTAATCATGCTGAAGAAACCCGATTTGAAGGAAGCTATTTTAGGAAACAATGAACTTCCGATGGATTCGCTGCTAAATTAAGCTGCTAAACCGAACACTAACCAAATTCTAATCAATCGGTTATATAATTTCCTACAGAAGAGTATTAAAAGATGAATTTAGATTTCATAAATCCTTTCATTGTAGTAAGGACCTTTCCAATGTCCATAAGAAACATTATTATTGGAATGTAATCAAAGGAAGATCCAGAAATTTTCCCTAAATATCGAATAATCTTGCTTATCCTGCTCTTTCTTTTTAGCATGTACAGACTTGAAACTCTTTATTTCTAAAGGAACAAGGAGAACCATCACTCTTGGTGGCGATAAAGGAGTTTTACTGTTAAATCGTCATTTATCATATACTATTTGAAACATATCATGTTACTATAAAACGTGCACAAACTGCAAGCATGTTAAGTTTTTGCCACCGCTTTTTTTATTAAAGATAACTTCACACAAATTATTTATAAGACCCTAGCGTCTTATAAATCTTTGCTTTCTATTCAAATCATTGATGATCTGGACAGGAACTTTGGCCTGGTCCATTTTCGATCAGTTCGAAAATTCATGTCTAAGCAAAAACTTAAAGATGAAATAATTTGTCACATTCTTGCAATTATTCATATTCTTTACTTTAACTAGCTTTTTTTAATTTCGTAATTGGAATGCTTTGACATTTGTGCATACGATGTTTTTTCTCTGAAACTCAGTTGCATTTAAGAAATCGTCGCATTGCTGCTAGGCGTTTCAGACTTCGATAATCCAAGGGCAGAAGAAGTGGAACAATAGTTATATCTCGTATCATCTCTGTTGTTCCTAACTACAAATTCCATTCTCAACTACAATATTTCTTTGAAACAAATGATAACAATCATTATTCGCTTTGGATCGCCAGCGACTTGATTTTTTGGGAAAGAAAGCATTTTCTCTCATAATTCCAGTATTCCACTGTAGTATTTGAGTTTAAGTTAAATCGTAAAATTTACCGCCCAAAACAAAGTGGTGTGAGACTCTTAGTTGAGCTGCCTCGCTTCTTATGGGACTTTTGCATGCTGTACGGACATCGTAGATTCTTGAATGAATGAAGACAATCTTTAGGTTGGGGTAAGTCCATCAATGGACCTCAAGGCCACCGAACAGGGGCGTCTGCAGAACATTTATAAAGCCTTCAATGGTAACGAGGATGTGACGTCTGGTGGAAGTTGATTCCAGATCTTGCATCTTGAGTTAGGGCTAAGTCTTTCAATTTTGTCGACTGGCGCCATTCTTGGAATGACACTTCGGTGAAATTAAAAATTTGTTAATTTGTAGGAATAAATTTATTGTTTGAATAGGTTTATCACCAGTCAATCTCCACTCTCAAGTTTCTGATAGATGACTGCAATGCTATGGCAAACCAATTGCAAGATGGCGGCCTAATACTTTCGCATAAATATGTAGTCAGGCTTGAAGAATACAACAGAAAGTGAGCCATTTAATTTATTAATTTATTGTATATCTTCTCACATTAAAACATATGAAATATGTGGCAAAATGATTCAAATGTTTATCACGATGAAGCGCTTAGCAAAGAAATGAATTTTGAACAAAAGTTGTTCGCGCGTGTTGTTTAACCAGGTTAGATCACAAGCTTTCAATGTCACTCTGTCTCCGCGACGAGCCTAGAGGCATGAATTAGTTTTCTTTTAAATCTCTTTAGATGGCAAGAAATGAATTCGTCGGCTGAACAAAGAATCAAGAACCTGTCAGACATCCTGAAAATGAAAGATGACAACATACAAATCTTTCTCTCAAGTTGGTTCACCTATGTGACATAACAATCAACCAATCACAAACTTTGCTTTATCATATGACGAAGCATTAACCTCTTTCATCCACAGTTCCAATTCAGCCACCATGGGAAAGGGCTTTAACACCTCTCAATGTGCCTTATTATATAAAGTGAATTTACAGTGTATTAGTAATTAAGTAAATAAATTAAATGAGTCACATTTTGTACGAAGTCATGAAAACGAGTCCACGCAATGGGATCATCCAGAAATGACCAATTTGATACATGATTTGAGTTAGTTATGCGTTTGTTAAATGTTATTTACATTTCTTTTAAAAAGATGATTTTAATGCATGATTTTGGATAAGCTGCTTAAGCTAATTCTGAGGGTGTGGAGTCATAAAAGCCTAAAGCATTTTTAACATTAACTTCCCAGTCATGCTCCACTTATTTATTTTTAAGAGTCTACATTGTCTTACAAATAATTGTAATCTCATTTTTAAAATGCCATAGAACTATAAGTGTACGTCATATTCTTAACGCTTGATATTGCTCACGGTAACAGATGGCCTCAATGATGTGAGATTCTCAGCTTACAGGACAGCCATGAAGCTGAGAATGCTGCAACTGCGACTCAGATGTTTGTTTAATGCATCATATCCATTTTCTCAATGATTGTCACATTCTGCCATATTTCATTTCAGTGTCATCCGTTTCGCTAGATTATGTGGTCGACTTTTTCAAGGTCAAACTCTGCCATCCAAGTGATTCAGCAGTTAGCGTCACGGATGTGATGGCTTGGTTATTAGATCTATTCATTAATGAGCAGAACAGGTCTATGCCTACTGTGGATTTGATACTCAACTGGCTTTTTAATGTATTTGATTCGTACGTAAGATCGCTGGGTTTAAAAGTCTCTTTAAGCATCATTCAACAATGTACAACTTCCCTTGCAGTGGCAGATCAGGATATTTCAAAATAATTTCTTTCAAAGTTTCCATCATTTTGCTATGCAATGGTTCTTTGGAGGAAAAGTTCAAAGGTTCGATTGTATAGTCAACTAAAAACGTAAATGGTTTAACTATGACATTTTTAACAGGTTTGTTTGGAATCGTGGCTGATAATAAGGGCTATGTCAGACCATCACAGCTGGCAAGCCTTCTCATTGAATGTCTCAAAATTCCTCTTCAGCTTGGGGAAGTGCAGGCTTTTGGAGGACTTAACGTTGAACCAAGTGTGAAAAACTGCTTTGAAAAAGTAACAGAAAATTCATGGCTTTAGAAAGTTTATCCAAACTTGCTAGTAACTCAGTTATAACTGAGTCGTTTTTACCAAATTTTTATACTTTACGTATCATTAACTTATCAATTGTATACTTTACATATCATTAACTTATCAATTACTTGAATGGACTGCTTATGAAAATCATTCCAAAAATTTGATTTTAATAAAATTGCATAAAATCTTGAATCATTGGTCATTCCATTTTTTTTTCCATTCAATGTTGCAGGTACTTTGTAATCAGGAGATAAAATGTACTCAGTTTTTGGAGTGGACAAAAATGGAACCTCAATCTTTGGTTTGGCTGCATGTTTTCCATCGTTTGGTGGCTGCTGAAAGGTCAGTTCATCAAGCGAGATGCCTCATCTGCAAGATTACACCCATCACAGGGTTTAGGTAAAATGAATCATTTATAACTTTTGTATGTAATGCTTTCTAAAAATTGTTTTGTTCTCTTTCAAAGTCTTTATATTCAAAAACTTTATTTTGAAATAAGATGGTAACTAATTATATTTCGAAAATGAAATATTTTACATTCGATTTTATTTTTCAGATACCATTGCTTGAAATGCTTTAATTTTGACTTGTGTCAGAACTGTTTCTTCTCAGGATGTTCTGCAAGGAATCATAAATTGAGTCACCCAATGCAAGAATATTTTGCTGAGGTGAAAATTGTAAAACTTAATTACATTTTAATTCACTATGTAATTCATATTTACAACAACACATTAAAGGCGTCTTCTACAGAAGAAATGAGAGATTTGAAAAAGATGTTGAAAAATAAATTTAGGTCCAAAAGCTATTTCAAAAAACATCCAAGACTTGGTTACCTCCCAGTTCAATCAACTGATGAATTCTTTGAGAGGTCTAAGTACTTACTCAGTATAAGTTATTAAATCATAGTACATTATCATTAGTCAAAGGAAATAAGATTCGTAGTATTAAGAATTCATCACATATAATTTTAAATGAATTTGTTAATGATTTTAATTTGTTGTTCAGGTCTCAATCATCTTCTCCAAAACATTTTAATATGACACCTCATGAAATCAATGAAGAATTCAAACAAAAGCAGACGAGATTTGCTCGCATGTCAAACCCATCAATCCATGAGTTGGTTTACTTTTAAGTTTTTGAAAAGATTTTTTGTACGAATGAATGAGTCCATTGTCAAGAGCTTCAAAATAAAATGTTACTCCTAAAAATAAATACCATTAGTTAAATAATTATTTATATATTAATAATTTTTGCAATTACAACTATAATTATCTCTCTATATTCATACAATGATATCCAAATTTTTCAATTATTTTCAGAAACTCAGATGAACATAACTTGATTGCCCAATACTGCCAGAACTTACATGGAATTGATGTGGGTTTTCATGGACATTACTTATAATTTATTATTAAGAACATTCATTTTAGAAGGAGCAGAGGCTTAGCTGGGATATTTTAGGGGATGACCTATAAAATTGTAGCCCCCCTCATCATCAAAATTAAATTTTAATGAAACATTGTATTTACAGAAGCAAATTTATAGGAATGATATTACGTGACTCGTTCAGTCACTGCCTGTGTATTCTGACAAAAGATTTCTTTTTCGTGATTTCACTGTCGCAAACTGGTCAGTGACATAAGCAAAATTTCTTTTTTCCAATTATTCTCCTGCAACTCTAAAAGAGCTAGAGATATACATAAGTACATAATTTTTTTTGACAGAAGGCTAGAAACAGAATTCGGAGAACCTCTGGGGCCGAGCGAATGAGACTGTGTAGAATAGATTCTAAATTTTATGTCTTATCAAAACGCAAGCATTAAGACACATGTACAGGAAAATAAGGGCAAAGTTGTGAACTAGATGTCATAGTAAATCTTGACAGTTTTAAGTTGACGAGAGTATACAACGTGGCGACTGATACTGCATGTCTGCAACAAGCTTTGAGATACCATGATAACGATGGAAAATAATCAAATATCGAAATTGCGGAAAAGGTCCATTGAGTCGAGGTGTATGGAATGCTACAAAATCACAACGCACTCTAAGATGTTTGGTGCAACATAGCCCTCACGCCATGGAACTAGTCAGTAACTAGACTGTTTTAGTCCATTGAGAAAAAATGTTTGAATTTACAGATAAACGTCTTCCTCCGGTTCATTCACAAACCTTACGAAAATTGACTGAAAAAGCAATTTATTTACTTTTCTTGTCAACCTTCGCGACCACATGACGGCTGGCCCCGGGCCTGAGGTTGTGAACCACTGGCCTATATGATCCTGTCCCACCGAAGCATGCAAATACGACAAAATAAGTTTCAATTTCCTGAAAACCGCTTGCAATTGAAATTTCCGTTATTAATCAAATTTTCAATTAAATTATAAGAATTGGAAATGAGTCATTTTCATAAAACGTAATAAAACCAAGAAGATCCAATTATGCTAGAACTTCATTCCGGTTACTGAGCAGTATTTTGTAATCGTCATTTTCTGTAAAACGTTTGTGCAATTTTGATGAATTGCATCGACGTCTGTATATGTATCACATGTAGAAAAAATTTAAAGGCCAGCAGCAATCCAAATTTTGAGTTCAGGTCTTTTAGTCTTAAAAAAACATGTTGACATTTCCTGTTGAAGTCAATAAAGTATGCTCTACATAACCCGAACAATTTCTACTTCTTCTGCTGAAAGTCCTGCATCTTTTGCCAGTTCTATAGGAATCTTCCAACGTCGCCTTCTTCTGTCCACCTCAATCCCCAGGCTGTGCATTTGTTTTGGCGTTTTCTACAGCAACTTGACACAAATCATCATGAAGCTTGACAAGTTCTTCATCCAAAGATCCAATATCGGTTGATGCTTCCTTGAAATTCATAGTAGGATCTTGTAGACGCATCTGTAAACGATCAAGAATGGCATTCCAAAAATAACTATGAAGTTAATATGTAATACCATTACCTGTTCTGCATCATTTCTGGTTTAGGCGTCAATGTTTAGTTTTTTGATAATTTGTCTGGTAGCCCTACTGTAGCTCATTCAGTCCTTCTTGGATAGCTTTAACAGCCTCTGTTCATGCTCTCCAACGTGTTTCAGACTCTCGCTTTACTGTGATGAGCTTCATTAAATTCGTCCACCGAGAATGGAAGACATATCATATATCTGATGCAGATTTGATCTTGTGACCGATTTATTACCCTTCTTCAGTTATTATAATATAACGTTGTATTTAATAAGAACGTAAAAAGCTTCATTTGTAAGCTTCATATTGGCGCCCCTGCACCTTGGCGCCCGGTAACATATATAACCCCACCTCTGCCCCCGTCCCTAGCTACGCCACTGGGAAGGAGTAATTGGTATCTAATTATTTCCAGCATATGTCATCTGTTGGAAATAAACTAGAAGTGTTACATAATGATCAAGATTCACTAAAAATTTGCTTGTCCAGGAAAGAACAAGTGACAAATTCTCACAATCATTCAGGAAGGGTTCTGGAATGAATGATGTGTTTGAGCCTGGGAGGTATTTTAATAAAATAAATATTACAAATTGCGATTATTACAGCTAACGTAGGAATATAAATGTTAATTTATTAGGCTTTTGCAGTCAGAGTACAGCCAAATCAAACTGGTTAGAAGTGAGCCCAGCCTTCTTTGTAGAGAATTGTCTGTTGACACTGGCAAAGAAATCTTTTGTGAGGAAGATTACTTAAAAAAACATAAAAGTAGGTTGGAAGCAAGAATACATTTCTTGGAGGGCCAGAATAGACAGTTGGAGACAACTTTGGATCATCTGAAAAATGCAGAATATGAGGTATTTCTGCATTATTGAGCAGAAATGCCTGGATTAGTAAAATAAAAAGCAACGCCGAACGTTAACCTATGGAATATTTTGACATGTTTTATTAAAGGCAAAATATTTATTTGATTTAACTTTATTTCCTAATTTCATATTTGAAAAAAATCTATAAAAAAATGTTCAAAAAGATGTTTGATAAACTTTGAAGGCAGACCACGGCATGAGAGTTGTGACATATTCTGGCTCACCTGTGGCTTTTAATGATTACGCCTGCCTTGGATCTACTACGATGCAACCTCCTCCCTTATTTATTTCATCATCAGAAAAATACAAGCTCCTTTAAGAAGATCATGAATTCTGTAAACGAATTTCACAAATGCTATTTGACAGACTTAATCCTCCAACTTATTTGTGAGAATTTTCCATAATTATTACCTGTTATAATTGACATTAGATAACTTTAAAGTTGTTTGACCATGGCTCAAATTCACGTTTAAAGTGTCTTCAAATTATAAAAGCCGTCTGTTGTAAAATGCTTTATAAGGTAGCTATGGTAATGTAATGGAGGTAGTGGCAAGGGCCAGTCAAGGCTTACAGACTTGACAGTCCTCTCTATAGAGATAGAACTTGCCGATAGACTGCATTTTGAAACTGTTACCAACAAAAGGCGGAAAAAGTGGGGAGACAATTCGTTCAATAGAAATATTAAAATAAATATTATTTTTAGATAAAAATAAATCATCAAGCATAAAAAATGGACTCAAATAATGATCAAAATCACACATAAAACAATTATTTCAAATCAAAATTTAAAAAATCACAAAAAGATTTTATTTTGCAATTTTAAATCATTTGATTTGCAATACAACCAATCAGCGATTGCCTTATTATAACGTTGCAGTATCGTCGAAAAGACAATTTAGATAATAAATGTAATAATATGAATGGTCCAGTGTGCGTCTGATTTTTGATAGATGAGTGAATGGTATTGTATAGTCTAGGTCCATAGCATGTTGTTGAAAAGAGCTTGAGCATTGTTTTGGCAAAAGATGGACTATATTCATGGATATGAAGGAGGGAGTGTGAAAGTTTGGTGTAGTTGACACTTTCGGACCTAAAAATTAATCTGGGAGGGCATTCATAGTTTAAAAACTATGTATTTGTTTAAGATTTAATAAATTGTTATTGATAAAAGCCAAATTCGTGTGAGATGAAATTGGCAATGAATATATTATACAGGTGACACGCTTTTGTAGAATAAATAATTATACTTTTATTTTTATTTTTTTTATTTGAAAAAAATCAGCTCAGGCCAACGGCCCCTCGCCGAAACCGAAAACAAAACGAAAACCAGTGCGCCAACCCCTCAATCTAAATTGTAAATTCTATTAACAAAAAAACCGTCCAAGTTTCTCTTAAACTCTTCCACATCCCTTGACATCACAACCTCCTGTGGCAAACTGTTCCATTCCTGGACCACTCTGTTGCAAAAATAAAACTTTCTGCAATCTTTGTGGGCCAGTCTTGTCATCAGTTTTCTTTCATGTCCTCTGGTCTTGGAATATGTGCAGACAGAAAGGGAAGGACAAACTAAATCTCTCGTTCCACTTGTCAACAACTTAAACAACAAAATCAAATCAGCTCTTTTTCTTCTGTAACACAAACTTGGCAATTTCAGTTTCTCTAGTCTCGATTGGTAAGGAAGGTTCCTACAGGATTGTCTTAATCTTGTAGCTCTTCTTTGTACCCCTTCTATCGCATCAATCAATCCCTGTCTATAAGGGCTCCACACCTGTACTCCATACTCCAACTGAGACCTCACCAAAGACTTATACAAACCCACGAAAGCAAAATCCGACAGATATCTAAAATTTCTTGCTATGATACCCAACATCATATTTGCTTTCTTAACCCGTGAGAGAATGTGTTCTTTGAATTTTAAATCTGAATCTACTATAATTCCAAGGTCCGTGAACGAGTTGTAAACTGGAATTTCAAATTTTGTTCCATCTAGGTCTGATAGCTGGTAGCTATTCAAGTGGTGTTTCCCCCCTACATGCAGTGCACAACATTTGTTCATATTAACTTTCATTTGCCATCTGTTGAACCAATCAATTACGTTATCCACGTCCACCTGTAACTTGCTGCAGTCCTCCTCTTCGCTAATAACTCTATATATTTTTGTGTCATCCGCAAACAAGAATAAGTTTTCACAAACTGTGTATATGTCGTTAATATATATGAGAAACAGCAATGGACCAAGTACGCTGCCTTGAGGGACCCCGCTAGTCACAGGCAACGAGTCTGACAGCTCCCCACCGACCCTCACCTGGAAACTCCGGCCCGACAAATAATTACCAATCCACACAACCACCATGTGGTGCACCCCATATCTCTCTAGCTTGAAGAGTAGCTTTTCATATACAATTAAACAATTATAAAAAGTAGATGCCCACACAATATTGCAGTAAGATAAGGATTAGGGTTAGGAGGTTCTGCGTTTTGAACATGCGCATGTCTTTGATGTTCGTCTTTTACGACTCGTACAATAGAAATATTAAAACTTAAACGTTTTAAAATACTTAATTTTTGTTATTTTTACATAAGAAATAAATTATCAAGCATAAAAAATGGACTGAAATAATGATTAAAGTCACACAAAAACTTATGTACTAGACATGCAGCCTCAGAGAGAGAGAGAGAAAGAGAGAAGAAGAAAGGGAGAGAGAGATAAAAAGAGAGCAAAGCAACCGGACTTCACACTTCCAAATCATCTCAGTTATGCAACGGACTATAATCAAATAATAAAAAAAAAAAACCGGACTTCACAATCATAACGACTTTGGTATGATACTATTTCACTTTCTTCCCGGAGATTTCTTGAGTCCATATTCTTCAGGAGCATTCATGTAATTATAAATAACATGTACGGACCTGAGGTCTTTAGCAATCCTAGATCATGAATATTTGACTTTGCTGAAGGCCTCAATCTTCTCCTTCTCATTTTCTGACAAAGGTTTAGCTCTACCCATCACTAAACTATTATTACTAATTTCTCTATAGGATTTTGATGCTGTTAAAAAAATTGTCTAAATTTCTTACGACATTCCCCGGCTAAACTCCTGCTAGTTTTAGCCAAAGTCGCCTGTAGCGTAACTGCAAACTACAACTAACATAGATTTATGATACAAATTTTATTTAATAAACAAGAAGTCAAATCAAGCAAGAAAACAAAAGAATTAAGTCAAAACGAAGAAAATAAAGGATCAAGTCAACAAAGGCCAAAGCACAAGGCCTGAGAAGAGATCACAGAAATCAAGCGAAGAGGAAGACCACTGAGGGCGAACGGATGAGTGTAAAAGTAATGTTTCATTAACGTCCGTTGCATATCTAGATGATTAGGACAGTGATCCCGCAGCAGGGGTTCGAATCCGTGCTGGCATCGTGAGAGGCGCAGCCTTAACCGTTAGGCCATGCGGGCGCACTGTTCGGATGAGTGTCATTTATTTGATTGGCCGATTATCCGTTGCATAACTGAGATGAGTTTTGTTTTTTTTTTTTTATTTGATTATAGTCCGTTGCATAACTGAACTGAGATGAGTTGGTTGGTTGGTTATTTATTAACGTCCATTTCATAACTAGATGATTAGGACGGGGACAACAACAGAGGAGAACAACAGGAAACAACGAACATCGAGGTGCAACCAGTCAAAAAAAAAAAAAAAAAAAAAAAAAAATATATATATATATATATAATAAATAAATAAATAAATAAATACATACATATATAATAAGTAACTAAATAAATACATACACACATGTATAATAAGTAAATAGTATCAATCAATGTCACAACATAATTATGTACAGAGTTTATGTACAGTCAGAGGTCTTCATCAAATCAGGTTTCTTCTCTTTTCTTGGACCCACCGGAAGATGAGATCTATGCTAGCGTGATTGCTAAGCATAGTTCTCAAGTCCAGTGTCTGTATCTTGAGCTTCGACCTGATGTTCCGCCTGAGGGGTTCCTGACTAGGGCACTCCATGAGGAAATGTCTAGTGGACTCCTCCATCCGAGGACAAGTTTGGCATTTGCCGCTGTTGAGCCTCTTCATTTGGAACAGGTAGCGGTTCAGATGACATCTTCCAAGCCGGAGTCTGGAGATGAGGACCTCCTTCCTCCTGGAAGAGCATTGGAAGATGCTCTTTGTCGTTGCCTGTCTCTGGACTTCATGATGGTGAGTGCCAGTGAAGGAATCCCACCTTCTCTGCCAGTCCTCTTCGGTCTTCCTGGCGACGAATCTTTTGGCGTCATTGATAGATGCTGGGATTTGGCGATCTATCTGGCCTCGAGTTGTCGCAAGCTTTGCCAGAGTGTCGGCCTTCTCGTTACCTGGAATGCCCACGTGGGCTGGTACCCAGACGAGAGTGACTTGCTGGTCTTGTTCCATGAAATCTGAAATCAAAGATAAAATTCTGTGAATTTCAGGATCGTGGTAGGCATTGTTTCGATTTCTTAGGCACTGGATGGCACTAAGAGAATCGCTTAAAATTACAATGTTCTTGTCCTCCCCCTGGTAGGAGGTTTTTAGCAGCATCAGGCAGTCCTCGATGGCTGCTAATTCCGTTGCAGAGATGCTGCTGTCGGGCGAAGCTCTGATACTGAGCTCCACTCCTTTCTTGGGGATGAAGATTCCTATCCCTGCCTTGTCCTTCATCTTGGATGCGTCCGTGTAGCAGAGCAGGCTGGAATCACTGATTTCTTCGATCTTCTCCCTAGCGACCAGCATCCTCAGGGGATCGTCGGCCGCTATTGCCAGGGTGGAGGTGTCGAAGTTGGGGTTCTTCAGTGTCCATGGTGCTCTGAGAACTTCGGCATCCAGTTCTCTTGTGATGTCCTTTTGAATGTAGTCAGGCAGGAGACCTGATACCGTTTCAAAAGGGCATGGACGATTGCTCTTCTTCATCTTCCAGTGAAGTTTGCCCTTGATGCTGGAATTCCTGAAATTAGGAGCAAAATAACATTCCCTGATGGGGTTATTAGGAGTGGCCAGTGACCGGATAGCATGATTAGCAGTGATCTTCTTTCGACGAAGGTCTAATGGAAGTTCACCGCATTCAACTTGTAACGACAGATTTCCACTCCCAGGTATGCTGCCACAGCAGATCTTGAGAGCCTGGAATTGGATGCTGTCATGTACCTTCTTGTTCTGCGTGTAGCTGAGGTCAAAGGCTTCACTCCCGTAATCCATCACAGATCTAATGGTGGCTCTGTACAGGTGGATCAAGCGGGACTTGCTGGCTCCCCAGGATTTTCCTGCGACAGCTCTCATCACGTTGAGGCGCTTCCGGCATCTGTTATTAACAGCGGCCGTTTGGGCATTCCAGCTCAACTTGTCGTCCAGGATGACTCCTAGAAACATTGCGGATTGGGTCATTGGGAGTTCCTCCCCAGCTATGCGCAGTGTCGTCCGGGAGGAGACCAGCCTTGACTTGTTCCTGTTGAATAGAACCGCACATGATTTATTAACAGAGATTTTAAAACCATGTCTGGAAAGAAACTTCTCTGTTTGATTAAGGTGCAGTTGCATCCTGTTCCTCATGGTGGAAAGATCGCTACCAGTCGTCCAGAGGGCTATGTCGTCGGCGTACATAGACACCTTGATCTTGTTCACTGGCTGGGGCAGACAGTCGAGCATCACAATGAACAGCAGCGGGCTAAGGACACTGCATTGGGGTGTGCCATTGTCAAGGGTAAGAGGGTTGGAGAAAGTCGCTCCGACTCTGACTTCCATGGTTCGATCTTGTAAGAAGTCGTTTATCCAGTGAAGCATCCTCCCTTTGATGCCTAGTTTGGATAGCCTTGCGACTATTCCTTCTCTCCACACCATATCAAAGGCTTTTTCCAAGTCCAGAAAAACTCCAAGGGTCATCTGCCTCTTTGTGGAAGAGGCAGCTATGTCTTGCGTTATTCGGACCAGTTGGTCTGAGCATCCTCTTCCTTTTCTGAAACCGGCTTGGTTTCGGCTGATGAGATCGAAACTCTCTAGGTGCCATCTGAGCCTTGCTGCGATCACCCTTTCAAGGAGCTTGCAGAGAGAGGAGGTCAGAGCGATAGGTCTGTAGGAGGCCGGTTCCGAAGGAGGTTTTCCCTTCTTCGGGATGGGGATTACCGTCGCTTTCTTCCAAGAGGAGGGAAGACGACCTATCGACCAGGACTGGTTGAAAAGGGAGACAATGCTTTTGAAGCACTGTGGGGGGAGTTTCCTAATCATTTCGTAGTGGATGCCGTCGGGGCCTGGGGACGAGTTCCCACATTTTCCGAGGGCATCCATTACTTCAGCCGTTTCTATGGGATGGGACAGAGGAGAGTTGTCCCAGCCATCTGGATCGAGGTCGAAAGAGAAATTCTGCTTGATCTTTGCGAAGTGCGGGGACAGATTTGCATTGCTGCTCGCGTAAGCAAAGGTTTTTGCAAAGATTTCCGCTTTGCTGAAGTTATCCAGTGGGGATCCATCACTAGAGGAGATCGGAGGGATGCGAGCTCCTTGAGAGTGACCGCTCATGCTCTTGACGGTTCTCCAGAGGGTGCCCAGGTTTGTTGACCTGTTGAAGCTGGCACAGAATCTCTCCCAACAGTCTTTCTTGGCTTTCTTGACAACCCATTGAGCTCGCCCTTTCGCCCGCTTGTATTCCGTGAATGCATCGACTGTCTTCATCTTTAGGAAGCGGTTTCTCAACTGGTTTCTTTCTCTGATTGCCGCTCTGCAGTCCTCGTTCCAGTAAGGGACGGATTGTTTTCTGCGGCTGCTTGTGGGCTTTGGGGAGCAAGCCTCCGCCGCTCGGACAATGGCCTGAGAGATGAGGGATGCATTTTTCTCAAGATCTTCTGTGGGGAGGTCCTGACCTAGGGTGGCTAGACATGTCAGTTGGTACAGATTCCAGTTGATTTTCCTCATGTTGATGCGAGGTACACTGATTGCCTCATGTAGTGGTGGAGCATCAACTGTGATCTGAATGACGAAGTGGTCGCTGCCTAGGTTTTCTGGCAGGACCTTCCACGATGATCTGCATGCAAGGTTGGGAGAAGCCAGAGAGATGTCTATCGGGGTAGACTTGCCGCTCCTTGTGAGATGGGTGCCCTCGCCTGTGTTTAAGAAGACGAGATTGTTAGCCTGGATTAAATCCTCAACTGACCTACCTCTGGCATCAGAGTGTCGAGCTCCGAAGTCTGGGGAGTATGCATTTATATCCCCGCAGATTATAGCATCCTGGTGGATTAAGATTTTCTCCAGCTGCTCCTTCGAAAAAGGTTTTCCGGGAGGAGCGTAGAAGTTTACAATCTTGATCCTCCTGGTCTTCGCGATTATGGTAATCGAGAGGCACTGGGGGTCATGAGATGTGATGACGGAACTGTATGACATCCCATCCCTGACGCATGTGAGGATGCCGCCTCTGGAGACCTCGTCCGTACGATCGAACCGCTCTATCTGGTATCCTTGAATTCTGAAATTATGTTTGCTTTTAAGAAATGTCTCTTGGAGCAATATAACATCAGGCAATTTTTCCAAAGAGTTCAGAAAGGAAACGAGTTCACCGGTTTTCTGTCGGATCCCCTGGCAGTTCCATTGGATAATGTTTAGAGCACTATCCATGGTGGACTGAGATTTCGGCCAGACTTGCTTTCGTTGCTGAGCGGACATCTTCAGCTACAGACTCCTCCTGCATGCAGTCGAAGGTAAGCACGCAGATGTGGGAGAGGACATCTAAGAACTGTTCTTTGTTTCCTCCATGGAATCTCTGATTCATCTGCTCAGCAATTTTTGTAATTAATCTGCCGAGGAAGACTTTGGAGACGCTCAGATGCGACTCCACCGGTTCCTCAGCAGGTTTAGACTGTTTATTATTTTTATTCCTAGGCTTGGGCTTAGGCTTATTTTTATTAGACTGAGAGGGCTCAACCTGCTTAGTTATTGATTTTGAGGTTTTAGCGACCTGAACCGCGGGGGCAGAAGCAAGCTGGACCCCCTCTATCTTATTTTTGGCGGCCGTAAGGGCTTTCGCATAACTAATGTGCTTATTAGCTCTTATGGAGATGGCTCCTTTTCGATCTTGCGCTGCGGACAGACAGCCTGACCAGTAAAGTGACTGGTACCGTCACAAGTCGCGCATCGCTTTTCCGTCATTTCCTGCTGCTGACACTCTTTCAGGGAGTGTTCCCCTAAACATTTAGGGCACTTAGCCTTATGCTTGCAGCTAGCTGCTATGTGCCCATAGCCGTTGCACTTAAAACAGCGCGTTGGCTCACGCACGTACGCCTGCACCTTAAAGCTAAGATAACCTATCTTAACTTTAGCTGGCGTCGCATTACGGAAACTAAGGATGACCAGAGAGGTGGCCACCTTCTTAGCTCCAACGGTCTTGACGACTCTGGTTGCGCTAACACAACCAGCGCATTCAACGACCGTCGCATCATCGACGTTGGCGGGCACTCCAACGATGCAGACTCTCGGCTTAGCCGCGACTCGGACGCTAGCCAGAACACCATCTAGCTCGGATAGCTTTGCTAACTTAGCTATCTCCGCCTCGTTCTTGGTAAGAACGATCAAAAGATCCTTGCATGCAATGATCTTAGCGTCGTTCCTGCCAAGAACCCCACTCACCTGTTTCTGAACCCGGACTGGGTTCAGCCTCCTCACTTCCACTTTGATGAAGACCTTCGTGGTCTTCTCTGCAGGGACTTCCTGCGCTGCGTCGCTTGAGACAGAAGAGGAAACTCTTCTGCGTTTGCGATTTTCGACGGTTTGAAAACCGTCGTCCATCGTCTCCATGTTATCCATTCGTAGAACGCACGAAGCCGAAAATTTTTTTTTTTTTCGCACAAACGAATGAGAAAGCTATCCGTACGCTGCTCCAATTTCAAATTTCTGACCAACTTTCTTATACGTCGATAAGGTACTCCCGCTTTGTTCTCCGCTTTCGCGCCAACTCGATTCTTGTTTCGCTGGTTTATTTTTTATTTGATTATAGTCCGTTGCATAACTGAACTGAGATGAGTGTCTTCTGGCTCCTTAAATAGACTTTCGCCAGGCTTTGAAACAAAGGAGTCCACTGCTATTCGCTGAGTCACTGTTGCTGTCCTGCACGTTTGTGGCCTGGCGCAGTTGTGGACCGAAGTTCTGTGTCCGACGTTCCTCGTGTTGTGCGCCTGGAGCTTGTGTGTAATGATGCAAGTGGGACAAAGTTCATGTGTCCAACACGCCAAAAAAAGCCGGGACAGGGGTCCCTGGTCGATTCCTAGTAAGCAGAGAGAAAATTATCATGTTGAATCTGTATATATCTTTATAGAAAGGTAACGGGCATTCTAAAGAATAACTACTTCACTACCAGAGTAATTAATCTTTGTAATAAGATCCATGAGGAAACAATATATTAAGATTCAGTAAAAGTATTTAAAACACGTTATTTTCAAGGTGATTCATAGCAAAGGGAATGAGAAAACTATGGTCTTGGTATAGGATTTGGAGCCTGTTTTCCTTTCAGTGCAGCTGATTCAGTCTGATTGCGAGGTGGAAATCCTTACCACAAACTGACAGACTCACAACTACTCGCAAATTTTCAATAAATTTCCTTCCTGCTCCTTAATACCAATTAGTATGGGCACAATCAAGACCATTGAAATCTAACTTTGTTTCATTCGAAATTCATCCGATTATTGGCCTCTTTTTATCCACATAACCATATGTATACCATGTGTTTTGCCATTCCAGGCAATGCTTTCTTTGATATTTCTTGAGGGATGGAAATTTTTAATGATATTGATGCTTAAATGTTTTGCTGTTTCTAAAGTATCTTGTCAGAGTAGAATTGCTTGTTAATTGCAAAATTAATGTATGTTCATTTGAAAATCCTCCTTTTGAAGACCCTTGAATAAAGTGTCATTCATCCTTCTCCATGGGTTCAGAAGGTTTTCCCCAGAATGTTTTTTCCATATTTTTTGAATTTGTCATTAAACTTTTCAGGCACTAGTCAAGTGAAATGGTTCTAATATTGGACTTTTAAATTTTTAGCAAGGAACGTTTCAGAATAAAAAAATGAAAGATTCAATATCCTCCTCAACAATTTCCTTTAAATTGTATTGGACCTACTTTAAAGCTGGCGGTAGAATATTGGCATGTGTTTGTTCATTGCTGCAAAATTATTTCTTAGGTTACTAACTTTATATTATATATTTTTAAGTATTTATGTTATTAGTATAACTAAGTCATCTGCGAGATAAATTTAGTGAATTTGATTAATATTAGGTTAAATTTTGTCATCCTCTCATTACAATACAGGATCCTATTCTGTTTGCTGGTTCTACCAGAAGCAATTAGGATCCATTCTCCAAATATTCTGCTCATTAGATATGGCAAATCCTCAATAAAGTAAATTTGTAGTTCAATTTTTTCAATTAATTTTGACAATTATGTTGTTATTATTATGTTAATTAACACTGGAGCATTTGAAGTAATTCATTTAAGGTTGATGGAGTCGTCAAAGAAATGAAGGAAGATCTTTATTATATGGTCAGGAAGAAGGGACTAACATGAGTGTTGGTCAAAAGGCAACTGCTTGCATGGCCAAAGCACTCTTGGAGAGCAATAAGATTCTCATAATCGATGGGGCTACTTCTAATGTTGATAGAATATTAGTACTGCGAATTGTTGCTATTAATGTTAATATTAATCTAACTTGCATGTTAATTAATTTATATTAAACTCAAGGGACATTGCCCCCTCCCCGAAATCATTTTCTGACTACATTTTCTGTAGCTAATAATGCATAGAGGTTGATCAAATGAGTCTCGTTGTTGCATGCAGTGGTAACTATTTTTGATCTGTCCACTGCATAGCTAGACGATTAGTGCTTCGAATCAGGGCATCGAGACAAACGCAGCCTTAGCCATTAGGGCGCACTAGGCAACGGTAACTTTATTTGATTAAAGTCCGTAAAACTACAATTATTTAGGAATGCAGCGGTAACTGCAACAGTAAGTATATGTAATGACAGGCCTGCACCACCCAGTGACGAGATTTTGGGGAATCCTGTTCCCTCCCAGACTTTTGGATAAAACCAAAAAAAATGTCACCTCAAGTTAACCGAGGGTATGCGCTTTCTCCCATTCCTGGAAAAAGCTTCAATAACGTCCCTGGAAAAAAATCCCTCGGGAAGAGGCGCTATATAAACGTTCATTATTGAGTAATTTAATAAGATAGTTTATTTAAAAATTTAACGAATTAATCATGGCCTTAATTACTACTAACGCTGGCTAATCCGAAACCCCACAAAATAACGAATCTTATTTTAGTATTGAATGAGTTAAGGCGAGTCCGATTTTTGATTTTTGCATCAAATTGTCATTAGCTTATGGATTTAACATTGCATCAAATTGAGTGGGTTCAACCAAGCCGCATGCGGATGTTAGCTCTGCTCGTCATTATACCAATCGATTACATCGATGCCTGGTAAAGGAATGAACATCCCACTGGGACTGCTTGTAATGTCATCGAGTAATTTGAGGAAGGGCCGTGAATCTGCTTCTGTCTGAAAAAGTGAGATCTATGCATTTGCTCTCGATAGATATGTTGTAACTACTACTTACAACTTGAAGTCGTAACCAAAATTACTAAATCGAAAAGACTTATAGTAAATGTCAAGTATGACGCTAAGTCAATCGTTGAATGCTTTGACATACTTACAAGATGAATTTTGAAATTGGGAGCTTTTGTAGATCGGTTTAAAAGTTCACTCCAGTCAATGCTCTTCATCGGTAAGGCATGTGAAACGGTTTTTTTTTTAATATTTGAGCTTATAAGCTATTGTTAACAAATTTCAAACAAATGGTCGCAATTACTTTGAAAAACGGGTGAGTCTTCATTCGATCGTAATGCAATTTTTCTAAGTCATCAGATTTTTCTAGTAAAAGGCCCTAAGATAATATTGCATAGATTACTAACAACATTTGACTTCATCAAAAAGCAAGACATAATGAAATTGTCTCACATATCTAATGAAGTTTTTGGAATCTTCCAATTCAACGTCAGTCGCCTGTTTTAACACATTTCTAGCTTAAGGTTAACCTTCAAAGCCAAACTTTTTTAAATTTATTAAACTTTAATGTCACCGAGTTAAAACATTTTCAATAACTCAACCAATAATTAGTACTATACATACTTAAACTTGTATTCGGATAAGAAATAAACGACATTTTTAAAGATAACAAAATCAAAGTCCAAAAATAAAATGGGATACCTCTCTACAAAGTTTATTTTCAACCATCTCTTGAACAATTTTGGCGAATTGCCAAATATCTCGGCATTGCAGTTTCACAAAACTGGTCCAAAAACATACAAATTTGTCCATAGCTTGCAAAACGTTTGAAGGGCCAATTTCAGCGCTTCCCATATCGACAAGCTTTGCATACCCATCTCTGTCCAGCACGATGTTCTCAAGTTTGACATCACAAATATGAAAATCAGACAAAAATGCATTAAGTTGTAAGAACAAATATTAAAGAAAAATTATGACCTCTAGACAATTAACAAATTTCTTTTTAACAAAATCTTCCCTTAAGTCTCAGTTATCTGGAACTACGTCTGGAGCTATTTATCACTGGGCAGAGTGAAATATATATCCTAAATATATTTAGGAGTCAATGGCAGAAGCGTAGCTAAGGGTTCTGCCCACTCTCTTAACATTACTGATTTGGTATCCAATTTTGATAACTTTATGCCATCCCCTCCGCTTTTCGATTGGGCGACCCTTAGATATGTCACAGATATTATGAAATTAAAATGTTTTAATAGAAACATCTTGCATTCTGGATAAAAAATTGAACTCCAAACTGAGCCGCATCACAGCCTTAACCACTAGTTTATTGACGACCGGTGATAATAATTCATAATAACTCAAAACAACTCATCATAATAAATAAAATCGTACATAAAGAAATTGCAGGCACATGTTAATATGTAGTCGCCGTATTGATTTTCGGTTACATCGACGCTTTTTGGCAAACCCCTATGCCGGCAACATAACCGGGTTCTACTGTAGTTCTAAGGAATTCAACAAAAACGAATATTATACTGCCAATATGTTAAAAGGTTCCACATCTAAACATGTATGTTGTGCCCCGGCCAATAAACTGCCTCCGGTCGATTCCTTTTGGCGTGTCGATTTGCATCACACAAATTATTTATTACAATAACTGTTATTATTAAATGGTAAGCCATAAGCATTAAATTAAACAAATTATATAATTATTACTTTATCTTGTGAAACTGTTGACTTTAAAAGAAGTTTGTTATTGTTAACATTTACCAATGAGCAAGTTGTACTTTGAGATGTAGATATTCTAAAGCCAGCAAAATGCAAGCAGCATAAAAGGTTACTTTCGTCCAAGAAAAACTCAGGTGATACTTCATGTGCTTTCCCAAATCGTATCCTTCCAGATATTCAACAACGATACAGATATGGTTCTACTTTAACAAATTTGAATTAAGTTATAATACATCTTCGATGTAGCTATTTCTTTACCAGTGTCTGGAATGAGCATTGATATTGAAGTATGAAAGGGTGCTGAGATGATGCTAACTTCCTCAAGATTTCAATTTCTTTTGAATGTTTATTTCTGCTGTGTTTATTATGTGGCAGCAATTTAATGGCATAGCGCGCCCCATTTTCTTTGTGAACTCCTAGTACTAACTGAAATGTTCTCCACCAAATAAAGCATTCAAAATGTTCAAATCTTTATATTAGTGAGCTTACGTTGCTAAAAGTTCCTTTTCCGATTAATGATAAAAGTTTAAACGCACCGAGAGAAATGTTGTGTACCTTAGACATACTCCAGATTTTTATAATATAATAGGATCGATATTTTTTCACATAAAGACCTTGACACCACTCAGCCGATTTTAAACTGCGATCCGTTCGTAACTAGGTTGATTTGGACAGAAACTTCTTAGGCTGAGCACAGGCCTTAACTTTGAGAAAATTAAACAATTTCTTTATGTGGATACTTTCTGCTTAGATATTTAGCCGCTAATTCTTAACCTCTTTAAATAAATATTCTGTCTTATAAAGTTACTCTTATCCATCTAATCTCTAATTTGGTTTATTTATATTATAATAAATTGACAAATTAAATCAATCAACCATAAATAAAATTTTAAATGCTTTACAATATGTACAAATATTAAATTCATAACTTTTGAGCGATAGGCATTTGTTTATAATCATTTTACGGACTCAATAAACCACCTGAAAAGTTACAAGCTTTCTTCTTTGTGCTATTTTTGAGGTACATGTAATTACAGAACGTTATTCACGACCAAACACCTAAATGTTATGTGATACCGTACACAAAGAACGAACGTCTAGAGGCTGTACCTGCTTTATCCATCATTCAAATTTTATTTATCTAATATTTGGGAAATAGCAGCTAGCTATGCTAGCAGGCAGGGCAAATTATAGCCATTATATTATTGCAGGATTCCTTTGAAACATGGCCACGGGAAGCGATTTGAGGGATATCTTGGATTTAGATCTTCCAGAAGAAAAGGAGGAAACTATAACCAGGGAGACGCTTTTTGGTGAAAATAAAAAAGTGAGTTGACTTATATTGGCATTTCTCTGTAATCAAATGAAGTTCTACTTTGAAATGAAACCTCTTACAACATTTCTGTATTTGCTGTTTTCTTCTTTACAATGATTAAAATTTGCATGGCTTTGGGAATAACAACAGTTTTTGAATAGTATGAATGCAATTTCTAAATATTTCCAAAAAAGGCACCCTTAGGTACCAAAGTGATTATTTTTAGTGTTTTACATGTTGTTTGCAACATGACAAAACTAAGTACCCATAAATTTATAACATATGGGTGAATAAATGTGACTTCACATTAAGCGATAAATTTTCCACCAAATCAATTTCTAGAAAATAGTTTTTTCTTATACCTATGTCAATCTATTTATCCAAATAAAGGAACTATAATTGAGATTCCTCTATCATCTTTAATTATTATCAAATAGTCTCTGTTTATAATAACTTAGAAAAAAGCAAAGAAAACAGAGGCCAATATCAAGAGACCCGAAGGAATGCACAGGGAGTTATGGGGCCTGCTGTGGACTGACAACAAGTTTGTAACATTTGCTTACTATATGTGCTTGTAATTATCACTGACAGATGGAAATAAGAGAAAGTTCACCGCAAAAACCCATTGTTGATTTTTTTCTCCCTAGAGATGCTCCTCCCATTTTTCCAACAGACAGCAACCTGGGATACAAGCAGATGAAGGCAAAGATCGGCAGAAGCAAAGTACGGCCTTGGAGATGGACCCCGTTCACAAACCCTGCAAGAAAGGTTAAATTTATATTAAAGCATTCTGGTTACAAAATATTTGAATTTATAGAATAATATAACTTGGTATTTTAATTTTGATGAGTTACAGAAAGTTTAATTGTCTTTATGAACAGGATGGGGCAGTATTTCATCATTGGAGGAGAGTGGCAGATGAAGGCCTTGAATATCCTTTTGTCAGATTCAACAAAGTTATTGATGTACCCACTTATTCCGACCTCGAATATCAACAACATCTTCTCTGCTCAAACTGGACCAAGCAAGAAACAGATCACCTACTTGAGCTGTGTAGACGTTTTGACTTGAGGTGTGCAGTCTTTTGTTGATAATTATGTGGTCATTTCATACTTCATTATTTTTATGAAAATACAATGTTTTTTTATTAGATTTGTGATCATTCAGGACAGGTGGGACTCGATTAAATTTCCAAAGCAGAGATCTATGGAGGACTTAAAAGAGAGATATTATAACATTTGTAAAATCCTCACAAAGGTAAATAAATTTGGAGATTATAGTGCGAGGGGTATTTTAAGTTTATTTTGTTCCTAAACAGTTAAGAAACCCAAGTCTTGATCAGAAAATTAGATGTTTTGATGCCAACCACGAAAGACGAAGGAAAGAACAGTTAGAAAAGCTCTTCCACAGAACAGAAGAAGAAGTTGGTCGACCAATGTTATTGTGACCATTTGTTACCTGCTGATCCAATTGGTAAATATCTTCATCCTAGATTGAAGAAGAGGAAAGATTGGTTCAAGAGTTGAAGAAGATTGAACAAAGAAAGAAAGAGAGAGAAAAGAAGGCACTTGATCTGCAGAAGTTGATCACGGCAGCCGACAACAACTCCGACGGCAGGAGAACCGAGCGTAAAATGTCAAAGAAAGTTTTGCCACACAAAGCACGTGATAATTCTGTAAGTAGATGCTGACTTGAGTCCCTTTGATTGCATCTAATCATATTCTTTTCTGCAGTTTTCTCTTGAAACAACAAGCATTAAGTTCCCTGACCTCAAACAATCTGGAGTTTACCTCAGAAGTCAAAAGGTGAAACAATAGTCAATCAAACTTTTGATCCATTCAGGAATTTTAATGCTTTAGCCTGTGCTTCCTTTCATTATTATTAAATTAGCATTGCAAATCTAATTGATCTAATTAATTACTTAGATGAAGCTTCCAATCTCCCTTGGTCAGAAAAAAACAAAAGCCATTGAACAGATGTTGGAAGAATTCGGAATAGGTAATTTTACTGGTTTTTACTGTGATTTGGAAAATTATTTAAAATACTTGATTTAAAATTTCAGATGCAAACCCAACACCAACCCAGGAAATTGTCACTGATTTCAATGAATTACGACAAGACATGGTGCTATTGTATGAATTGAAGCTTGCACTCACAAACTGCGAATATGAACTCCAAACTCTGAGACACAGATACGAAACTTTGGCTCCTGGAAAGGTCAACGAAGCACATTCCAATCAATCTTACACAGTTTCATGATTGTGTCATTTTTACAGATTGCTGATTTTGATAACTCCAAACCTGAATTTACAGTGGGGAACGAGTCAATGGACGTTTCCCAATGAAAGTTAATTTGGATCGGCAGCTGATCGAGCAAACTGTAACTAAGTTCAATAAACTAGATTTTTTAGAAGTTGATCAACTTTGCTCCTTTTAGCAGAACCACAAGCAAGATGTTTTTCATAAGAATATTGTTTCATAAATTATTTGCTTTCTATGCTTTGCATCCGGCCTGCAACACAATTTTGGCAGCATCACAGGAAATGAAAGCCCAAATAATTTAAAGAGAGTCACCCTTTTACAGGCTATCTAATCAACAGTTGCAAATTGAGTTCCCAAAACCCTTCACTGCTCAAGCCAGCCACAATTTCTAAGAAAAAAAAACATTGATAAATGTTTTTCTTGTTTTGAAAATAACTTGTTTGTTTATGTTTGCAAATTTAAATCAAGGACATCGACACCAAAGAAAATTTTTTAACAGATGAGCAGCTCGGACCGAATTTAATGCTTAACGAATTTGCTCTCTCTGCTTTGCTATGACCATTTCTCTCAAATTCTCTTCACTCTCCTTCAAAGTTCTTTCCAAATATGACTTAGTGCCCTGCAAAAACATGATGTTTTGAGAAATAACGCTTTGAAGTATGAGTAGATGTTTAACATATGCACAAACTTCAATGTTTTTTATCTTCTCTTCATGCTCCTTTATTTCCTTTCTCATTCCATCCTTAATTTCTGTCAAAGGCATTTTCAGAAACCTTAAAGGAACACATGTTAGTCATGCATAGATTTGGAATAATCACAAAACATTTATATTTACTGACATTCTGCCTATGCTTTTATAGCAGGATGCTTCAGAGGGTAATGTTTCCAGATCTCTACCAACCAACTGTGAATGAGTTATCTGCTTCTTAAGTTGTTCAATTTGGAGATCAGAAACTTTGAGCTGTTGGGATGTTGAAATCATTTTTACTTGTAGCTCCTGAAATGCCTGCAATGCACACAGAACCAATAATTCATTCTCAACTGGTAAAACAAATAAAGAAATGATTGTTAGTTAATTAGGCAACTGAAATTAATGTGATCAACCTTTTTAAGTTCTAAGTCAACTGGTTTCTTGTCAGAGCTCATTGCAGAGGATTGTAGCCTGAATCATTAAACTGGGATTTACAAAATTATATACAGTTAAACCTGATGCATTCCACATTTATTAATTTATATAAGGGTTATGATTATTTGTGTTCCGTTTGTAATTATTTAATTAAGAAAACCAGAAAGCTGCAGCCACAGAACAAAATGGAACAAAAACCAAAATTTTAATTGAAAGCTTTTATAAATAGTACTTTCAGCGGCTCGAAGACTCCAACACCCGTCTAGGATATCCAAAATATGTTGCCGAGATATGGTTTTGCAAAGATAAGCGAAAAGAATGCCAAGCACTTAATAACTTTAATTATGTAATTACTAATTTATGTAATTTAATTTTATAAATAATTAGGCAGCTGGTTTAATAAATTATTAAATATTTAATGAAAATATTTTAAGCACGTTGTGTTGTGTATTACAATCACCCCGGTGTTGACATGGTACCGATTTTTAGTTAAGCCGAGCAAAGTTGAATAATACCGCAGTCGCCGATGTTTTTACAGCAAAACCAAATTCGATTAGTAGTAAGCGCCAGGGACATCATTTCAGCTTTTTCCAAAAGGGGGCAAGCCCTTGCATAACTTGAGGAGGCGACCTATTTTGCTTTTAGCCAAAAAGTTTCAGGGAGGGAGAAAACCCCCATAAAATATGGGAAGATGACCTTTTTCGCGTCTAAAACTGCTTAGTGTAAAATTAGGGAGGGGTCGAGGAATCCCAAATTACGTCCCTGGCAAGCGCGTGGAAAGGTGGCGGGTGGCGGAAAAGAAGGAAGCCAGGCTACTAGTCAAGTTGTTAATCAGGTCGTTGTCTAATGAACTGCAAATGTGCTTGAAAAAAGACCGATTTCTTGTTTAGATAGATTTACAACATGGTGACCTGACTGTTGCAAAAGTCAGGGAACCACGTAAGATATATATAAATAAGTCAAATTATATTACTCTGTTTTAGCGTCCCCGTCCTAATCATCTAGATATGCAACGGACGTTAATAAAACATTATTATTACTCTGTTTTAAAAAACTGTTTAAAAATTGTTATAAAAAGTAATAAATAATAAATTTAAATTATTTTTTAATATTCAGTGTCTTTTTAGGAATGGTTGTAGATAGTCCAAACACGTTTGGTATAATTTGGTACAATCACCTCGAGCAGCTGCACTTCATTTGTATTCTATCCGCTTTACACTAATCCCAGTCAATTAAAATGGCATCCAGAGCTAAGTTCGATCCTTCATCATTTGTATCAGCTTTGTTAACTTTAGAGAGAAACGTAGATATCATAAACAAGGCCACTTACACTAAAGGCGACGGTCTCTATGGAAAGTTGTGTGAAGCAATGGGAGTGGAGAACACTTTAAATGCCAGGAAAAAATATTATAGCAATTGGAAGCGTGATGATGGAAGAGTACAAGCATTGTTTGGGGACAGACTATTAAGCAGCATATCGTGTACCAACTCTGAGTGGGAGGTTCCTCAAAGAATTCCTGAGGCAGTTGTAGAAATGAAGGTAGACACAGTCCAAATTTCAACACCATCTTTCAGAGCTTGTAATTTACAAATATTGTCAAGGAAGTTACTTCCTGAAGAGATGAATGGATTACAAACAGGATCTAAAGAAGAAAAGAACGAGACGGTGCGTAAAATGTTGGAGGTCGTTTCTAATCCATGTGTCCCAGTAAAAAAAAGTGAAAGCAGATGGCGATGGTATTTTGTGTGCAAGCATAAGCAGTGTAGACATTTTATTGTCATTGTAACGCAACATGTCGTCACAGTTTTCACTAATAGTGAAACGGTGTATCATGCTTCTGGAAATAGCGCTAGACTTCACACTCTCACCGTACTTAAAAAAGCAAAGGCAGAATGGGTTAATCGCCATCTGATAATGAATAATGAAGTCCTGACTATATGCAATAGAAGCCAGAAAGAAATGAAAGACAAAAAAACGAGGTTCATTCAATTTTTTGCAATTCCCTTTCAGGTACTTTACTTCTATTACACACAAATTAATATTGTTTTGGGAATTGGAGTAAAGGATGGCCTTTGTCCGGTATTGCACTTTGATTGTACTGGATCGGTAGTTCGAAAACCCGCGGGTGTGGATCAAAGTATTTATCTCTACAGTGGAGTAGTGTCGTACGAAAAGAAGATAATTCCTTGTTTCGATTTTCTTAGCTGCGAACATTCCCAGGATTTCTTAGACACAACGCTGAGGAGATACAAGGCCATTGTCCAGAAACATACCAAATGCTGGCCTATTTTTTCTGCGATTGTGACGGGTTATTGCTTAGACTCCTTACAATCTTTAATCCAAGTTTTCAATGGAATGTCCCTGTTTAGGTACATCAATTGGACATTCGACGTCTGCAACAATTTATCCGCCAAGCAAGCTGACCACATATTCATTTTGTGTTGCTCACATTTCATTAAAATGGCATCACGCGACGTACAATTGATGTCAACAAGCAACGACCAGAAGAACTTCAACATAACTGTAATTTCAAAAATTGTCAATGCTACCACTTATGCTCAAGCTGATGGGTACATCCAGGCGTATCTCAAAGTTATATCAGCAAAATGTTGGACATCTGACCTCCTTCCATTTTTAAATATCTTCAGAAATGCTCCTGAAGAAGCAATTATTGATGATTTTTCCATCGAGAACAACAAAGAAGGTATTAGCAATCTCTATGCGAGAAGTAAATATTATAAAAAATACAACGAGTTAATAATACTGATCGAAGAGACAAACGCGTCGCAGCAACAATCCAGGTGTAAAGCTAATCCATATTATAACTTAAAATGGCGCAATACTTTCCTAGTGAAGTATCTATCAATATTACCCCTCTGGTCATCTTTTATGAATCCTGGAAAAAGAAAATTTTCCAACGCAATTGTTGAGAATAATTTCCGCCACATAAAGCACGAAATACTGGGCGGTGCTACCAATCTCAAAGCGACCCTCTTTCTGGAGAAAATTGAACCGAGGCATAGTGCATTGCAAGGGCTTGCCGATTCTCTCAGGCCGTTTTACAAAAGTAAGGTGTGACAAGGCGAGGGCGACGTAGAAAGTGGAACAGGAGAAAAAAACAAGCTTTGCAAAACATGAGGCGGCATGTTTACTGAGAAGATAGTAAAGTTATTTAAAGGATTTAAAGAATTCATTACAAAAATAACAAATAAAGTCAATGGTTTTACATTTTACTCCATTTTTCAAGATGCATTGCTCATGGATCCATCTCTGGCATGGCACCCCGTCAAAACAGCACCGTCGAAACATAAAATTCATTTCATTTAATCAAATTTTAAATAAGTTATCGGTTAATGTCTTCAACTCGTATAAATATTTTTTTATAAAGATACATTGACGGGGATGTTTTGACGGGGCTATTTTGTCGCTGGGCTATTTTGACGGGTCGCCCTCTGGCATATATCACATTGCACCCACTTAGCTTCCCTGTGTCCTTCTCAGTAAAGACAACATTCAGCCATGCTGTCCGATGAAATCAGGATCACATTTTAAAAATTATGCCTGCGTTCTTTGGGATCGAAAGGATTAAGAGGGTCATCACCGCTGCCTAAAGTGTCAAAGTGCTCCAGCAGGAATATGCCACAGTTGTAGCCGTCAATTTGTTTAAAGTAGTTCTTACTGACATAGTGGTATTTCGTCTATTCATTAACTATATTCCAATGCAGCTCTATTGAAACAAGAAATTTCAAAAAGTTATGCTCGGGAATATTTTTTTACCCAATGGGTCTTAAAAATATATTTCTTTTTTGATCTACAACGTGGCATGAGAAATGGGTCTCATTGTTTATAAGAAGTAAAAAGACTACATACCTGCACATTGTTCTAGAAGTAAAATAACTTACTTCGAATTTGCCATTTCGTATGGCATGGTGGTTGACCATTACATCTATATATAGGTAACGTCAGGAGCCTTCAGGATATTCAGGCAAATATAATCAATAACTAAATTAGATAACCAGTTCTCTTCAAAAAAGTCCTGAAATCTTCTAAGACTAAAATATTATCGGAAGATCTTGCCAGAGTCATAGAATTAAAATGATTTCCCTTATAATAGTTAGGGTCAAAGACAAGAGAATTGCTCAAGATCATCGATTTGAGCTGGCGCCCCTAAGGGATATCCAATTTAAGGCGTTCGTTCACAGCCTTCAAGTTATTTAATTTATTGAAATAAGAAAAACCCTTCTCCTTACTTCGTTCCCATTTAGCACTAGGGTTTTTTTTCTCCCCCGGCAATATGTTTTGGGTAAGTTCATCTTAATTTCTAAAAATCTGGCCTCAACCTCATTTTTGAGATGATCGACAAACACGCCTAGCTTCAAATGTGTTTTATTTTCGAATGACTGGTGTTTCACAACCCTGAACACATTTTCAACCAAACTGTTAGAAATGCGTGCTTTCCTTGGAGAAGAAAAACAGCTCCATAAAGGAATAATAGAAAGATGCTTCTTTAAGAAAACTTTAGCAAAAGGAATATTTTTAAATACATTTTCATCGGCTACTGGTGCATTGGTTTGTTCTAACCTGATGGTTTTTGCCAAAAGCGTATACTTACGATAAAAGGGACTCTGTTTATAATTAGGCCCTTCTTCTATATGATCTAATTCAATTTCCGCTTCAACTTCTTTGTCAAATTAATAAACGTCCATCTATCCGTCCGTCCATCCATCTGTCCGTCCGTCTGTCCATCCATCCATTCATCCATCTAAATGCAATACGCAATACATGTAAGAAGGCATTCACCTTCCTATCTGCTTCTTTGAAGGAAGGTGAGTCAAGAATGTTCCAGAAGTATAAAGATCCTACGTGTTCTTGGACTTGGTGTACTTATTCACATAACTAAGTACTATCTTTACGTAATGTGACAACTGTAGCACGTGAACATATCTTGTATCCTTTTCCAGGAAGACAAATCGTGAACACATGTGCTGTATGTACTCAGTTACTGACGTGTCACTGAAAATCCTCATTAAGGCAATTATTGAGGCAAAACAATAATTTGTCACAAAAGAAGAAAACACAGGCCATTTATCGACTTCCATCATGAGTTCTATTTTGTAAGAAACTAAAACATTCATTATTCCCTTGGCTGAGTCCGTCGATAAGAAATGAAACGCCGGAAAATGGACTTGACAAATTTAAAAGCTCCGGTATATAAGAATTCTTTTATGTACACTATTCAAAGGCCTCACGACAGCACCTGTGGCATCGAAATGCAAGGTGGGAAGAAGATCACCTTCTGCTGCTCGAGCAGATTGTAAGCAATTTCAAAGAAGGACCCGAAAGCCATGATCAGGAAGACTTTTAAAATGTTGAATGAAAGGGTTTTTTTTCGTAAAGATCAAATCTCATTTCAATATCCTTTCTGTCGTCCATATCAAGGACTTTGTCCCGATGGCTCTCAGAACTCATTTGCTTTAATACATCTACAGAAGGTAATCCTTCAACATTACCCTCCCTCAATTTATCGAAATGCAATTCAAAAATCAACTCGTTGCACAATTTATGGCAGCCTAAATGTTTCACCTTTTGAACAAATTCAACCCGATTTGCACAATTAAAATATGTGGTCAATAACACGTCATGTTTATGGGTTTTAATATTAGAGAAAACTGAAATAAATCCATATTCATCTAGTACGCACCTAAAGTGGCAGTCTTTAAATCGGCAATACATATAACATGTTATGCGCTTTACAAACATATTAGTTTTACGTATTTGAAGGACTCAGAGCCTAGTTGCGCCGTCAAACATCTTAAATAGTGAATCATTTATTACCATGTTCTTGACTCCTCTATCCGAAAGTTGGTAGAAAGTATTCTGCTCTCCTTGCTCCGCGAGGACACTGCAGTCACCTCTTTTCTTCCCTCTATGACTTGAATGAGCACATCAAAAACTGTATCTCTTTCTTTCTGTTCTTTGGCTTGATTCTTGAAACTCTCTCTAACTTCTTTCTTCTTCCTCCACTTATCGTATACTCTCCTGCGATAAGAGGAAATGGCAGCCAAGAACCGCCTCCGACATTCATTTTAACAAATGTTTTTGGGGCTCTCTGACATCGTGCCAAAAATATTTATAGATATAAATGCCCCAGCTTATTAATTCTAAGAAAACAAGGTAGTCTTCAAAATGAACGCATTTTTGTTAATCACAATACAACCAAATATGAAAATGAATAGATGTTGAACAACCAGGCAGATTGGTTTAGATAATTTTTTTGAGAATCTGAATAGTGGAAGCACCTTATTGTTCCTGAGCTTGCGAAGAGTACTCATTTTGAATCCATGCATGACATATCCTTTGCTTTTGAAGAGTATGTTGTCTCCTTCATATCAATCTATCTCAGGAAAAGATATGTCAATTATGCATACTCAATTTTTTAAAAATCGTATAAGAACTGATCCTTATAAGCGCAGGAACAACTCGAAATCACAAGATATTAATGCGCTTCACTAATGATTGCTACATTATCCTTCGTTGGGATTGAGCCTGTAATTTAATTTGATAAACAGCGTCAAAACGTTTGGAGAACATATAGTCACTCAGTTCAATTTTAATCTTTTGTTTATTTGAATTCGAAGACTAATGTCGTTCGCTGCTGTTTTTTCGTAAACTCTTATGCATTCTAAAAACTCGAAAGGATTCTATATTGCGGCAGTTTTGGTCATATTGGGCTGCTCCAGTGGTCTGTAAAAGCTATTTTTGTTTTATTATAATCAAAGTTTTATCATATTTGCCAATGGAAATGCGAAGGAACTTTTTGAAATTTTAAATTTTCATTAATGCACTGAATGAAGTTATTATTCTAGCAACCTTTAATAAATATTCTTAGGCTTTACAAAATATCTTAATATTTTCAGAAATTTTGCTGTGACATTTGATATTTTCTTTGAATTACAAGACTAAAGTCAATTTAGGCCTCTGGAAACTGGAATGCAGATATTCAATTTAGTTTAACGATAGCTATTTGTCTTGAAATTAATTAACATTGAATTAATAAAATGTATCTAGTATAATACATCTTGAAAAAATTCTTACTGCTTTAGTCATAACCTAAAATAATTCATTAACTCAATGATTATTACTTAATCTTATCTTGTAATTATATTATTGGTTCTTGTGGTTTTGAAATCTATTTGCAAGATATATTGATAAAGGAGATAAGTTTCTAATGATGTGGGGAACATTAGTAACAGTTTAATAAAAAATAAAGCTCATGAAGTTTTCAAAAATTATATGTTGATATGTTCTATCAGTGAAGATGGTGTTTGTAACACTACTTGTAATGCTACTTTGTGCAGCAGGAACTATGCACCTCTCTGCATATCCAGGCAAACACTTTTTTTCTGATGTTTTCGAGTCATGAAAGGTATAACCAACTTGGCCATCTAATTGAGTGCAAATGTTTGAAGTGCAAACACACAACTCACAGAGCCTAGATTTATTGATCGACATCACATTTCTCCCCGGAAGATTAATAAGGGCTGTATTCAAAAAAATAACAGCAAGAAATCTGGATATTTATAATTAAATATTCTATGGGTAGTTTTTCTAGAATTCTAATCTTACTTATTAATTAATTATTACAATTCAAGTTTAGTTATTTTACTTTTCATTAGAAATTGTTACTCTTCTCTTATGAATAATTTAGCATTTTCCATATTATATTAAATGAATAAATAAATAGTAATAATGTTAAATGAACATTTATGTATTCCATTTTATAATTTAGTGGGTATCATGCCATTTCACCTTGTTCATTGTTGAAAATCACACATACTTGGAATACCACTTTGAAAACATTCTAACGATTCAAAGCTGAATGTTTTGTGCTTGGATGGCAGCTAAATAAGAGATCTGTCAGTTGGTGAATAACTGAGAAATGCATTTAACAATTATTTGTTAAACGAGCTTTCTTTTGACAGCCAGCGAAATATTTCAGTTGAATTAGCTTAGATTGCTTAGATTCTAAACTAGGGCAGGTTAATGATAAAAACCCACCATGTTTTTCATCTGATGTCAAAAATTATTTTAGACTCTCAGTCAAGAGTGGACAAACTCGACATCGCTTTCGAGCACGAGCCGAGAGGCGACGTGGTCTTGCTAGGATCGACTGTCATTCTGGATTGTTTGGCACATTTCAGCAACAATGCTCCCTCAAAAGTCACGTGGTACGTCGACGGATTCCTCCTCGAACCGACGGAGAACCGACTCCTCTTGCAGAACGGTTCGCTGCAAGTCGTCAGCTTCGACAAGTCGGACGAGGGCGAATACCTGTGCATGGTCAGTTCTGGGCAAATTGCAAGGCTCAGCAGGAGTGTTACAGTAGAAGCAGCAGGTTTTAATTTCAGTTATAAAATTTGGTCTGGCGTCGTTCCTATACCGCACGCACTCGCCATGCAATTTAATTAGTGTCATTATTATTATTATTTATTATTATTGTTGTTGTTGTTGTTGTTATTGTTATTATTTTATTATTATAAACACATTATACAAATTCTTAGTAAAATTAATGTTATTGCCATGTAGATTTAAGTGATGTTTATTTTCTTTATTACATCTAAAACAACTTATACATCAGAAATCTAATTTGTACCATTGTCTTCTTGAATGCTTTCAAAACGTAAATGCACCGGAATTTCAGAATCAATGCATTGTGATGTTGCAGTGATGATAACTTTGATGTCATTTTAATTTACGAGTATAATGTTCATAATTCTTTATTCTTGATGTTTTACAATTGTTACTTATTATAATAAGCATTCTTTCAAAATTCATTGTTTAGAGGAATTTATATTTCAAGGTCTTTTAATGTTTGCGTTTAAGATATTTTACTAAATACAATTTCTCTAAAAAGATGTTAAAATTATGCAGAAAATTTTGTATCTGGAAAACTAATTTGGATTGCTAAAAATAACTTTGTACTAATCAAATGTAATACGAAAGTTTTGTGATTTTTGATATTTCTAGTGATAATTTTGTTGTAGCACAATTAAACTAAGAAGAAATTGAATACCTTCATTTCAATTAGAATAATAAATCCAAAGGTCTTTAAATAAAGTTTGAAAGTTAAAGTTAGTTATTAATTCCTTTGTTAAACATTTAGAAACATTGTAGTTGTTTTGGATGACATCATCTTTCACTACATCTTAGAAATGGAAAACAACAAGAGAAGAATGCAGAACACACAATGGAGATGCTAAGCAAGATTAATGAACTGAATTTTGCATAAAGTCTGCTCCTGCAGTGTCCTTATTGCATACAAAGATCTTTCTCAAAGATCTTGCTTCATTTTAGGCATTTTCAAATTTTCATTAGGCTAAGATGGAATTGCCAATAACTTAGTAGTTTCTGCTGTGGCAACACCATTTCGATCTAGTAATGTGATGATCATTTATGCTTGCACTACAGTAACTTTAGTGACTACATATTACAATCTACATATTTTGTTTTGGATGGGACATTTAGATCTGATATTTGCAAGGAGGATATATGATGGGAGTGGTGAACGTTTCCAGATAAGGGAATAAGAGATGTTAACATGTACGCGAGGGGGCTCTCGTTGAATATAAAATCGTATTACATTTGATCTCCTTCAAAGACAGTACAGATTCTATAATATTACATTATTACTTTGTTAGTTTATACATAATTTATTTATTCATTATAGCCTCGTTGCAAATACATTAAGTTTTCAAAAAGATGAAACTTGTTCCTTTCCTTGCAAATATAAACTTAGAATATCTCCTTAATTTTTCTGAACTTTAAAAATCATTTTGAGTATGATGATCATCAGTTTTATAAACCAATATTTTTATAACTTATATTGCTTATCATTTTAAAAAAATTTTTATTGGTTTAATTTTCCATTTTCCCAGCAATCCAAGCAGTGCAAGAAAATATGATTATCGAGCAGAATGTCAGATATGGTGACAATATGTTGCTACCTTGCGATGTAAAGGGGACGCCAGTGCCCAAAGCATTTTGGACCAAAAATTCTCAAGCAATTCCATTCACTGAGAGGTTTAGCATGCTTTATTTATAAATAGCCTTATTTATTTATTATATTTTGTTAAATATAAATTGACATGTTTTTAATGTTACCCTTGTAAAATTACCAAAGAATAAGTAAACAAATGTTTGTATTATTTTTTAAGGATTTTTATATATATCTCTCTTTAAGGATTATCCAATTGCCTTCCAATAATTTGCACGTAAAAGATGTCACGATGGAAGACGAAGGTCTTTATAAATGTCATGCCTCAAACATGGCCGGAGAAGTGCTCGTTGCCACGTTCAGAGTCGTCGTATCTCAGCTGGGTTATTTGTTTATTTCATATCGAACATCTTTTCACTTGACATTTTATCCTTAGAATCATTTGCAGTCACCATGCTATGGTTTTCATTAACTGACTGTTTTCTGTTTTCATTTGATCAGTTTTGATGAATTCCCTTAGCATCATTGCATCATTAAATTCAATATTTAAAATAACATAACAGTTTAATTTTAGATCTTTCCACTTCTTTTTTAGACGGTCCACGGATCACGAGGCAGTTGAGCAGCATGAGTCCGGTGGAGGTCTTAATTGGCAGACCGGTGGTCTTGGAGTGTCTTTGGAGTTATTCTCATTCCATTTGGTACAGAGGCAGATCGAGGCTCGAGGATGTTGTGAAATTAGGATCAAGTTTGTTCTTTGCAAATGCCACGCTACTTCACTCTGGTCTCTATACTTGTCAAAGTTTAGAAAATGAGCTGTTTTCATCGGAGATTACCTTGATGGTTTTCGGTTGGTCCTCCTCGGATGTTTAAAACTCTAACCATTGATTATTATTATTATTATTATTATTATTATTATTATTATTATTATTATTATTATTATTATTATTATTATTATTATTATTATTATAATTATTATTAGTCACCGAAATGTTTGTGCTACAGCACCACCTTCACTTCTGGTGCCGAGAGAGATATCTGTGAACATGAGAACAGGCAAGATGTTCAACTTGACTTCTCACTTCGTCGGTCATCCCATTCCCGAAGTGAGGTGGTTCAAAAATGGAAAGATGCTGCAACAGAGCGATAGGTTCACGGTGAACTTCGTGACGGAGCAGGACGGCTTCGTCCACCGATCGGAAATGCTCATTCATCACTCCATTCCTTCAGACTCGGGTGTCTTTCAGTGCCTAATGTTTAACCAATTCGATGCCATCGATGTCACATTTTTTGTGTCCACTTTCAAGCCAGGTGAATGTTTATTATTTATGATAATAGTTACTTTGCATGTTATCTCTCCAGCTCTTGAAATTTAAAACGTATTCCTAATGTCATTAACTGAGTTTTGCTATTTTTCATTATTATTATTATTATTATTATTATTATCATTATTGTTCTCATCATAATCATTGTCATCTCCTAACAGTATTTCTGCTAGCTCCACCACAAAATTTAAAAGCCAAAGCAGCCTTGAACAGGGAGATTGAATTGTCGTGGGATCCTCCTCACAACTTCAAAGGATTGGCTACATACTCTATTCATTATTGGTCATCCCAAGGTAGCATTCGTTTTTTCACATCCCTACATTTTGATTATTTGACCGTCGTCTTCTTATTACAGACATCAGGGAATTGCAGCTACCCACCGAACGGACGAAGGAAACGATAATCCACTTACTTCCGTTCACGAATTACACCTTCTACGTCAGGGCTCATGCCGACGGCGAATCCAGCGATCCGTCCGATTTGGTCAGTCAGATGACCAACGAGGAAGGTTGCAAATTGATTGCTTCTCGAAGCCACGTGTTTCCTCGATTAAGTAGCAACCGGTTACGTTAAGTTGCTTTCTCGTCAGTTCCGCTGTCCGTTCCTCAAGTGACCTTGAAGGCAGAGGATTCGTCGAGCATCACCGTTCAGTGGAAGGAACTGACGGGCAGGCAAGCCAACGGAGTCATCGTGGAGCACAAGGTTCTCCTCAGAAACTTCAGGCATTCTCACACGAAGACGTTCGGAGTCGACGGGTCCGTTTACAGCATAACACTAAGAGGTTGGCAATTACTAAGTGTCCAATAATCCAAGCGAATCCAAGCGCTTGTCCGGCTTTTTTTAATTCCAATGCATGAATAAATAAGTAATTTCTTGTCAGTGTTTCTTCATTGTATTTTTTATTTATTTTAATTTATTCACCAATTCGGAGTTCAGCTTCTACCTTGTAATTGGACCTGATATTGTGAAAGAGTTTTTTTATGTAAAATGTTCTCGTTCAGTTCAAATGGAAAGTGCTTTACCTGACCGCATGTCACTATGCGTGAGTATTTTCATAAATGTTAAAAGTGAAGCATTTATTTAAAAGTCTCAATTAAGCAAAAGTAGAGTCCTTGGGCAGTACTTGGCTTGAACGTGTTGTAAATGCCTTGGGTAGTTGCAAATGGCATCTGTGAGCTATCCAATGTTGCTTTGTTTTCCCGAAAGTAAGGCACTGTCTTGTATTAATTTTTGCTCCAATAGACATACCAGAACTTATTTTCCAAGGGGGTGTCTTACATTTTCATATTCAGCAATCCACTGGAACATTTTTTCATGTTACACAAATTATTAATTATTAAGCTGCAAGAGGCATGGAGTGTGGTTTTTATCCTTTACTAAAAAAAAATAATATTTTGCAAATACATTAACATCATCTTCTTCTGGAACATCATTATCTCCAAACTCTGAATTACTGTTTGAATTTCTTGCAATTCCATTTCCCACAGAACCATTGCTCTCAATCTCTCACAACTATCAAGAGAACTTTGTGTTTATGTAACCTGCCACATTGGCAATACAACTATCAGTGATTTGACACACTGAATTCTTAACCCAACTCACAACATCTTGCAGGTTAGGCTTCATAGAGTTTTTGGTCCACTTTTACTTCTTAACATTTTTCTCGTCCACCTGTTAACTGAGGTCAACGTACTTTGCTTGTCATTTATTCGGATATCCAACTTATTTTCTTTACAGAAAGCTGTAAGATTCTTGTCCAGTGAGTCATGATTTTTGTCTTATATTCAATGGAATAGCTTTTTCTTTTTGTACTCATCTTGTCGAAATAAGGTAAAATCGAATTAACTATTAATGATTATAATAAATCTGTTACATTCGATGCACTGAATTCAGAACATTCATAAACACAATACAATGCAACTGTGTTCTTATTGGTTGTCTGTTTACTGTATCTGCTCATCCGTTTACATCTTATGTGCAATTACTGTTATTATGTTAATATTTCACTAAAAGTTTACTGATATTAAATTAATGGCTTACAATCCAACTTATTATTGTGTAAATGCCAGCTAGGCTCTAGTTACTAGGGCTTATTATCTTGAAAAATCATGATGGGGGAAACATGTTATGTAAGGTTGTGTTTCAACTGGCTTGTCAGACTCTGTCAAATTCATCATCCCAAGGACCCACCTCATGTGCTAGAGAGACAGATCTTTTCGTGCACGTGGACTGTGATTGGTGATTGCTGCAGTGCCTTTTACCCTGCCATGGAAACTTTGTCACTTAAAATGCATGCTTAGATAAATAAATAAATAAATTAGATTTGTGGTTATTAAATGTAAGAGAAATAAAGTGAATTCATTAAGGAAAGTGTTTTACAGCATCTGCTGCAATCACTCAGTGTCAAAATGATCCGAAGTATCCATCTTCTGCTGAAGAAAGTCTGAACGCCTTATGATGCACATGCATCACTAGTATTATTAATCACCAGCCAGTCAATGTTCACATTTTTAAGGGCTTTATATGTGAATTTATTTAATAAATTGTAAATTGATGTGGATGGCTGTTGTTTCCTTAAATCCTTGCTAGGAACATGAAGGAACATTTATCTAACATTGTTTTTCAAGCTTTGTCAATGTTTTGCAGATCTGATGCCTGAAAACAGGTACGACATCTTGGTACTTTCGGGCACCAAAGCAGGGTTTCCAAACCTTGAAGATGTGGAACCCGATCAGTGGCAGGCCATATTTTTAAGTGCAGATCAGTACAGTCCTCGTATGAACATCTTCATTGTTGTTTTAAAAAAATTTTATGATTTCATTTAGAACAATCTATTCCCAGTTTAATTTAACTTGGCTAATTTAAGTTTTTCAATATGATATATGAAAGTAAAAAACTCAATTTTGAACTTCATGACATAGGGAAGCATGCTTCAGAATTTCAATAAAATGCTGATTTAAAAAACATTTGGCTTGCTTGAAATAAACAATGTTCTGCATACTTCTTCTAAACCAGTATACTTTCCTGAGGACCTGCATGTGGAAGTGTTCAACTCCTCCTCTGCCCTGATCAGCTGGAGGGTCAAGCACTTCTCGGGCAGCGTCGAATTGTACGGTTTTCGCATCCAGTGCCAGAGTCCCGGCAAAAAGTTGTCGAGGTACTTCACGAGGGATTCCGATCGGTCGTATCTCCTCACCAATCTTGGTGAGTTTGATTGATTCCGATTTTGTACACTCTACATTTGCCATTCATTAATAAGAATTAATTTTCAATTTCCAGAACCTGATCGCTTTTATGAACTACAAGTTCAGTCGATGTCAAAGGTTGGTCCAGGAATTCCAGCAAATGCCTCGTTTTTCACTCCTGCACAGCCAAGTGAGAAATGAGAATACAATTAGTATTATTTATTTGTTTATTGAAACCAAAAAGAGGGTCACAAGTGACCGCTAACACAAATTGGTGTCAGATAATCTGTACATATAGAGTGTATATACCAAATTTAAGTCAATTAAATTGTTAGAAACTTTCTCAAGTCAGTCTTGGAAATGCAAGGCCTTAAATCGACTATGAGTTTTAGAGCTAATAATATCTGGAGGTAGAGAGTTCCAGGGTTTCGCAATTCGGTTGGTGAACAAAATGGAGCCCATGAGTAGTTGAGCATTTTTCATGGCGTTGACGGAGGGTGTGACCACGTGTGCGAGATAGCAGGAAATCGGGAAATTTGGGGATGATGCAGTGAGTGAAGCTGTGTAACATTTTGTGACAGAGGCATAAATCATGGATGAGGCGATGAGTTGTTGAGAAATTAATGATGGCATTGTCTCTGAATCAGATGTTGAAGATGTCTCTGCTGAGTGACCTCGGCATAGACTGCGAGAACATTGAATTCACCAACGGCCCTCGATGATGAGCTTAACGAAGATAATGAAGTAACTAGTGAGAAACCACGAACCAAATCGGAAACACCAGAACCTCAGTTTTCTCGATGAACATTGACAACTACCTGTCTGATGGTGAGGTTTTGCTCCATGAAATTTTGGATGAGCCTATCATCGTTGACTGAGGCTGAGGTGGCAGACAGGAAAAAATGACGTTTTTTTGAACGTTTGGCTTTCTCCAGTTTTTCACTCTCGATATCCCATTTTTTATCGTTGATAAATCCATGCTGGGAGGGCGGGTTGGAAAGTCCGCTCGAGCGCCTTAAATCTAGTCATGATGGCTTTCGTCATCTCATTGAGAGTTCCAGTATAAACCATTACCGGCACCTTACCTGAAAACGTTTCCATCATTTTACTCATATTGACATTCATTTGGTTGATTGCATTAGTCACATGATCATTCAGCTGCTTTATTATCAGATTTGAATTTTCATTTGCGTGCTTCATAACCGAATTCAGAATGAGTTTGACAGAATCTGTTGTTAATGAACTCGCCATGAAGAAATATTTATTGAACAGTGATATCTAAATCTAGAAAACGGATTAAGTCAATATTTATTTATTTTAAAAATGTATTTTAAACAAGATTTGATTAATTTAAAGCCTTTATTTAGATGTTTTGCGAAATAACAATTAGGAAAACTGGTATAATGCTTGTTGACATTTTCTTGCCATCTGAGCTTTGAACTTCGAGACGTAGGGTCTTGAATTTTCTGATGGGGCCTGGGATGGCAAGTTGTGTTTCAGGGTATCCGTACCACCCAAGGTGACGGATTTCTTTGATGTAAGTGGAATCTTTGAATTATCCATAGGTTCTGCATTCCTGATTACTTCAGTGGATAACTGGTCTGAAAATAACCCTTCTGTTGAACCACTTTTGATGTTGCCTTTGTCTGAATGTTTAATCTGGAATTGTTCAGGAGGCAGAGTATTCGTGCAGTCTCCTATGTTGCGGACGAATCATCATTTTCTGATTCTTTCGTAATGACCTTTTATGCCACAAAAATTGCAAACAACACCAGTCTTCTTATGCTTGTCTGCCCAATGTTCAGCACTACCACACCTGTAACACTTGTAACGCTTTGTAGCGTTTGAATTGCCTCGTTTGAATGTTTTGTTTGTATCGAATTGCTTTTGCTTGAATTGAATTTTCTTTGAAATGGAGTCTGTTCCAGTTTGAACTGAACTGCATGAATTGACTCAGAAGTCTAATGGTAGACTGTCTTTGGCCACCGTGGCAGCTCCTTCAATCTCATTTACCACTTCCATCGCTTTAGCAAAAGTCAGCTCCTGTTCTGGGATTCTAAACAGTGCTTTCAGAACAGCTTCATTTTGTATACTGCTTATAAAATTTGTTCTGAGTGTCTCGTCTAATGGAATTGTAATGCTCGAAAATCGCACGTGACCTCCCCTTGACGAATCCTAGTTGCGAGTTCTTTTACAGACTCACCTGGTTTTCTTTTTCTGTTAGTCCAAAACTTTTATCTTTCTCGTATTACAAAAGTAGCCGGATTAAATAGTTTTCCCATGTTCAAGACTATTTGGTCATAATACATGTCATTTGCAATAATACATGTAGTTGCAATTGTGAAGCCAAAGTTTCAAGCGTTTTGTAGATTTCTGGACTTTGGTTTGTGAGCAAAACCTGGGCTGCTGTTGGATTACCAGTACCTAAAGTTCATCTTGTTCATTGATTTGGGTGATGACAGGCTCAACATCTGTTTCAAACCTTTTGATGTAATCTTGGAATAATTCCGTCTCTGGCTGAAAAGGTTCAAATTTTGGCATAGATGTCGTCGTAGCTCCCAGTTCAAAAGTTTGCAGCATTTGTACCATTCGTCTTTCAGTTCCGACATGTTTTAGTGAACCGAATGTAACTGTGGCAGAACAAATTTGAACTTCACAGACTCCTACTTATTTCTTTGTTGACTGCGCCACTTGTTATATCACTCGTTCAACAGAAAACACCAGTGATAAACTAAACGTATTTATTAACATAAACGCTTCTTGTATAATCAATAAGTCGTAAATTGTATATTGCTAACTATAAGTCGTAACTCTCGAAATCAGAACGAACCCACGTATCAAAGTAACAAGATATCAAGCTGCGCAAATAGGCTTGTAGTTAGCCTCCAGACTACGTAACAGTAATCATGCAATATCTTAATCAGACCAATCAGTAATGTAACAATCAAACGAAGAAGATTCTAAATTGTCACTCTTATCCATTTATGATTCCTTATCACCTCTTGAACTTCCTGTAACCACCCGCACATTTTTCTGCCCATTAAAATAATGATTTACGGCAGTTTTTACAAGTAATCTGCTTCCAACTTCAAAGGAACTGATATTATTCAACAACCTTGTAAATTTAAGAATTTTATGCCTGGTTTCTTTTTTGTGCTTTGGTAATTCAAATGGAGTGCTTTGGTTGTTGATAATTGTTATCATGAATATGTTTGTAGTTTATGTGTCACAAATAATCACCACATTCTCAGATAAAATTGCTTGCTAATATCTTGATTTATCAGTTGAGAAACTTTTCCTTTCATTTAGGAAGTGTGTTTCTTTCATTTTCACTAGTTTTCTCAGAACTATGGCACACTAACATGTTTGTTCTGCTTGTAATGTTTGTATTGAGGTCAAATATAAAATAGGATAGGAGATCGTGATGAATGGATGATTATATAGTATTTATACAGTAAATTAGTAGAGTATTAATTACCATCAAATGTTACATAATGGACTCTGACCTGGTCATGCAGTTCTTATTCTCGGGGGTTTAGATGTGGTCGCCTTTTAATTGCACGGAGTTTCTCTGTGCCTTGTTGCCAAATTTAGAAATACATGAAATTCTTAAATTAAATACAATTGAAAATATTCATTGTTGAACAGCAACCACAGGAAAATATCCAAGTGAAAGTTTGTTGATGTTGAAAGGAGAAGCTTTGAATGACACTACGGTCCTACTCACTCTGTCTGCTTCTCCCGGGGCTTCTAATGAGGACAATTTGAGAATCTGTTATGGTGTTTATGCCCCTCAGGATAAATTCTTCTGCCCCCAATGGTTGCCTTTGGATTTATTCGCAAGGTGCCTTTAAAATTTTCTTAAATGTATATGAATTACATAACGTGCTTATAATCCTGATAGAAATGTTTGTATTTACTCTCCAGCAATAAGATTTATGTAAGCAATCTTTGGCCTTTGACAAATTATTACTTCGGAGTCCACGGGGAGAAGGGATGGCTCAGCGACATAATCACATGCTCCACGGGTAAATGCTTCATCATTACTAATCATGAATAATTCATCAGCAATAGTTCATTATTCATTAGTTATCAGTTCGTAAATAATAATCTATTACTAATGACAATTAATTTGAGAAATGTCCAACCAGGATTACCAGTACCTAAAGACATCCAGTTCATTGATTTGGGTGATGACAGGCTCAACATCAGCTGGAGCTTTCCTCAGGTGACGTTCGAAGGTGACGTGCGCTTCAGGATTTCCTACACGACCGACTTGAGCGGTCATGACGCCCACTGGTCCCACGATTTTGTCCACGGTGGTTTGAACTTGTCATCATAATCGCTTTGTAATTACTTGAACTTAATTTTGAACCATTTTTAACAGGTCCAAACCTGTTCTATGTTCTCGAAAACTACACTAACGACCAGGGATACCTCATCCGAGTGACTTCTGTTATGGGCGAAATTGAAAGTGCTAACACTGATGTTCTCCAAGTGGAGGCGAAATATGGTAGGCTTACTAAGTGTAAATACAGTAGTTTTAATTCTTTTATGAATGTCATGTATTTTATCATCACGTGCTTAGAATTTTAGTGATCTGTTTTTATTAATTTCTTTTGAAAAAGTTATTATAAATTAAAAGTTGCAATTAGAATAAATTTCTTCTTTGACTCGAGAAATAATAATTTTAATCAAGGCCTATGAAATGTATAGTTTATGTCTTCATAGAACTTATTTAGAAAATATTAAAAATTATTGGCTTTGACAATTTCCTTTGCTGTGGCATTTGATTAATTAAAATGTATAAAACTAACCAATGAAATTTACCTTTCCACCACAAAGTATAATTTGTCGAACAAAATTACAAGACGTTTAATTACCTCTTGGAAAATAGTTTTTGCAGTTCTTTAACATTTCTAAATTAATTATGTGCTCAGTGTTCACGTGATGCACTTATTACTTACTCATTACTTTAATCGTGTAACATCCAATTGTAACGTCAAAAATCTTAAAAGATCAAAATTTTATTTTAAAAACAAATTGCCATTTTTGTCCAGTAGGTGAAAAACATCTGAAGTCGCAGCACCCGATCTCTGCAGCCATGATAAGCAGCATCGTGGTTGCAGTCATCCTTGTATTGGCAGCTCTTGCAGTAGTTCTGAGCATTAGAAAGTCAGTGTAAATAAGTTGATGTCACCTAGAAAGTTTATGTTTTCGCACATTCTGAAGTGTTCTGTCATTCGTCCGATGGTCTTTCTTTCAGGAGATTAAAACGAGGCAAGCAAAAGGGTTGTTTCGACGAAGATTCCACTCAGATGGCTTCAATCAAACCTTTCCAAACAAATGTTGGAAATGCAAAGGAATGCAATGGGAATCATAGTCATCAACAACAACATCATCATCAACATTACGAGACCCTTACCGGTGAACCTCTGTTGGACAAGGGAAGTACACTCAGCAATCAGGGAACAGCTGCAATGTCACCTTCTCAGGAAGCCTCTGTTCAAAAATTTGAAAGCGAAAGTACTGTTTGAATTAAAAGCTAATAATACTCTTAAGTTCTTTGTTCAGTCCTGCTTTGTAACTTTTCTCGTGTGTAAATTGCGTAGTTAAAAATTATTTACTTGCACATTAAATGTTTTGCCCATTTTGTATACATTTTCACAACTTAGGCAAATGACTTGTTTGTATAACTGGAAATGCAGAATTATTGCCATGACTTTTTATTAAATATTTGCAAATGAGTGGATATCAGAGCCATTATGTGGATCTCTTTTGTGGAGAAACTTATGTTTATTTGTAGTAACAAAGTCGTTTATCTAATTAGGTCAGTTGTTTTGTTTCTCAGCGACACTCACGTGCAAGTTACCTCAGATTGTTGTTTTGCCACGTCAGCAATAACGCGATCAAAAGCGATCCCCTGTTCTAAGAACCAGTTATTTTTTCGTCCAAACATTCTTTTTCTTAATTTCTGTGTTAGCTTCAATGTGCTTCAATATTCATTCCAAGTTTTGCAAGAAAATTATTTTTGAGTGAGAACGGAAACAATGCCAAAACAGGTTTCAGACCTCTAAATGGTCTGTTTGGGAATTATCTTTGTTGTTATAAAAGTTTATACTTTCGAGTTTATGTGTTTCTTGCAAAGCAATTGATTGTGTTAGTTGACTTTACGGCATGCCTTAATCATGTGTGGTAATCATTTTAAACTGATGCACGTCAACATAATTTCAATTATTCATTATAATTCCAGTATTCCGACTCAAGAAATACATTCACAGCTTTTGTGTCAACATTATGATAGTTCGTATCTGAAAGCCTATTTGATTATATTTTTATTTTTGTTTGTGCCTTGGAGCAACAAAACCTAAATTGACATTCGCAATTTTTGAACAGAATTTTTTTTTTCCTTTTTTGCTGCTAAAAAAAACTCTGCACCAAAGTATCGATATACTGATCAACTGTTGGCAGGAATTACAAGACTGATTGATTGAGTTGTTAATTTAAAAGCTGACTCAAGTACTTCCTAACCTGGAGGTTTCTCTTTACATTTCATGTGATAAGTTTTAGGATGTTAAGGAATTTTTCATAAAAGTAATTTATTTGCAGCATTATTCATAATAAATGTTATGAGACGAGTTTGCATTCTTGTCTATTAGACATGACTCTGATTATGTTATTAAATTCAGTTTTTGATGTTGGTGGGTAAAATACAGCTAATACTGTTGGACCATAAGCAAATACATAATCACAAGTGGATTCAATAGTATCCTAAAACAAAGGTTGACTGAATTGATGTAAGTGGAGTTGCCTATGTGGCAATGTGTTATGTGTTGAGGTGATCTTGACTACAATAAAATTGTTACGCATTTCGTATGTGAGAAACACTAGAGAGAGTGGTAGTCGTCCTGCATGCACTTTTTCTTTTGGGGTCAATGCTATTGGATCAGATAGAAAGCTAGCAACTAGGTTGTATTATGTCAGGGGTCTCAAACACGAATACATATTAATTAAAATTTACATTACATTTTTCAATTGTTCTATTGTCGGTGTTTGAACTTTTGCAAAAGCGCCATCTTAACCAGGAGAAAATCTTACCTACTTATTTATTCGTAGTCCTTCGAGAGTCACGAGAAAGATTTCCAAGGTTACTCTCTGCTACTGCAAGGATTCTTGCAATGTTTGGCAGCACATATGCATGTGAACAATTTTTCTCATCCATGAAATTTAACAAGTCTGTACTGAGGTCACAGCTCACTAATGAACATTTGCAAGCAACACTGAGATTGGTTTCTTCTCACAAAATCAAGCCTAATATTGATGCCCTTGTTGACGCAAAACGCTGCCAGGTCAGCAGTCAGTACAGAAAGTGACTGAAACCTAAGTTAACCAAATACAAATACGCCAAAAACGATACATAAATTGACTACATTACATTTGTAATAAATGGATTTTAGAAAGTTTGTAAAGCGTTCTTATTACGTTGTCTTGTTTATTGACTTTTTATCATTTTAAACAAGTTCTGGCTTTGCGGCCCTCTAGGAACTTTAGAAGTCATCACTTGGCCCGCGGAGCAATTTGAGTTTGAGACCCCTGTATTATGTGGATGACGAACTACCACTTTGATAAATAAAAAAGGTTCTTAGTCAATTTTAGGGAAAATTTTATAAAATTATAAATTAACCAACTTTAACTTTAGTTTACTGTCGCACAAACTTATACTTAACTGCTAATTTATGCCTACAATTAATGTTTGGAAATTGTTTATGATGAAAAGTCTTGAATTAAATTGTTTTTCTGAGATTCTAGTTGTAGATATCTACAAATACTTTTATTCAAAAATCAAATCTAGACAGTTTTAAAAAAAATTTAAATAGCAAACTAATTATCCAAAAATTAATAAACAAAATTAAGTTGCTGTTGATTGAATTTTGTTTAACCACCGTAATTCATTTTAATTCGAATTTCTTGGTTGTTTTGGTTGATAATGCGTTCAGGTTGTTGTGAGTAATTTTCGGGTTTCGTTAAAATGATGTATCCATCTAAAGTTTTCGTTAGCTTTGCTAAGGAATTTTCAAAAGTAATATCAAGACCTATTTCTTCTAGCCACGGTTGGTCAAGGTTTCTCTTTTATTGAACTTTTTAAAGATGTTCTTTACATTAGCATAAGGCAAGTCTGTTGAGGAAAGTTATTCTGGGAGGGAGGGGATTATTTTGGGCCAATGGACATAACGTACGCATATATACTCGTTGAGCATTTTAAATATTGACGTTATTAAGGATAGTAACACATCTAATTGCTCAGTAATTCTAGAGAGTGTATTTGTAAATATCAAGATAACTTTGAGTTTACATTTTTAAGAGATTTATAAGATCTCAAATATTTTCCTTTTTTTCTATCAGAGGTTTTTTACTACTATTTTACAGTGTTTTGTTTAAATGTTCTTCTGGCTATATTTGGGGTTGATCCCAGAGTAGTCTTTAACAAATATTCAGGAAGGATTAGCATGAACAAATCAAAATAAAAGAACAGAATCTACTTGAATTCTACCAGAAATCTAATGAATTTTACAACAAATCTTTTATTTTTAAATTAAGCATTTATTTTTTTAAAATTTAACTGGAGATTGAAGTATTATCCATTTTAATGTGGTCAAATCATTTACTGAGAATTGCAAAAAACCAGTGTTTTGTAATAAATAAATTCTTAGGAACAAATTCACCACATCCAATTCTCCTGTTATAATATTAATTGCAATAATAGTAATTAATTATTTCCAACATTTTCACAGGTGTGTTTAATAAAGGTATAAAAATAGAAAGAAGACATGAAAAAAATTACATGCCCACCAAGTATATGATTTGAAAAGTTATAACTTATCTATTCAAGGAATTTTTGAAAATATTTGTTATTGATGATTAATCAAGTAAGTTAATTTGACTTCAATAACTCAATTTAATATTTGTTTCCTTCAGACATTTTAAGGCAGATATAATAGGTGAAGTATTGTATGGCATCCATCCGGTGAGAATGGCTCTTATGGCTCAACGAAGGTCTTTCAACCATTTGTATGTCAATGAAAATGTTTTGGATTCAAGTAAAAATGAAGTCATAGATATTCTCAACATGGCAGAGAGGTTATCCATTCCCCGGTCAATTCAGAAGAACTTTGTTCTTTCTGCTCTCTCAGATGATAGACCACACCAGGTTAAACGTTAACTTTCAAAATGTTTCACTTGAAAATGTTTGGAAATTAATTTAGGAATTTTCACATAGGGTTTCTGTCTTGATGCAGGCACATTGCAAATTCAGCATTCCATCAGGTCATCACATTTTGGTATTTTTATTTTCTCTACATTTTTATGTTCTCTACATTGTGGATTGTTGAAAAACTGATGTTATTGTACCACACTTCAAAGGACCATGATTATCAAATCTAATGTTTTATAGATCTATGAATTATGAAATAATAATGTATTTCTGATCTTCACGATGTTTTGAATATTTGTGATTTTCTTTTAGCAATGCCGCTGAGGAATTAAATAAGGAGAGACGTTTTGTGGTACTGGACAGCATCCAGGTTTTGAAATTTTGTTGGCTTCCTAATAATTTTAATTTATTGCAATTTGTTTTCATTTCTTACCAGGATCCACAGAATTTTGGTTCCATTCTGAGATCTTGCTATTACTTTGGTTATACTAAAGTTTTAACCAGCAACAAAAACAGGTGAACCATTTTTATTATTAATTAGGTAATAGAGACTGTTATTATTGTAATTAATATTACTATAAAAGCTAGCAACTCTTGATGATAAAACTCATGCAACAACATTTTAGTTGTGGATTAACAGCCACAGTTAGCAAGACAAGCTCAGGAGCACTTGAGTTGACTGACATTTATAGTGTTCCTGATTTGGCTGAATTTTTATTGGTTTGTATGTCTTATCTGGATTTAATACATGATTTAATTGTACAAACTCGGAATAATATCACTAATTGATTATAGGACAATTTTAAGGAAGAATGGCTGCTAATTGGAACTTCATTATCTAATGCATCAAACAGTTTAAAGCTGGAGGATGCCCACAATATCACTGATAGAAAGATTGCCATCATTTTTGGTTTTTAACTGTTTTTGTTTACTAAACAATCACTTGCGTGTTTCATGTGCCGAGAACAATAATAAATTTTGTATAGTAAATAGTATTCAGGAGCAACATTAATTCATGGCAAAACTTGTGTTGTTATCCTACCTTTGTGTCTTTACTCATTTGCTTGCAAAGTGTTCATGCCGTTTTGTATTGAAGGCAATGAAGAAAAAGGCATGAGCAAGCCCATGGAACTCCTTTGTAATAAGCATATAACAATTCCTGCTGCCAATCAACCAAATTTGATTGGTTGTCTCAATGTCTCTGTAGCTACAGGTAAAATTGATGTTGATATGTATTACTGCATTTAACATATATGAATTAATATCAGTATTTATTTTTTGGATTATGTTGATTGAGTTTGCTTGATGTGCTTGTCAGGTATAATACTACACGCACTGCAAAATCCAAGAACTGGATGCCGAAACACCAAAGATGCAATTCTGTTCAATAAAGTGATGTGAAGAAATATAGACATGTACTTGTTGGCTTATTACCTAGAATTTGTGCTTGGAGAGTTTTTAGATATCATGTATGAAACCTAACCACTGTTCAGACTTTCTGCCAACCTCCATGTGTAAATCGTATAATCTTCAGTGGTTCTCTCAAATAATGTAGTTCCTGAAGCTATAAACTGGGTCTTGTACCATTTGACTGGTCTAAAGAACTAATGAGTGGTAAATGTGACCACAAAGAGTCCAAATAATGGACTGATTAATGTCTCTTATTAAATCCGGCAGGATTTTGTCAGGGACGTCATTGGGGGTGGGGGAAAAATCCCCTGAAATGACGTTCCTGATGAGGTTTGCCTTTAACAAATTTCCATTTGAATGAAAATTGTAACTAATGTTACTAATTTAATTGAGTATTACCAGTGCTTATTTTGCAGCGAATGTCCGCTTTTAGTTTTATGTATAAAACTCTTCAAAGTTGCTTCAAGGGACTCGACCAGAACTTAGAAACGGTAAAAACCTTATTTATCCGACTTCCCCGTAATGCACCGCACGTTATATGGGTATCGATGATCTTCACGACGACCTTTGCGCATCGATCCCATATAAAGCAAACTGAGCGTTAAAATTTCTTTGAAGCGGCCGCCGTCACTTAGAAATATACGTTTTGTTTGTTTATTTGATTATAGTCCTTTGTAGAAATATACGCTCACCGGACGCGCATATATATTGCCTCAAAAGCTCATTCGCTTTTTTACGTCATTTGCGAATGCGCGCCATCCTCTCAACAACCAAACCACGAACTCTTTTCTTAGCAATGCTAACGGCAAAATCCAACCCCATGCTGCCTCCGACATTTTTATCATAGCCCTAGTTCTTTCCGACTCGATAAACATATTTTATATATACGACCCGTCTGAATGGGACCTCGCAGGTCTTTTCCGCAACTGACTTATCGATTTCGTCCTGTACTGAGAATTTCGTTTTATTTCTTAGCAGTGATTTAACTTCTCGGATCCTGATGTCCCCAGAGTTTATTCAACATTCACTGCGTTCTTATTTTGGAGACCTCATACTCCTCCACCAGGGATCGAAGAGGTAACCTTAGCTTCTAGCTCTTGCTGTAGAGGGCAACAGACGACATCCCTGGAGATAGCCCAAGCCACGTTCTGATGTATCTGTTAACTTTTCTCTCTAATCCTTCGACTGTGGGCAAGCCGATCTCATAGATCGTCAATGGCCTTGGGAGAAGCACAAACTGGAACAGCCACATTTTAAAACTTCCCTGCAATGGTGCCTCTCCGATCGCCTTCAAACCCGCAACAGCCTGTTCGACTGTGCAGCTCTCTTGGCTCTTATCGATCAGTGAATCATTAAACACTCGGCCCAGGCTCTTAACCGAACGGTTCCTAGCTTTTCTAATAACTCGCCTCACATCCTCAACCGACGGGGATGTCAGGCTAAAGAACTGCAGGCTTCTTCTCGCATTTCAGCCACTCAAGCTCATGTTGAAGTCGTGATTTCTGCGGTTTTACCGGTTGTTTCTCAGAAACGAACCCGTACCTCTCCAAACACTTTCCATATACGCAGTCAGTGAATGACTTCAGGAAAGAGTCTCTTTTCATTACTTTCTTGAGCTCGTTCTTGAGAACGACATCCAATCTACTCCTATCATTACCTCGAGGAAACTTGATTCTAGCTCATAGAGGGTTTTCCGTGAGGCCGGAAACTCGAACATACTTGGAACTGTGGTAAGACTCCGGTCCGGTATTGCTTGTCGTTTTACCTGATTGCTCAGCCGCATCAGGACGCTGTTTCTCTACCTCCCCTTCGCATTTCAGCTTTGCCTAGTGAATCTAAGTTTTATGTATAAAACTCTTCAAAGTTGTTTCACGGGACTCGACTATAATTAACGTAATGTGGCTGGTTGGGGGCATCAGGTAATCAAAGCGAGGTAGCAGTGAGCCTCTTTGCATTGGAGAACATAATAATAATAACAGTAATCATAATAATAGAGTTTTGAGGCATTGCGTCACTCATTAAATTTATACCTGGAATAATCTACCTAACGGCATTGTATCAGCCTAGACCTATAGTTGCTTCATCTCCCTCCTCAATGAATATTTCAACTTGTCACCTTTTCACCTTTATTATTGATTGAATCTCTTGTTTCTTTTCTCAATGTTTTGCTGTTTGGTGGTGGGCAGGTGAGAGGCTTCGGTCCTCTACCCACTTAATGAAATAAAAAAAAATCCTTTGCTGATAAATACCTGTGATTTGAAATCGTATTGTTTTTTATTCTAGATTTGCAAAACGTTTTGGCAGTGCTCTGCCACTCGCTGTAATTATCTGTAATTTAAGCGATTCCGCTATTTTAAATCATAAAGCCATTTGATATCGTTACTGGAATTTAGAACCTGGCAGTTAGTGTAGGAGATAGACTTTAAGTATAATTTAGAATTTTTTAATTATATTGAAAAAGAGCTATGCTTGTAAAATATTAATATTTAACTTTTTCAAAAATCAATGCTTATCATTGCTTATTTTAGTTATTTTATCTATTGTTGTTGTATATTTATAGTGCAGACGGCATCCGTGGATGATTGAATAATAAATAAATGGAAATGCACGCTCCGCGAACACTCTCGAAAAATCCGTTAAAAACCTCGGTTGCTGCATTGGCTCTTGAGGCAGGATTTGAAAAAATTGAAGGACCATGTTTGGAACTGCTGACAGAACTAATGCAGTGCTATGTGGTCGAATTGGCCGTCAGTACAAAATCATTTGCGGAGGTAGCAGGAAGGACTGATCCAATGGTCACTGATGTCATGTCAGCACTTGTGGAGATAGGATCAAATATTGAAGGAATAATTACATTTGCTAAAAGACCTAATCAGATACCCCTGCCTAGAGCTACTCACAGCAATGTTCCCAACGAATCAAGGATACTTCAAGTCGGTCAAACGGAAGCATTTCCACCTTTTGTACCGTCACATTTGCCATCATTTCCCGACCCTCATACTTACATCAGAACTCTCACTCAAAAAGCTCCAGTTTCTGAATACAAAGTAATTCGTGAGAAAATTGCCGGTCAGAAGGGAGATACTGAACTCGCCCTTACTAAGTTTTTAGCCAAGACTGGGGACAATGAAAATTTGTTTTCTGACGAACCTTATGCTTTTCCTTTAATAGCAAACAAACCAAAGCCAAAGTCTTATTTAGATGCATTGCTAGGAAAAGACAATGAATCTCTGGATGATGAGTGGAAGACCGTTAGCAATGATGCAAGAGAACAATCGAGTCAAGATGAAGCTACTTTTAGAAAACCTACAGAATTTTCTGACTCAAGTGGCCAGATTGACAATCCATACTTGAGGCCCATCAACATGCCTAAGTTGAAAACAAATTCATTCAAAAGAAACAAATAGTTTCTGCATTGATATCTTTTGAGTCCAACATAGAAATTGATGGTCTATATTAATTATTCTTAGCTCTTAATTTTGTAATGCAATTAGTCTTGCTTAAGAAAAGTGCATTCTTGATGTAAATATTTAACAATTTTCAATTTTGTACATTTTGTTGGAAATAAATATTTTGAGAAAACTTGATTCCCACCAAAAATGTTTTGATATAAAGTGCTTGCTGTAGTCATAAATCGAATGAAATCTGTTGCTTGAAAACTCTGGTCAGTTTTTTGAGAATCTCCCAAGGCATATAAATATCATTACCTATTGCTAAATGATCTAACCAATGATTAAGCTGTTTTTAGCCTTTATTTTACTTTGTTTAAAATGTTCCATGAAAACGAATAATTTGTGATGTCATGGCTAGATTATGGTTCAGCAACATGGAAGTCTTCTTGCAAAGAATCAATAAGGTGGATGATCTCGAGGGTCCTATTTCTGTTCCTCAGAATTTCATCGTTTTGAATATTTTCTGTGTAATTTTTCATCCATGCATTTGAATTGCTCGTAATTTCATCTTCTAAGTTTTCAAGAATTTGGATGTGCATTTCATGGGAGGACCTTGCAGAACTTTGAAGCGAATCTTTGTCCATGAGAATCTAAAATTTAGCTGCACAAGCTAAGTAATTGTTGCATTGTTATCTTTAGAAATTAAAATGAATTTACTTTTGCTAGGTTTTGAGCAAGGAACTCATCATCCATTTTATTAGTGAGAACTTCATCTGATACTGTGGCAATTTCACTTAGTATTTTATGGTAATATTTGGATTCCAAATGTCTGCACTCCTGAAGCCTGAATCGAACTTGATCGATGAAATCATTAATGATTTCACTTAAGTTTTGGCTGAATTCCTTCATTGACTCCTACGATGTAATTTGAACATTAATATAAATATTGCTCAAGAGATTAAGAGGGTTTGTTGGCACCTCAACTTCATCAACAAGTTGAACTTCTAGGAGTAATAGAGCCATTTTCAGATCTTCTATTTTTTCACCATCCAGCTCATCCTTGGTATTTGAATTCAAAAGTAGGTTGTGTAAAGTCTGTTATAAGATTAAAGAATTAACAATTATTCTTTTTAATAATTAATTTTTTTGATTAATTTTAAGTTTATTAAATTTATTAATAATTAGTATTGAGCTTCCTCACACAACTCTGAGAGGATGTGAATTTATTAATTTCAATAGTTGCTTGCTCCTTGTTCCTCTGCCTAGTTTCAGCAAGAAATTTTTCAAATTCTGATATTTCATTCTGTCTTTCTTCATATACTTTCATTCCATATTGATATAGCTGCTCACCGCATGAATTTAAGCTTTTAAAATATGTTTTGATTGTTAAGGAAAATTGCAACTTGAGTTTGCTATGATTTTGTAGAGGAATATTCTATGATTACAAATTAATTTGTTCAACAAAAGCATATTCATCCAAGGCAGTCTTATTTGGTGGAATGTTGCTCAACAGCTTGCCTTCTTCATCATTCGCAAACATTACTTCCATAATAAAACTTCCCTTTACTTTATCAACGAATGCCTCCTGCTTAAATTTTATCAGGATTAATTGAGCCATTAGAATGCAAATCATTGAAAATAATGCATCACAAAATGCCTTTTCCAAAGCAAGGAAATTTTCTTTTGAGCTTCTTTGAAGAACGTCGGCTTCGACATCAGCCTCTTCTAATTTTTCAATGTCCATTTCATACGTGTGCCTGGCATCTTCTTTCTGTAGGTTATCAAAACAAATTATTCTACTTATCTTTTTATTAAATAATTTATAATAAATATGAAATTCAATCTTGACAACCATGTTTTCATCAATGATGGAATAATCCAAATAAACCAGGCATGATAGTAAAGCAATGGTATAACTTTTGTAGTTCTCAGCTGTCGATAATGGATTTCCTTCTAATGTTAATGAATTCAAAGCTTTGAATCTTCTCAAGTAAATTATCTGCCCGTCATGAAAAATAATGCTAGTTATACAAGTTCACGAATTATTATCCTTAACATTCATTAATTTACCAAATGTTAAGAATATTTACATTGCTAAAATCTTTGATGTTGTTGTTGCCCACAGATAACAGTTGTAGATTAGTCAAGGCATCCATGTTTTCAAGTTTCTCAATGTTGTTATTGAACAAAGATAAATCTCTGAGTTTTGTTAAACTGTCCATGCCTTCAATTTTTTCGATGTTGTTAAATGATAGGTCTGTTAAAATGCTTAAATATTAAAATTCGTTGATTGCTTTAAAATCAATTAAACATTACCAAGCCAAACAAGATTTGTAAGTTCTTTCAAACCTTCTACTTTCTCAATTAAATTGTTGTTCAATTGCAATTTTGTTAAATTTCTCAAATACCAGATATTGCTGATTTTTAGAATACCTGAAGGAGGAAATGAACAAATAAAGACATCTTCACCTTATTTTCATCAGTATTTAATATTTTTTTTAGCAAGAATTGTAAGAGTGACATTATACTTAAATCTCAAAAAACGAATTAACCAAAATTATGTTTGTAAAGTTATTTTTGATTATTCACTTTAGTTTCGTTCATTTCATCACGACCGAATTTCTGTACACCAGTTGTACAAAATCGTTATCACTAACTCTTATAAGCGAGATTTAGTGAGGTAACATCATTTAGGAAATCCTGATCCGCATGCTGGTATTTATGGCTGTCTTCCAGGGATTCAACAATCATCTGTTCATCAATCACGGCAGGTACCTTCCCGGTGTATTTATTCATCTTAAACCTATCTCTTCAGTGTTCTTCTTTTAAAATGTAAAACGAAAATATAAAAAAAATGTCTAATGTAGATACTTAAGGCAAATCAAAGACAATTTATTTATAATTCCGACAGCCACTGCCCGCCACCCGAGAAGCAATCCAAGTTGTTATGGTAACGAAGAAGCAGTGCCCGAAATGTTGGATTGAATGTTGTTGTTAAGTTATAATGAGCTTAATAAAAATGCTTAAAATTATTTCACAAACATTAATCTTTCATCAAAGATTCAAATCCAATGAAAAACATTTCTGTTATATTCTATAGAATAAACACTTTCTGCAATTTTTTTTAGATTACTAACCCATTTGCCAAGATATAATGTCATCACTAAACCCGAATAATGATTACCAATGATTATTTCATATTACCAAGTTAAGCAAGTTATTTCATGTTGTTTTAGTTTCTCAGTTGTTTAAATTCTTGGTTGAATCAATTAAGAGTTTATTCTGTATTTTGTTTGATTTTCTGTCGCCCCTCGTTCCTTTGACGAAAGATGTTTTAAAATGCTGATATCCAAATGTTAAAATTTTGTTCACTTATTTTTAAATAAATAAATTTGGGCTGAGTTGAGGTTCATTTTAGAAACTAGCTAAAATGAAGTCCATCAAATCCTGCCTTATATGAACTTCATATCTGCTGATGCCATCCTATTGATTCAAACTCGCAGAAAGTCTTCCTTTGGCTTGGAATCAATCACAACGACCAAAAATTGGCATTCTTGATTTGGTTCGAATTTTCTACTTGAACTAGTTGGAAAATGATGCCAGACCTTTTGACGAATTTTTTATTCATACGGCTAAATGGAGATTTCTTAAGTCATTCTGGAGACTTTAACTAAAATTAGTAAATGAGGGAAAGTCTATATTCAATTCATTCAGTAGCGGCACTGAGATTCCAAGCCGAGAATAACACCTCAAAACATATCTTAATATAAATTCAGAAATCAAAAAAGAAACTAAATAAGAATAAGAAATTAAAATAATTCCTTACGGCCAATTATTTCTGAGTCATTCCCGAGTCAGGCAAGGTAATGTTAAAAAGAGGAAACAGATTTTGCAAATAAGAAAATGCTGCTCTCAACTCCCATGGTGAACACTGCTAATTGTCTCGGTGCTGGTGACATATGGCTATTGAAAGGAGGGGGCGTATATCCTGCGTGTCCTACACTTTTCCATGTTTCCTGTCAAGCTGCTTAAAAGATTAAATCTCGTAAAAGCATTTACTTTTTACTTATTTGGAGAAAATTCAATGTTACAAATTGAAACGTTCAAAAATTGGATATGCGTCGATTGCGATGTTCAAGCCTTAATTTCGGTGACAAGTGCATAATAATAACTTGAATGCAAATATTTTATGATACTTTTAATGATTTATTAAGTTTTAATCAATCAAAAATTTCCTTGGGATTTAAAAAGTGTTTTTCTGAGTATACGTGTTCACGACTACATTGATACGGTCTATTGACCCACTGACTACAACTGACCAATGAGCTGCAATCTCGCAGATCCAAGATCATCCAATAGGATGGATTTACTGATCAAATACGAAGCATAAGTTGACTTGTTCCATACGTATGCCTGACATTGTTCATTGGCGGCCATGAGCGTCAAGTCGTTTGACTTAGAAAATCTTTTGAAGGATTGCCATTCAGAAACTTCAAGCATTCACGATGTCAGCGAAGAACACAGAAGATCGATTCAACTTTCCTCGAGCGATGCCTTGACAAAATTCAAAACCAAAAAATACCGATCGAAAGAAAAGTACAGGAAAATTCATTCCGACAGACGACAAGACATTGGACAAGATTCGAAAGAACTGCAAGAATTACGGTTGAAGGTCAACAGTAGGGAGAGAAAACGAATGCACGATCTGAACTCAGCTCTAGACGCACTTCGAGAAGTCATGCCATATGCCCAAGGTCCTTCTGTTCGGAAACTCTCAAAGATTGCGACGCTACTTCTAGCCAAAAATTACATCGTTATGCTCAATAATTCTGTTGAAGAAATGAGAAAACTTTTAGCAGAATACTACCAGACGCAGTCACAGTCACTCGTACTTCATCAAGAACATCTAAAAGTCGAGCGGTGTTCTGAACAGGTTGAAACGAAACACTTTGTTCCCGTCTCCGACGGTTGTTCCTCTCGAAATTTCCTGCAATCATCTGCTACTCTGCCTATGTCCACTTCATGCAGTTCTGTTGTTGGAAAACTCTTCAATGAATCGACTGTCAATCCTTATGTGAATTCGATATTGCCCTCTTCTTTCCCTCCTCCACTCTATCTGCCTCCACCGGGGTTCATCTCAAAATGCCAAGGTACGAAATGCAGGTGCCTTACCATTGGGAAAACATTGCATTGAATCGAACTTTTTTTATTTTTCTATCTCATATCCTATGTTATTTAACAGATGATGTGTTCAATTATTTATAAAAAAAAATCATAAAATTTACTTTTAAATTCGTTCTATCATAAAATAAAAGCCAATAATTGATACATACAAAGCATTCTTTCGCTCTGAGTTTCTTGATTTGTTAAGACATTAGCATGTGATCGCAAAGATGAAAATCGTCGATCAGGTCAAACAATCATGTTTGCAGGGGGTCCTAGAGGAACGTGGAAGATGAAAGAGTGGGCGGTCACTCGATATTGTTAGGAAGTTAATAAGTGGACATAAAAAACTTCGCTGACAGATTGTTAGAGTTCGTTTGATGTCTACAAACAATTGGTTCAACCGACCGACACATTTCCAAGCCAGAAATATTTCACTTCAAAAACAATTCCTCTAAGGACTGGAATGAAATGAAAAGTGGTAAAGAACTCCGAATGTGACATTATGGTTGTAACTGGCGTCAATTCGACACCTTTAATTGACTTCGCAAGTCATTAGGAGCGTGAAATGAGTGCCCCCTCCACTTTCGCTGTCAAAATTCTAAAGCTGCACAATGTTACACCTCACTTGCTCGAGGCTTTTTCCTGTCAACGAATTGCTTTGAATTCTTTGCAATCGAGGTTTATTGATTTGAGTGTGATCTATGGCAATCCTTATATATGTTATCCTTCAAAGAGATCTTAAATTGAAAAGTTGAAAATTTAATATATAATTAAATAATAGAATTCAGCGTTCATGGTTATTACTTTACATTAAAACAAAACCATTATTTATTTATTCTTTAATAAAAAATCATTATAAGTATAATACTTTGGAAAGCATGCTTGAAGACAAACTAGAAGCATTTTATTTTTAGATTTTGTTGTTAAAAGAACGGATTAAATGAACACTTTGTAAATGCATGTCTTTTTTAAATGTTTGCAGATTTCTCCTATCAGGGCCGCCGAGAAAATTAATCTAGGAAGCCCGGCAAATTTTTGGGACTAGCCCGAGTTTTAACCTAATAAAATTTTGCAATCACAACTGTTTTATTTTGCTTTTACATTATCAAATTGACATCGTGGCCTCTCTGCTCGGGTATTAGGGTAGGTCATCAGTGCAATTTTTTGTTCGATTAAGTTTGGATAGCAAAATAATGTTGCTCTAGCATCTATATAACATTATAAAAAATCATTAAAAATAATGTGCCTTCTATAAAGTAATAATATTATGACTTTATTCATTTGTTTACTAACACTCTATCAATTTACATGAAAACACACAATGCAAATTATTTAATTATACAATTAATGTCAAAAGTGCAAAAACTCATGCCGATTCAGTTTTCCTGAGCTGTCCGATTTTTTTTTTAACCAAATGTGGAATATACTTTCTAGATTTTTTAGTTTTGCTCTAATATATACTACTTTTGCTACAAGAAGGGGAATTATAGTATTTCTGTTCCTTTGAAGCGCTCTCAGTTGCTTTCGTTAACTTGCAAGTAGTTTCCTTGTCCAACGGACCAATAACCATATTTATTTCATTTCCTTGATCCATGAAAAATTCACTCTCAAGTGATGGCACCTTTGATTCTCTCGGATAAGTGTAAATACTTAAATCGAGACAAAGACATGCTACTAAGTCATACAAACTTAAGACCCTCCACGACCTAGATTCAAGTTCTCTCTAGGTAATGATGGGACGGATTGGATGTCGTTCTCAAAATCAAGATTAAGAAAGTACTGAAAAGAGTGGCTTCCCTGAAGTCATTCGCTGACTGCGTATATGGAAAGTGCTTGGAGAGGTATGGGGTCGTTGCTGAGAAACGTAAAATCGCAGAAATGAGAGAATAGGGCGCTCCGTCGTCGGTAGAAGGGTGCCAAGGAGGATGAGAAAGCGAGTATTTCAGTTGTGGGAAGAGTTGAAGGAACGTGTGAGAAACCTTCGCCGTGCCGAGTGTGTTAGGCAAAAGAACTATGAGAGGAGGAGAGCTCATAGGAAGTTTTTCAGTGATCCTTACAGATATGGGAGAGCGTTACTCGACCCTCCGAAGTCTGGTGAGGTAAGGACAAACCGTAGGAACAATATAGTAAAATATAGTGACGCCCTCTGTCACATTCCTCTTCCTGTGAGACAAGGCATTGCAATGGTGCCTCTCCCTACAGTTCTTTAGCCTGACATCCCCGTCGGTTGAGGAAGTGAGGCGAGTTACTAGAAAAGCTAGGAACCGTTCGGCGACAAGAAATTCAAGTTATACAGACATATTTTTTCGGGTTTATGATGAGGTTCTTCATCAAGACGTACACGACTAATTGGGTTCTTCTGGAGGTAGGTATTACAATTGAGTACGCGATATCACCTTCCCTTTTCGTACTGGAGATGCAACTTCTGCTCAACGCAGCCGGGTCTAATGTTTCAGAGGCGCACTTAGGTAGGGGTCTCTTTATGCCTTCGGTGAAAGCGTTCATGGAAAACACAACCCCGGTAATGAATAGGCAGTTTAGAACACTCTGAAAAAGTTTAATAATTCTCTAGGGCGGCGCAGAATGGCTTTTAAACCTGAAAAGTCGTGAAGTCTTGCTCCTGTTAAAGGAAAAATTTGCAACGACATCTCGTTTGATGTAGCGAGTCGAGTTCCTACAGTTTCCGAGGAACCGGTTAAGAGTCTAGGTCGAGTGTTTAATGATTTGCTGAATGATAGGAGCCAAAAGAGTTCTAGTGCGTGCTTCTTCCAAGGTTGCTGTGGGCAACCCGATTTCATAGATCGTCAATGAATTAGAGTCGAAGGAATAGAGAGGAAAGTTAACAGATACATCAGAACATGACTAGGGTTACCTCCAGGGATGTCTTTAGCAAGAGAACTAAGTTAAAGCTACCTCTTAGATCCATGGGGAGGAGTAAGAGGTTTCCAAAATAAGAAAATAAGTGGATGCTAAACGACTCTGCGGAAATCAGGATCCGCAAAGTTAAACCACTGCTAAAACCCAAAAGGAAGTTTAAAACACAGGACAAAATCGATAAGACGGCTGCGGAACTGACGTTCGAGGAAGTGCGAGGTCCTATTCAGACGTAGGGCTGTTGGGTGGAACCACTTCGCAAAATGGTCTGAGTCATGCTCTGCGGTTAGGGCAAGGTTTATCATTCAGGAGAAAAGGAGGACAGTGGAAAGAGATCGAGTCATTAAGGCAGTAGTCACAGCAAGGTAGATGGACCGCGTGGGAGGGCAAGATATAGAGAACGTCTCCGTATCGTTTGACTTTTATGATAAGATCGATTTATGACCAACTACCTACTAAAGACAGTTTGCGAAGACTGTTTGGGGTTTGACGGAAGACTGTAAATGTGAGCTCTGCGGCGATTTCGAGACACTTTCGTGTGCTCTCAAACTGCGAATATGCCCCCGACAATGGTAGGTACACGTGGCGGCACAAAAAGATCCTAAAGAAAGTGGAAGAAGTTGCAAAAAAGGCGGTGGCCAAAGCAAATGCTCGCAAGATTGCGTTGCAGAGGAAGGTATACTTCTTGCGAGAGAGCTTTTCACTACCCTGTAAAAAAAATAGACTCCCTTCGAGAAGAGACATTCTTGCAGAAGCCAACGATTGGACTGTCGCAGCCGAGCTATAAGGTTTGAGACACTATAGTCCCCCAACTGCTTAGGGATAGCGGCAGGAGGCCGGATGTTGTTTTCATATTGTCGTCGTCTGGCGCTTTCATTTTAATAGAGTTGAATGTCTCGGGAGGGATCGAAGTAGGCAATGTGCTGAAAGCGGAAAATTCTTTGAGCTAGCGAAAGATCTGGAGGAGAGTTTCGTGTAACGCTAATGCCCATTGAAGTTGGGGCGAGAGGTTTAGTTGTTAAGTCAGCTTACACGTTCCTCACTCAAATAGGTTTATCGAGTCGGAAAGAAATAGGGCTATGATAAAAATGACGGAGGCTGCGGAGGCAGCATCGTGTTGGATTTGGAGACGAGAGGCCGTAAGACTTGCTAAGAGTTCGTGGTTTGGTTGTTGAGATTATGGCGCGCGCATTCGCAAATGATTTAAAAACAGGGAATGAGCGTTTGATGCAATATATGCGCGTGCGGTCTGTGAGCGTAATTTCGAAGGGACAGGGCCGCTCAAAAGAAATTATAACGCTCAGCTTGCATGACACAATGATTCACTGATGATTCCCTGTCGGTTAGCTCCGCGGTAGGATTTTCTAAGTTTTTAGTTGTGCTGGTAAGTCTTACAAACTTAAACTTTCCTGTTTAGCAATCAATTGTTCTGAAGCTTTCACTTCGCCTTCTCTTTTCAGAATCATTTTTAAATTTGTGTGAAGGGCTTCCACTTTTTCTTGCACTATTCTCACTGAAACAGTCGGAATGCCAGATTTAAACCCAATGTCTGTAATACATGCAACAACATGAGCAACTATTCCACTTGACTTAGTATTCTTTGGAAGTTGTATTTGAACAAGGAAATAATGCTGCATTACTTCCTAAGGAGTTGGTAGTCGGCGTGAAGTTAGTTCACATCCAATGAGGTAAACGGACAAGTCAGTTGTGCCATTTTAAAATTTTATGCTTAATATTGAAATATTTCTCCTATCATAATAGCATCGTAACAATTGTGTTTAATAGTTATTCAATATTTGTTTGTTCATGTTTATAGCAATATAACTAATCGAGTGTGTCTTTAGACTAAAACAGATTTTAAAAAGTGGTGAAAAGTGGTTAAAGATTGCATTAATTATTCCATAATAACATAGTTATAACTATTCCAATTATTTAGTATTGAGCCTTCAGTTTATGAATCAATTGGTTTTCTTAATGGGTAAGTTAAACCATAGCTGATCTATTCAAAGGTTTCATTGCAGATTGCGGGAACATCAACGTTTCAGTCAGATTGAATAAATTTTACTAAGCTCTTTTCACAACATCGCATAGAAATGATAATGAATCAAGGAAGTGAGTTTTCAATAAATGAAATGTGACCTTCACATCTCTACTCTATTTCCTATGAATTCACTAAAGAATAGATTACAAAATATTTATACTTGTATTCAAGTTTCAAAATACTCTATAAATCTCTGGTTCGATTACCAATACTGACCCAGTCAGGTTTTACTTTGTCCTGAAAACATTCCTCTTCTTCTACCCTAAAATTAAGTGGTCTTGAAGTTTTGTTTGGACAAGCTCTACAGACTTGGAATCATTATTATTGCCCAGGGAATGTGATGGCTCAGATCATCAGCCAAAGGCTCCCTCGCCAAATTATCAGCTCAACAGGATGGCAGGTCCATCGACAGGTGTTCACCCGCAAATAAGAAACACACTTTGTACCCGTCTTTTTGCCCTCCCTGATTCCTGATAGACAAAATTATTTTCTATGCCTCTGTATTGTGGCACATCTCGGCCAGTGGCGCAACCAGCGAAAAATGCTGGGGGGGGGGGGGGGGCTCAAGTTTAGAAAAGAGACGAAAGCCCGACGCAGTCGAAAAATTTGTGAAACCGTTCAAATCAAAACTACCAATTATAATTAATAAAGAATTAAAGATAGAACAGATAATAATAATAATAATAATTAATTTATAAAGCGCCATATGCATAACGTCAGAGGCGTCAGATTATTATTATTATGAGTTTAACTATCTTCTGTCTGCAGTCTTATTTTGTATCTTTAATAATTTATTAATGAGTTTGACTATCTTCTGTTTCAAACCAGTTAAATCCCCTTACCCCCCCCCCCAAAAAAAAAACTCATCGGATTTAGAAAAATTGCAGGGTCTCTCCTATTAGGCCTGGGGGGGACATGCGCCCCCCGCAGCCCCCCCCCCCCTAGTTGCGCCACTGATCTCGGCCATGCCTAAATCCGGTACTGCCTACAGGCTTGTAATCAAATAAGAATTCATTATCATTAAATCTTATTCAAATAGGACTTTTAAAGCTACAAAAATAAGGCGTTTGTTGTTACTATTACTTGACGAAATAACTTACTACAGAGAAGTTTTTTTCATGAATCTTGTTAGAATTCTATGTGGTCAGAAAATGTTGGCATATATTTATTTGTCTTAAAACCACGATTACCAAGAACAATTTCAAAATTACATGATTGAAATTTAGAAAGCAATAATTACATGCTTTAAAATTTAAAGCTGATTCATATTACTTTAAAAGTTTTTTAAAATCTACTTTATATGATTTTATATGCAGTGAATATTGAATGTCAGTTTCTAACCAATTTTACAATGTTTACACGTGCTCCTTCATAACGTCGTTTTATTAACGTCCTGATTAGTCCAAATTTGCAGATTTGGTTGCGTGTTTGTTGCAAATTAATATGGAAACCTCGAATAACGAGGGCATTGTTAATGAAGCACTCAATTCTTCTGAACCGATTGATAAAAAAGACAATAAGATTGATGAGACTGATCCCTATGCATATCTAGAAAGAGGGGATTTTTCTTCAGAAAACTTTAAAATCGAATTGTCAAATTTACCAAGAAAATTTGGGATTGCGGTTAGAATGAGATTTACACAAATTGTGTCTTTGTTGGATTTTGTTGGATAATGTTTAGATTTGATTTTGTTATGGCAATGAAATACTAGTTGTGCAATTCGGTAAATGACGGATTACATGTTGACATTTTATTTTACTAGTTTAACAAACTTCTAATTGAATATATACATGCTTACAGCAACTTAAGAAGAAATTGATTCATTTGAAAGTCAAGCCATGCAAAGTTAAGAGCATTGAACAAGGACGTTATGCCTATGTCACATTTAGGTGGGCATGAGCCTTAAAATATACTAAAATTTGTAAAATAGATGATATTTGTGTTGATATCATAATCATATATCGATGTGCTTCGTCAGAAACGATGAAGATAAGAAAGAGGCTATCCAAATCCTGCAGGGATACATTTGGAAGAACAAGGCAGTTATGGTGAAGGTTGGTAAATTTATCATTTGTTAGTTTTGCATTTAAAATTATTTCAATTGTTTATCTTAAAGGAAGCAGCTGCTAATGCAGATCCTCTTCTCTTGAAAAGGAAACTTGAGACAGGTTTGATATTATCAGTGAAACTTTTTTATGCTATCATTTTTTTAGTGGTGAGATTCCTGTTTTTAAGAGATGCTTTTGCATCTGTTAATTATTTGATGTAACCTTTATTCTATTAGTTACATGAAAAGATGCAATGCTAGAAGTCCATGAAAAATAAATTTTGTTAATAGCTCAGAAACTATCAATAAATTTATCTCACTTAGAATCTGCTTATTTATTATGTCGATTATATTTAATTTGTGGGAGGCAAAATACTGAACCCTATTTAAAACGAATTCAAGTTAACAAATAGATCATCTTTATCAATAGATCAAGAAAATGATTCAGGTCCAAAAAGACTAAAACTTGCTGATGATGAAGACCTTAGTCCAAGGTAAGAATTTTTTGTAATTTAATTCATCACATAATTCACGTGCTGCTCTTTCATTCCATCAAAAGACTGAACGATGTTGTCACTCCACTATGGAAGATGCCATATGAAAAGCAACTTGAGGTTAAATAATTTGCATGAAATATTGTAATCTATGTAATAATTATTTTATGTAGTATGTAATATAAACATACTATAATAAATTCATTTATATGGTGCATGTGCATAAAGTCAATAGCAATTTTTGTTAACCATTAATACTCCCAAGGGAGCTTGTGGCAGTGCAGGAAATATAAAGATGTGTGATCAGAAGTATGACTTTATGTTTTTAGAACAAAACAAAAGCCATAGATGTGCAGTTGAGGAGGCTGACAAAGGAAATATCTATCAATAATAAGGCAATGTCTTTTGTGATTGAAGAGAAAAAGTAAATATTATTTCAATTTGAAGTAATTCTATGATGTGTTTAGTAGCTGTTAATGCCTACAAATGAGATTAGCAGATTGCTGGCTATCTGACACTCCACTGTCGATAATGGTGAATATTTCAATATCAAAATGATTTTACCAGGTTGAAATATGATGGTTTGTGCTGCATGTTCCATCCATTAAGTGCTTCAGTGAGTTATACTTGTTTAGTTTGAGTTGGTAGCTACCAGAAACATCATTGCAATGTTTTTTTATAGCCTGTGACAAGAGAATATAGAAACAAATGTGAATTTACCATTGGAATTGGAATTGATGGAAAAGGTGATTACAGGAATTATGTTATATTAATTATAATAACAGATTACATAATATTAATTTCCTGATGTTCACATTCGCTAAATTATTTGCATAGGACTATAGGATTTTCAATTTCTGAGTTACCAACCTCTGTATTTTTCCAGATGGCATCATTGGTTTCCGGATGGGCAGCTACAAGAATGGTGATTTGACTGTAGTTTCGGCAAAAGATTGTATTAACATACCCGCAGTCATGAAGACAGTTCTCCAAGTCAGTCTAAGAATTAAATTGGAGCCGTGTTTTTGATTACATGCTTTTAATAAATTCAACTTTCAGGAGATCCAGAAATATCTTGACTCCAGAACTGGAGTGTCTTCTTTCAATCCTTGCACAAGGAAAGGTTTTTGGAAGCATGCCATGATCAGAACATCACTAAACCATTCGCAAGTTCTTCTCAACCTCGTCTGTCATCCTCAGCAACTCGCTGATGTTGGTCATTGTATTTTGCTTCACAAAAGAGGCTCAACAGTTATTTACTTTCTGTTCATTTAAATAGGATGAATTGAAATCAGAAGCAGAGAAATTCAAGAAATATTACCAAGAACTGATTTCTTCCAAAGTCTCTCCTGTTACATCTCTCTACATCCAGTTTGAATCTGACCGCAAAGAAAGGTAATTTTGTTTCAGTACAAATTTGTTGCTTGTCTCTCAAATTCATCAAGCATTCTAAGTTGATGAATGCATTTACCAAATTGTCAACAAATCTTTTTATTATAGATTTGAAGAAGTCCCGCCTCTCCACTTGCTTGGTGATGAGGTAGATAACATTTAATGGGTTGGATTATTCAATTGCTAATGGAACAATTTTGATCTTAGTTCATAGTAGAAAACTTACTCAATATGAAATTCCAAATATCTCCCCTGTCATTTTTCCAAGGTTTGTTTTGTAATCTTTAGGATTAGTTTCAATATTTAAATTTAAATTGTGTTGTTTTGTTAAGTAAACACACCAGCAACGGAAATTTTATATTCTGCTATAAGTGATATGTTCAAACTGAATTCAAATGTGGTCTTGGTGGATGCCTGCTGTGGTACAGGCACAATTGGCTTAACGATGGCTAAGGTAAGGCAGGGTAGTAATACCCCAATGCTGTTGCTGACATCTTATTATTTTGTGAGTAATTATTGATCAAGCATTTAGAGGAATTAATGTCAAGTTCAGGCATAGGATTTAGACTATTTTTAACTACTATTATAAAAAGTATTTAAAAATCTTAATGTTGTTTCAGAAAGTTAAAAAGGTCATTGGAATTGAAGTAAACACTCAGGCCATAAAAGATGCTAAATTAAATGCTGAATTAAATGGTTGATTTTACTTGTTATATGCTCATAATTTTCAGTCAAATATGATAAAGACTTGAAACACAGGGATTGAGAATGTTGAGTTCATTTCTGGGAAGGTTGAAGATGTTCTTCCAGGTATTGTCAAGAGACTTGGTTACAATGAAGAAGTGGTTGTAGTGTTAGATCCACCAAGAGCTGGACTTCGTTGGTTTTTAACTGCTCTATTTGCTCATATATGTATATGTATTTACATAAGTAATGCAATCTAACATGTTCTCTTCATTCAGATTCAGATGTCATCAAAGTAATAAGGAAAGCATCCTTCATCAACAAGCTTGTTTATGTGTCATGCAAATTGACTGCTGCCCTCCAAAATATTGTTGAGTAAGCACTTACGTTATTCTATGATCCGATGGACTCATATTGTATACGTATTGCGTTTTAGTCTGACCAGACAGCCATCAAAGAGAATTATTGGGAAGGAGTTCCAGCTGGTTGAAGTCTTAGCCGTCGATTTGTTCCCTCAGACAGAATTGTACGAGACAGTGCTACTGCTGGAAAGGCAGAATTAAAAGCGCTTGAACAGATTAATAAACTCTTTGAGATTGCCGTTAAAGTCTTCATGTTTTATTGAGGCAGCACAATGAATTTGCTGGGGCTTGCACGGGATTGTGACGATTTGCTTAAGCCGAAAATAACGATAGGTGGTCGAGGCAAAAAATTTCATTATGCGACAACTTTTTGTATGGTTAGTAATGCAGGATAATTGGATAGGGTTTTCCTAGGAGCCTAAACGTCCATCGATTATTTTCACGAAATTATTCTTATTTTCCGGGAAAAGTTAAATTAGACAGGAGTGACTCTTACATCATCTGAAGTCACACCGATATAAGAAAAAAATTCTATTTTTAGCTCGCCGTAGTTGTTTTGGAGGAAGAAAGTAGCCCGGATGCTGTTTTTAATCATCGGGAGATGGCGAGCAGTATTGTGTTAGCGATCTTGGTATTGTGGTTTGCTAGAAATAGTTGTTGACTTCTAACTATTTATTGGGATTGGTGGCAACCGAAATAAGCGTGAAGGGTAGTCATTGACGAAGATCGTTGTTACATTGCTTCTCATACATCAGTATATAGCTGATAGATACAATTCCTTGTTACAACATCTGAATGTGGTTTAAACCATAATCTAATGATGGATACATCGTGCAAGAAAGTTAAAGATGTTACTCTCGATCAAATATCAAGAGCTACTGTCGGTGTTTTTCAATCTAACCAACATCAAGCCTCAAAAGACAGTTCCAAAGTGCATGCTCACCCAGATGCCAGATCCACATCCCCTTGCCGAATTCTGACGACCGCATCCAGCTCAGGCTCAGGTTAATTTGACCTGGTTATATTTCATGGTTTTATTTTATTGCTGTAAATTAAGCCATTGTTCTAGATCTTCACTAGCTTTCTGAAGTGCATTTGTAAAAAGGGATTGACAAATATTTAATTGTTGCACTACTAACTGTACTCAAAAGCGTTTATTGTAAATTATTGTATTGTTTTTTTTTAGTTTAATATTTATTTTCTGGTTTAATTAGATGTTCTTTGTGTCATGCAAAGTCATGCATTTTGTCGGAATAGACTTGCATGTTGATCTCACTTATTGCATCAAATATTAATTTGTTGAGTTGTAAAATACAGGTGATAAATTGCTTTTGCCTTAATAAGTATGGCAATAATTAGTCATATCATGCTTAACAACAATTTTCTTTTAAGTAATAGTTTCAATTAAAGAAAAGTTTTTCATTTGAAATTTATGGTTTTTAAAGAATGCATGAGATAATGGAGAAGTCCAATCTTAATGTTGTTCCAATATTCTGTTATTCAATTTTTTAAGAGTTGTTGTAACAACACCACATTATTTTTGTGAATGGATGCTATTTTTAGCTCAAACAAATATCAATATTTAGTAACAGCAAGCATGCTCAAATCATTGTTTTCTTGTATGCGTCGGGGAATCGTAGAGAGCTAAATACAGAATATGGTGGAGGATTTAAATGCATTCCGTTTTTATTCATCTCTTTAAAAATAATTTCTAATTTAATTTTTGTTTAATGTAGGCATTCGATAATGTGGATTGATTATTTATTGACATCTTTAATTTAAATTTGATCAGCAGTTAATCGTGGAATATAATTTTAATCAAATTGATCATTTGGCCAATTAGTCTGCATTGATGGGAATGAGGAAATGCTTTTAATTCCTCGAAACAATTAGGATTAAATCTGTACTTCTTCAGTCAGTTTTTATTTTGGGATTGTCTTATCTCGTTTCTAATTTTAGAAACGGCCTATTTCGGAGACCTCTACGAGTGGATGACATACTCGAGATTTATTTTGAGGCTGTTTATGAAATTTTGTCTTCTGAGATTCAATTGATGTACAAGCCTTGTCTTGCTGGTTACAAGGGAGCTTTCAAATATTTTATCGTATTTATATGCACATACTTTTTTTTTTATAAAAAAGTTATTCAAATTTTTTTCTGATATTTTCCAATTGATTCGTTAAATTGTCATTGCAATTTTAATTACTGACTCACATTTATCGTGTCATGGTGCAGTTCAGAAAATTAATCTGAGATATTTCAGTTGCTGGTTAATGTTGCTTGGACAAGTTTGATTGTATGAAACTATCATTTTTTAAGAACTATCTTTTGTTGTATATGCAAGTGAATGTTTTTTCTCATTTTTCGACTAATTATTTAATATTAGTTAGGTTTAGTTTGATTCATTATTCCTCATGAATGAGACCAGTTTAACATGTACTTTGTAATATTCTCTTTGAATTTTGTAATTTTTTAATGTGACTACAAATGCATCAAAATTCCTGTTTTGGGCAAGGTATATTTTACAACTTTATTTTAGTTATAGGTGGTCCTGCTACCGATATATTATTCAACATTTGTTATCCAATCTCAAGTTGTTGATCCAAATTGAATTCATCATGAATGTTTTAGGTTTATGAGGCAAATTCCATGCTACTTTAGTTGTGCTGTGAGTTAAGAGAAATGAAATCCATGCAGTCTGTCTGCTTTTTATTCCAATATATTTAAATGGATTGAAAAATTTCAATAATGATACAAGTTGAGAGACATGAGATATTGTGGTGTTGAATTACAAACAGCGTTGAGCCTTGTAATTAGATTGATCATTTCATTTATCCTCATTCATATTTTACTTTGTTATATTAACTAGATAAATTATCAACTTTAATTTTCCTTTAATTTTTTAAATAATTATGTTAATTTTGTGAGGCTGCATAACTGCAATACCTTGGAAGTCAACACTCAGTAATGTATGGTGACATGAAGATGACTATGGTGTTGGTGGTGATGATAATGATGATGATGATGATGACAACAATAACAACAATTAATCCAATTTTCTCTTCGGCTATGTTGGTCCAGATGAGAATGACTTTGAATTTTTGAAGTCAGTTTTTGAATGACTTTGAACGACAAGTCAGTTTCAGGATTCTTTTAAATTGCTTATGGAAGTGATTTCATTTTATCAGATAATTGAGACTATTCCACTTTTGATGTATTTCATGAATTTTTAAAGCACTATTTTGCAAATATTCCAGAATTTAGTGACATTTGAATTTCTGGTGCTTATGGATATTTTTACAATTTGATTGGATCCTTGTATAATGCTAAGCACTTCACATATAGTTGGAAGTTGTTGAGAGCGAATTGGATTTTCAAAATAAGGAACAGGTGGTGGAAGTCAAATCACTCTTGGAGTCTTTAAGTGCTCAATTTTGATTACTTTAGCATTTGATTATAGTAGGTGCAAGTTGGTCATGCTCCTGAGTTCAAATCTCAACCTATTTTGGGTCACTAAGGCAAGCTTGCAACAGATGCTATATAAATGGCTAAGGGCCTTTGTAGCCAGGTTTCTGCCTCTCGTAACATAACCTCTTGTGGGAGCTCCGACCTGATCGCCTAGTTATGCAACAGTTAATAAACAACACCAATATTTTTAGCCAAGTCTCTATCAGTGAGATTATTCTTAATTGAATATATTCTTATTCTTATTATTAGTGAATTAGAAAGGAGTCCAAGTAACTTACTTCCTACATCCTTAAGAGCAGCTTAAACCTTCGATGTGTCTTAAATGATAGTTCATTGAAAAGATATTAACTTAAGTGCCTAGAAAACAAATTTCTATGTTTTGTCTTTTGGCAATGTGTGATATGCTCATATTAGTTGACTGGTTTTGCAAATAAGTAACTATTACAACCAGTTATTTTTATTAACTGGATCTTTAGTTATTGATTTTTTTTTTTATTCAGACCCACTGGCATCACCCAGCAATGAAGCTGCATCAGATGGGGATATGCAAACTGAGCACCCCATGCAAATTGCAGGTTGTACAATTATATATTTTTCAATCAAGCTAAATTTCTGCATAAACATGTTAGCACAGCACATTGGGATTCTTTGCTATTTGACCACATGTGCATAGAGATGGTCAGTATAACTGAGTTATTTATTTATTTTATTTGTTTATTGAAACCAAAAAGAGGGTCACAAGTGACTGCTAACAAATTGGTGTCTGATAATCAGTACATGGAGAGTGTATATACCAAATTTAAGTCAATTAAATTGTTAGAAACTTTTTCAAGTCCGTGTTGGAAATGCAGGCCTTAAATTCACTATGAGTTTTAGAGCTATTAATATCTGGGGGTAGAGAGTTCCAGGGTTTCGCAATTCGGTTGGTGAACAAAATGGAGCCCATGAGTAGTTGTGCATTTTTCATGGCGTATGACCACATGTGCGAGATGACAGGAAATCGGGGAATTTGGGGATGATGCAGTGAGTGAAGCTTTGTAACATTTTGGGACAGAGACATAAATCATGGATGAGGCGTTGGTGTTCCAGTGTCTTGAGTCCCAGTTTCTGAAGTCTGCTCATATAAGGTCGTTTGCCTGAAGGTAATTTGGGATGTCTTTATTGATCACATTGTTACATTGCACGACAAGATGTTAGTGGTATTGGTCTGTAATTCCTAGGATCCCATGTGGAACCTTTTTTGTGGATTGGAGTGTTATAAGCTAAGCTCCAATCAAGGGGTATCTCATGCATATTGAAAGAAAAGTTGAAATTATGGCAGAGTGGTAAGGAAAGTCCAGCAGCACATCATTAATTTCTCTTGTCTTGTTTTTGGCATCATCATCCTGTCTCCATTGTAATTGGCAAAGAAGTCATCCAAGTCCATTTTTTACCCGTTTTTGAGTTTGAGCCATTGATTGGCTTTTGGTGAAATTTTTTCTCGATGTACTTTGAACTTGGCATATTCCTCTTCGGTACATTCTTCAGAGATCTCCACAAGTGCTCCTCCCACCTTCTGAGTGAATCCTTCAGTATAATTTAAACGATCTTCAAAGAGTCTTTTCTGCTATTTCAACTTTCCAACATGATCTTCCAGAGCTTTAATCCTCCTCTGTACAACTGTTTGAACATGTTTTGTTGAGTCTTCAATAAAGTAAGATGCACCCAAAGCCATCGACACACGGCTGGTGTTCACCAATTTTCCTGGCATGTAGGCTGAGGAGATCTTTGCTGAGGTTAGCGGTAAGTGAGCATTTTGGTGGTTGACAGGGACAGTCTAATGGAGAAGCTTTCCATAGGAATGGAGAGTATTGAGAATGAGGACAACGGTGAGCTGAAGGAAAGTTTCAAGGGGAACCATCATTTCATCATTTTCTCTCTTTGGCAGATCTTCCAGACATTTGAAGAGGCTTTGATAGTTTTCAACTAGCTTTATGGTTTCGTTTATTGCTTGATCAGTTTCTTGGAGGCTTGTACTTCTGCTTCTGACAATAGTGACAAGTTCTTCTTATTCATAAGTTTGTAATCGGACATCATCAGATGTGCTTAACTAGGTATGTTGGTGAACTAAATATACTTTATTAATATCAATAATTGATGGAGGTTCATATTTGGCAAGACAAAAGATCATAAATCAACCATTTAATATAATTAAAAAAATTAATTATACAATAATAAACTTAATTACTGCTCCACCACAACAAAACCCAAGAGCTTTATCTCAAAGATTCTGGAATGAGTTTATCAAATTTTATTATTAAAATTTGTTTCACTTAAGACGTGATCTCAGCACGAAACGATCAGGCACTTCTCGATGAAGTTAATTGAAATAGAATTTCTTGAGACTTTAGTGATTTAGACTGCTTTCTTTTTGTAGATGTTATTATTATAATGACTAATGACTTTTGTTCTTTAAAAATATGGTTTGACACCTGTAAAATATTTGCCATGTCAATGTTGTTGCCTAGAAATTTGCAAACTTAGGATAAGCATGATTTGACCATAAGAAAAGTACTGAATTTAATACATTGATTTATTGTCAAGTCACTTGAAGAGTCTCAAATGTTTGACTTGATGTGCACAAATTAATTTATTGAATATTTCCATGTCAGACTTTCCTTTTTGAAGAATTTTAATATTTCAAAACCTCTTGAGGATAAATTTGTCGATTGATTTTGTACTTCATTTATATGCATAACATCAGAAACCATTTATATAAAAAATAAAAATTTTGTTAAAACTAATTCTAATGTAAATTATAAAAGTGTTCAAGGAGATATTAAAAAATTAGAAAGTTAAACATGGTGTTGTTTTACAAGTTTCCATATGAAATCTGAAATACGCTCATTTCATATTGAGATGCATCGCCTCCCGATGTGTGGCTTGAATACAGTTGGCAGTCATGTTTTATATATATATTATATATATATATATTATATACCTAGGAGTCCATCTCAGGCACGTAACCACTTCCGTCCTAATCATCTAGTTATGAAATGGACCTTAATAAACTACCGACCAACTGGCATGTAACCCATTCGGCCAACCTGCATACATTTTGTTGCAGAATTATATTTTTCTTATAATCAGTGAGTCACTTGCCTAATAAAATATCTTCTTTTGGCAAGGATTCAATGAGATAGTTAATTATTTAAAATGAATAAGAAACTCTTATGTTCAGTGCCTTTACAAAAATGGAATATATTCAGCTGATATCTCATCGGCCACAGGATAGCTTCAGGAAAACAAGACATGTTCACAACATTTAATCAGCCTCCTTTGAGTCTGAAATGCTTGTTCAACTAGTGGACCAAATTCTAGCTCCATCAAGTGAATGTTAAATAGACTGCATCTGTGGTCAACTAATATTAATGCTTATTAAATACCTATGAGTGGCTGACCTGATTTTTGATTGGTTATAATCCTTTAAGAAATTGAGGTCATTGAATATTACTTGAGAGTTTAAGGCCTGGATTCTGGTGTATTTGAAAAGTGAGCTACTGATAACCCAGATGTTATGTGGGTCTCAATCTGCCAATGATTTCATGCTATTGTGCTTGGAATTTGCAAATGAGTGTTAACCTTTCAAGTCCTCTGACAATTAAGCAATAATCCCAAAGTATACCTCCAACCTGATAACCGTGCAGGTTAGCGGAATCGGTTACGTGCCTGTGGTAATGGCAACAGTTGCAATGTGTCATGTTCGAAACCCAGCCAGCACTGCCCCAGCGCCTTTGGGAAGGAGCGCTACATAAATAGTTACAAGAAGCACCTCTGATACTATGCATATAGCGCTATATAAATGAAGTTACAAGTTACAATAATCATTTCTTTGCATCTTTAGGTGAATCTTTAGATGAATAAGATTGCAACAAAACATTGCAACATACAATGGTTATGATTGCAACATACAATGATTAAGATTGAAACAAAACATTGCAGCATAAAATGGATGCTATTAAGGTTGCTATTAAGGCATCTCAACATAGTAATTATTAAGATGGCCCTTCTAATGAAATCATCCTTTTTTGAGCTTTTGAAACATAGCTGCATTCATGTGTTTAGCAATGGCTATTTTATTTATTGAATGAGTGGATTTACAAGAATTAATGTGATTCTCTAAGCATATTATTAAAGGAGACAAAGTAATGTGATTCTCTAAGCATATTATTAAAGGAGACATAGTACATCTGATACAAATGTTTTTCTATTTGATGGCCAACATTGAGCCTTGTGGCAAAATGGTGATCAATGGTAAGGCAATTTTGCCAAGCATGGCAATCATGCTATATCTTAATCAGACCAATCAATAATGTCACAATCAAAGGAAGGAGATTCTAAATTGTCACTCTTATCCATTTATGATGCCTTATCACCTCTTGAACTTCCTGTAACCACCCGCACATTTTTCTGCCCATTAAAATAATGATTTACGGCAGTTTTTACAAGTAATCTGCTTCCAACTTCAAAGGAACTGATATTATTCAACAACCTTGGAAATTTAAGAATTTTATGCCTGGTTTCTTTTTTGTGCTTTGGTAATTCAAATGGAGTGCTTTGGTTGTTGATAATTGTTATCATGAATATGTTTGTAATTTATGTGTCACAAATAATCACCACATTCTCAGATAAAATTGCTTGCTAATATCTTGATTTATCAGTTGAGAAACTTTTCCTTTCATTTAGGAAGTGTGTTTCTTTCATTTTCTATTCCTTGTCTCAGAACTATGGCACACTAACATGTTTGTTCTGCTTGTACTGTTTGTATTGAGGTCAAATATAAAATAGGATCAGGAGGAGAGGGAGGAGATTGTGGGAGATCCTAATCTGATGAAGTTGACATTCTTAGTCACCAAATTAACTTATTTCAAATAGTTGTTGCATTTTGTGTGAGGAAAAGTTGTTATTTTTTGAATGGTTGATGCCATGTCTCAACTTCTCTTATCAGAGGTTTTCATAATTATTTATTTAATCAAAGTCCTATGTGTAACTTAGCTTAGATATTTTCACTAAGGACGTTTAGCCAATGGAATCTAGAAGGAATGGTTCAAAAACATTGAAATGTTTGAATCTTACAATGAGAAATTATTAGAGAATATTAGAGACCATTTATTTTTTTCAATCAATGGATATGACATACAAAAATGTTTGATTTGCAATCGTAACTACTGTATCTTAACATGGTCAGCGTACACCTATTTGAGAAGAGTATCTTTTGATATTAATGCTATACAGTCACGGACTCAATTCAGTGGCTGACATCATATATTTATTTAAAATTAGCATGAACATCATAAATTCATTTAATTCCGACTAAAAAGGCTCGTTAACATTTAGGCCCTTCTAACGTCTCCGTTCTTACCGGGATGCCCTTCGGTATTTCTAATCCAGTGGTGCAGGCCCGAATTACCCTGCTGGAGAAGCAGTTCTTGATGCAGAAGGAAATTCTGAGCAGACAGTTCGAAGAACAGTGCAGACTCCTGGATAATGAACAACAAGTCAAAGTGCAAGAGTATCTCAAGGTTTTCTGAAATTTACTTCTTGATGGTCAGCAATGACACAAAAATATTAATAAGAGGAATGTATATAGTAGTTCATGATCTTGTTGATGCACTGAAAGAGTTCACTTTATTTTGCTTGTGATCTTCAGTTGTTGGGGCAACACCACCAAAAGGAAGAAATGTCTTCAGAGTTGAAGAAAAAGATTGAAGAGGAACAAATGATGAAGTACAAGAAGAAGAGGAAGACTGATGAGAGTATGCATCCTCTATTGCTTTCATTTCAATTATTATCTCTATACTTGCTTGTTTGCAGGCGCAGTTGCCTCTACTGCTGTGAAACTGAAACTAAGGGAATGCCTCCTTAACAAGAGCCGAGCCGAGCATCAGGCCTCCACGGATTCTCCCCCTGAATTGAGACAGTGGTAAAAATAGTCTACACTAAATTATTCATTTATTATGCATATTAACATAATCACATTCATTGTTCCAGGTCCACCCAGCACAGCTCCTTGGATCAGCACTCTCCTCCAACCAATACCAAGTGGTCTCCCCCTTTGCACGTGTTGAACCGCTTTGAAGACGAGTATCCCCTTCGTAAAACTGGTCAGTAAGACTTGTGGTGAATGAAGAGTTATATGAAAGTTTGTAAGGCAAGAGATTCTGACTTTAAGTACTTTAAGTATGCATAGCAGTAATACTAACCGTTCACCTGCTTAATTTATTAACTTGCGTGCACTAGCTAAGATTTCTATTTCAAGGTTCTTTCTTCTTCGAGATGCATTTAGTCTGACTACTCTCAGCAGCATTAACCCGCTGGTCCTTAATTGACAGTTTCTGAACCAACTCTGAAGATGAAGTCCTGTAAGATGTCACTGAGGCAGCGAGTCATGCAGAGGAACAACCCTCAACTGAAGAGGAGAGAAATGTACAGGAAGAAAAACATAGCCATGTGTAATTAATGCTCTCATTTTTGACATTTTCTTTTCAAATTTTGAGGTCATCAATCATTGTTCGTCTATTGTCTTGATGATGTTATTAGGGTTATTAGTTAAAGATTTCTCTCTGTACTGGCACCTCTTAGACCTTATTCTTGAAATAAAGTCTGAGGCATGTCTCTGACGAATCATAATAATTAACTTTATTGCTTAATGCTGGCTCGTTGAGAGAAGATAAAATAAATGACAAAATGTTTCATCTGTTTAACTGTTTTTGGCTGAAGAGATTGTCAGTATTAATAATGACGATAATATTCTCCTTGGTTTGTGCTACTGGTATTAATTAAGTACTCAACATCTCCATACTTCAATTAGTTGCCTTCACCTTTGTCATCAATTCCTCAGTTAAGTTTTAATCCATCAGCATTGCACCAGCTTTTATCTTCCTTTCCCAGAAAGCAGTATCATGAGTTGACTTTGAATGGCTTTAATTTTTTATTCCTGTTAAGTCAAATCAGTTACGAGTAATTAAATAATTAATAATTAATTAGCCGCTTCAATTGTTATTTTTCAGTGGACCACGATTCGTCTCCAAATTCTCCCCCTCTCTTCGATTCCCACGGGTCTTCAGTGGACGTTAGAAATCCATTTGTGCTCTCAACGTATTTGTATCAGCGTGCATGTAACATTAACGTCTTTAATTGCACTGAAAACTATGACGTGCGTGGCGAACCTCGCATCAGCATCCTAATTATCGTTGCACGTATTTTGGCTTTTAGGAAAGCAAAGGTCCCCAGGTATTGGAAAACAGGATTCAAGAGGTGGCTAAGAATGTCCAGCTAGGAGATAATTACAACTCACAGCTGGTTGCCATGGTGAGTTTCAAGGTACTCCTTAAATTCATTCCACAAACAGAGTTATCAATTTGAGTCATTTCATGAGTTGTCATCCTTTCGTATCTTCCAAATTACCACCAGTATAACACTTAAATTTTACTTGTCGTAATAACTCCTATTTAAGATTTATTATTAAAGGCTTTGACCATCATCCTGTCAAAAAGAAGCAAATGTTGGAGAATGTTTGCTTGAAAAAAATCAATTTTAAAATTAAATGATTTAAAAAGTCATTAAAACTTTCAAAGTTACCTGGAAGGCAGAGTTATTGAGCAGAACTGAATAATGGATGTTGACATAGTACGATTTAAAACCTGTTTGTTTGGAATTGGAATGATTTGCCGGATTTGTGCATCTTCATGACCTCTAATTCTATGCATATGCCTTATTTAAAATTTATTATTATTAATATTATTGTTGTTGTTGTTATTATCATTATTATTATTATTATTATTATTATTATTATTATTATTATTATTATTTGTTGCACTTTATTTTCTAACAAATATCAAGATTTATTTTTAAGATCAGGTGTTTTTCAGGTTGCAACATTTAAGCTTATTGAACTCATGTGGTTCTTAGACATTTTCTAAATTGCTTTGATTTTGAGGGAAACAGCTTGTGATTGAGACATTTCATACTGACATTTAATCGTAAATGTGAGGTGCATCAAGTCAATGAAATGAGTTTTTTAAAAGTTTTTAATTCACTTGAATAGGAACTTACTACATTTTTTATTAATTTTTATTGTTGACAAACATCCATTAATGGTGGTCATGAAAAAGATGATGGTCATAGCTATAATTTATTATTCTTTACTATTATTTGGGAAGTGATGGTATCACGGATAGCTGTGTTATTTTTAGCATGATGAGTCAAACTACATGAACTGAATAAAAATCAATCGAATTTTAGATTCTTGGATTAAAAATTTTTCTTGTATTTTTATTTTTATATATATATCTTTTTGACAAATCAAATCACTGATAAAGATACTACTGCCATCATTACCACTTTGCATCGTAGCATCGTCTATGTCGGCAGTGGCCGAACAATCGAGCGGACGACTAATCTTTCGGAGCGCATCGAACGTCGCATTAACGGACGTCAACACCGTATTATGTCCTTGGAGTTTAATTGATGAGATTTCATAACGAACGATGATTCGTCTTTCCGCTCTTATTTTCGCCGACTCATCTTTCATTCCATTCTCTCGAAGGGCCTCCAAGGTTTGAAGAAGGAACTGATGGCTCCCGGCCACTACGGGAGTCTCCCCATGGTCGGAGGCAGGGGAGGATTTCCGATCTCGACTCACGACGTGGCGGCCGTGTCCGCAAACAAACCTTCCGGCGATTCTGGCTGCGGGGGAGACACGGCTTCTCTGACGAGTTTGTGCTCGGGACTTTCGGCAGGAGTCCCATCTTTACACGGAGGAACGGATGCACTCGGCCTCACTGAAGCTTACGTGCAGGCTCTCATGTTGGCAAGGTTAGTTATGCTATGTTACCATGTATCATACTACAGGACATTTATAGAATCTTTTGTTAGAAAATTTTTAAATTGGTCATATTTTTGTAATGCTTGATTTTTTTTTTAACTTTCTTTGGTTTAGTCCTTGCCACCTTTGATCAGACTGAATTAATTTACATTTGTTAAAACAATAAATCATAAAAATTTTAGTACTTTGTTTCTTTTTGTTTTGTATAATTTATTTTTTTGATATTCAGTCAGACAATTTCTTGCATGTTTTTATCTCCTTTTGAATGGAATGCATTTCTTAAATTGGTGCTTTCAGTTTATTTATAATTCTTCTTCAAATTCTGTTACTATTTTTATATAAAACATGTTTTTCTTCAATTCCTGTTGCTGTTTTCTTGTAAAACACGTTTCCTAATGCACATCCAGATCTTCATTGCCTCGAACGAGATCAGAGCCTATTCCTTTGCCAGTTCAACTTCTCCTCCAGCAACAACTTCTCAAGTCTCATGAGTACCTTCAGAAGGATCCGAATAAATACTTCTTCAAACAGGTCAGTCCTGTTAATTATTCTTCAATCTCACTTCACTAATTAAATGCTCACATCTTTCCAGCAGGTGGGAGGAAAGAAGTTGATGGAAAATGTGGATGAATCAGTGGAAAGGCAGATTCCTTTTCAGGTGAAATGATCCTCAGTTAACCATTCTTTCTAACAGAGTTAATTGGTAGAGGATCACTTAAAGTAGTTAAAGTAAAAGTGTTGAGGACCCTTTACTGCAAATGGTCAAGATAGTTGTGGTTAGAAGTGAACGTACAATAAATACAGTTCTATGATGAATGAAAATGAGGAATCAATTACAAGCTGTTTGTTGTGATGTTGTATTTAATGTGTCGTGATGATTTAAATTTCCACTTTCAAGGAACATGTCGGTTGCTCTGTGGAATCGGAGGAAGAGGTCGACATCATCGTGGTCGACGATGCCGCCAAGAACCACTCGGGCACCGGTACACAGCGACGTTGCAGAATAATATTTATTACTATAACTATGATGTCCTATATTATCACTGAGAGTATTGCATTGTATGGTTTTATCAAAAAGTAAATTGAAATAATGAATGAAGTAAAAGCAGCTTTCCTTTAAATTTTGTAGCTCTGGTTTATGATTTGAACATGTTGAAACATACCTGCTGTTGCCAGAACAATTCCTGCCACCCGGAGAAGCCGGAAAGATTGACTGCCATCTGGTCGCACTTTAAGGAGAGCGGATACATTGAAAAATGCCAGGTTTAACACTCGATCCTCTTCAGGATTATTTTTTGAAGGCTTTGAGATGTAACTACACCTGTTTAGAGATGTAACTACACCTGTTTAGAGATGTAACTACACCTGTTTAGAGATGTAACTACACCTGTTTAGTACCCGTCGGAAGATGATGACCGACGTAACCTCGGCGTGGCGAGGACAATATTTTTAAAATATTAATTAACAACATCAAACAGCTCATAAAATCAAGGAGAGCCATGAAAGAAGAACTCGAGACGTGCCACAGTGAAGCGTACGTGCAAATGTACGGGAGTGCCAATCGACCGAGAGACCTAGTCTACGGTTGGATTTTTAAGCCCGTTCGCTTCCTTCGGCTAGTTTTAGTTCCAAGCGAAAAATATTTTTCCAGAAACCTTCGCTCTCAGATTTTGCCAGTTACCCTGCGGCGGAATCGGGGTCGATTCGGACACCGTGTGGAACGAGTACCACACTGCAACGGCTGCCAGAATTGTTAGAATCGCAAGAAGTTGAACGACCTTCTTCGAGCTTTGATTTGTATTTTCTTTCTTCCAGGCTGCAGGCTGTGCCATTGAACTGTCTCACAAAGTGGCAACTGGTGAAGTTAAAAACGGTTTTGCCATCATCAGACCACCGGGACACCATGCGGAGGACATGCAGGCGATGTCAGTAAACGTATTTTTAATGCTCGCCGAACATTCTCGTAATTGTCGTTATTTCTCCAACGATGGCCTGACGTTGACAGGGGCTTCTGCTATTTCAATTCTATCGGGATAGCGACCAAGCAACTTCTTGACAAGCTCCACATGCAGAGGATTTTGATTCTGGATTGGGATGTCCACCATGGAAATTCCACTCAGCAGCTTTTTTATGCAGACCCAAGGGTGCTGTACATCTCTCTACATCGCTACGACAATGGAAACTTTTTCCCCGGAACCGGAGATCCAGGCGAGTGCGGCATCGACAAAGGAGAAGGATTCAACGTGAACATCGGGTGGTGCGAGGTCCCAATGGCAGATGCTGAATATTTGGCAGCCTTCAGGTGAGCAGTTTTTTAAACGATAAGTTATAAGCTTAGACGCGAATGGTAATTCAATATTGTCGCTTGATTTCTGTCACCAAATGTGTTCGATTTGTCTTATTTGAATTTAAATGTGCAACATGACATGAAATGAAGTCTGAAATAAAACAATTTGAAGTGCTTCATCATCAACTGTTCCGTTTTTCAGATCCATCGTCATGCCGATAGCTCGAGAATTCCAACCGGAGATGGTCATGGTGTCCGCGGGATTCGACGCTGCCAAAGGACATCCTGCCCCGCTCGGTGGTTACAATTTGTCGCCGGAATGTGAGTTTCAGCGCCGGTCGGCAATAATTCGGAAGATGGAGGAATTACCATTTTGTTACTTTGTTCGAAGGTTTTGGTTACATGACGAGGCAACTTATGACTCTGGCCAATGAGAAGATAGTCCTTCTTTTGGAGGGAGGCTACGAGCTGGTTCCTCTGGCCGAATCCGCCCTCGCCTGCCTCAAGGCACTCCTCAACGAGCCTGTTTGTTGTTTTCATTTGTTTTTGTATGCTTAATCGTTGCCTTCGCATCTTGTTTGTATTCGATTTAATTAGGAATTTATTGCTTGCCTTCTTTATTTCTCTTCCTAGCAAATGTTAACATTAAAATGCTTAATATCCAGTTGAGTCTCATAGCACCCAGTGAACTGTGTCGACCACCCTGCCAACAAAGTATCAAGACTCTTCTCACTGCTCTCAAGTACCAGGGTTAGAAATAAATTCACTTACTTAAATCAACAGCAAGGACATATCTTTTGTGCTCAGTCATCAGAGATATTTAATATTTTCGTTTGTATATTTAGTCAATTACTGGCCGTGCCTGAGACAGTATTCAGAGTCGATTGTCTGGTCACACTTGGAATCTCAACAGAAGTGGTCTCACATGAACCTTCCTTTCTTTTGAACCTGCAACATCATCGTCGTCGTCGTCATCATCATCATTCTTGCCTCCAGATAAATGCCAGGGACAATTTTATTCTGCTCCTACCGAAAGAAACGTCCAGTCGTCCCCGTCGGACGTCTTAGTAGCCGCCCGGGTTCGTTGATCGAACTCGTGACCGTGTACAGAATGCTTGCACCCTCACCTTCGGGGACTAGTCCTTTTAGTGTTTCGGGCATGAAAGGTTTACTGCGTAGCCACTGCTCTCTATCTGTCTCGAGAATAAAATAGGTCATTGCATATCAATACACTGTAGTGCTACTTTACAATATGGGGCCTGTTATTCGATGTTCTTGTCAGGTGCTCTTGCTTGAGTTGTTTTCATTCATTTCATATTTGGCAGTCAATTGTCTTGTAAATAGAATTTGAAATTCATTATTTATAAGAAATAATGTTTCAATTAATTTTCTATTTGTACTCTTTTGATATTGTACTTGTTTGTTTGGTCTCTCAGGCCAGTGGCTTGATTGATTGCAAATATTTGCTTTCATTCATTTCGAGGTATTCATTTGAATTACTTGCTAATTTTCACTTTTCTAAACTCATCCTAAATTATTTCGAGCGTCGTTAGACTACTCGATTGCATTTCGATCGGACCTCGTAAAAGTTACCGGTTGCCAAATTTATTCAGAAGAATTCTTTCGAGCTCCTATTTATAAGGGGATTACCTCATACTTTATGACAATAAGAACAACAATACTTTTATTTTAATATTTCACTATTCGTTTGAGGCGCTTATTTAGGATTGAAATTTCATTCAACGAGAACAGTCTGCCTTTTTGTTCGAGTCAATTTGTTGGAAACACAGGTACCTGCCAGGAACGGACTCCTTACCGGATGATGGGAAAACGTTTTAATGACCAGTTTTTATTGTTTCCGGGTAGCGTCTTTCTCGATAATTTATGGAATAAATTTCAATTTATTATCACAACAAATACCATTTAACTGACATCGTTTAACTAAATATCTAATGCAATCTCGTGAAATTCCATTCAACCGAGATCGCCACGGATCATCTGCCTTTTCCCGAGGTCCCCCCTGAGCATCGGTCGCTTCTTCCAGCCCTCCTTCACGTGCCACAACTTCCAAATGTCCTCGTTTGACCTCTTTTCTCTATCCCCTTCCATTTCTGTCAACACTTCGGTGCTCAGGGTGACGTCGCGTGGAGAGACATCGCCAGCATCTTGCTGACTTAAAGAGTCGTACATTCTTTTGCCTAAGTCGCTACGAAGCAGCCTCCTCTTTTTGAGATAATAGTCGATGATTGGGGAGTTGTCAATGATTCTCCCTCTGTGGACAGGATGGTAAGTTGGACCCTCGAGGAATTCCATATGTGGCTGGTGGTCGAAGAGCTTGTCGTGTCTGTGCGCAAGCTCTGGGAACTCGTTGAGCTGAGATTCTGCTCCTATGAGAGAGACGCAGAACATGACCACGTGTAGTGCTTTGACCATCTTCATCGAGTCCTCCGCTGTTTGAAATAGGTCGGCCTCTGAAAATAAGTTAATAGCGTCGACACAAACCCGAACAAAGTTAATTTTGGTGAGGAGAATTGAGAAAGAGATTGGAGAAAAAGATTGGAGGAAATTTATTTTTTGATCACGGTGGGTTGAATTGTTTCTTCGCGTTAAAAACTTTTAGATCGAATAAATCTGCTGTTGGATGTGACGCCAAAACAATTAAACGCTCGGTCACGTGATTTCTCCACCTTGAACGATGATGCACTACTGAAAATTCTTCTCTGCAAAATTATATTATTATGGAGTTAATTGCAAGATCAGCACGATTGATATTCGATCCACTGGCACGTGTCATGAGGCTTATAACCTCCTATTTCCTTCTGTTTGCCTTTAATTATCCAGAAAAAGATTATGCAATTTAGCATTATTTTCCTATATAAATGCTCGTAGCTTACGATATCGGATGACTTAACCAGCAATTCAAGAAGCATTCAAATGGTTTCACTAACTGCAAGGAAGTACAAGAAAAACTGTTTGCTACCTCAAAAAAAAAGTTAATTATTGAAATCACGAAAAATTAATTAAAAATTAACAAGCTCACTCATAGAAGAATTGCTGAAAGCGGGTCACGGTTTTGTTGAAGCTTCCAAACACTCAGAATACCTTGCGAAAGAGTCGATGTCTTCCAGGATTGGAAGCCCAATTTAAACAAATTTATTTAGAATGTAATAATAATGATAATGATAATAATAATAATAATAATAATAATAATAATAATAATAATAATAATAATAATAATAATAATAATTGAACGAATGAGAACATTGCTTTCCAACTAACAAAATGATAAAAATAATATCAATAATCGGTACAATTTCTGCTTTAGCATTTAGCATTGCTTTAAACTTTAAAAAAAATTTAAAATAATCAATTAGCTGATTGTAGTTTGGGTTATCGCCGCATTAATTTAAGGGAGCCGGTGAAAAATCACTTAATTTTTGTACCGAGGCGCAGAGGTGTTGAAAAGCAGGTGTCAAGATGTAATTTACAGGATATTTGAAGGATTTGTGCTACCTGGAAAAAATTTTAACCGGGAACTTAAAAACTGATGCTTAGGCTTTAATATCTAGACCAATAAATCATAAGTTTTAAGAGTGAAAAATATTGTCCCATATTTTATCAACTTCTTCTCGCAAGCCCTTTAAGCCCCTTGTCTTGGGAAAATTCGATTATATTCATGATAAAATTTCATAAAGAGAATCTAGGAATTCAAAATAGGAAACTTTGGGAAGCATTAAACTTAGTCAATTCATTGACATTGGCATTTCAGATAAAAACATTTTTAAAGTTTAAATTACATGATTTATGTATCTTATAATTCCATTTCATCGCTGTAATATTTTTCAAGAAAGTGTCCATTTCACAGTGGAGACTTTAATTTAAATAATTATATGCACAATTTAATTTATTATAAATGCTATAATTTATTTGGATTATTTATTCAATTTTATTTCCACATGTACGCAAAATTACATAACTGTCTACTAGCATAGATTATTTTCAATAAGATGGGAAAGCCCTGAAACTCACCAATTGTGAGTGGCAGACGTCACAAAGTGCTTGAATTCAACTGAAAAAGCTCAACTAAAGGCGACCCGGGCGCAGTTTTATAGCGTTCGGAGGCGATCAGAAAATATCCGCTTGTGTTTATTAAGAATCCATTGGCTGCGTCCTCCGAATTTAGTTGATGAATCAAGCAGAAAAGCTTTTTTTAAGAAGTCTTGACGTCCTTTCACTCTAAAATTTGCAGTACTAATCATGCTATTGAGGAAGCAAATGAGCTTCAATGTAAAGGAGCTTCAAGCTGGATGTGGCAGCGAATTAAATCAACATTTTATTGGAGAAAATCTCAAGTGTTTAAGTGATACGTCATTCATGTGTAGAGTTTCATTTGAATTATTCGAAACGAAAATTATCGTCAGTCGGGTTCACCCACCCTAAACGCCAACAAAATCCTGAGTTACGAGCAAATCTGTAAGATACAAAAGTTGTTGGATGAGCTTCCTATCCGACACGATCTCGCTAATGAAAAGTGGATTTTCTGGCTTAAAAAAGTCAATGGATTTCTGGGAAAATTGTCTGGTGAAGGGAGAGATGAGCGCTTGTTTTGAACTCATGCAACAGAAAAACGTTCTCAGGAACAACTGCCTGAAAGAATCCAATCAGTCTTTACATGGGAGGTGACGAGGTCATCTACTGCTTATCTCAACTTTAAGGGGATTCATCCGAAACACACAGAAAGTTTTTATTTTGATTCAATACCCTTCGTGTTCCATTTCGGTGCGCTCTTGTAGACATTGTTTCTCAGAGCATTTTATTCAAATAGAAGGTGAAAAATTAAGATGATCTTATCGGGAAAGACGCTGAACAATGATCATCAATTTAACATATTTCGACTCTCTTAATGAAAATATTTCGAGGCAATTATAACATAAATAAAGTTATGTTATCTGCGTTGCAAGTTCTTGATGAGATTTAATGAGGCATTTCATTTTCAGTTCAGTACCACTAACTATTCCAAGAAACAATTTTCAAGTGGGAATTTATCGCACGAATGTTTGACTCTTCAAACGTCAATAACTTTTTATGAAGCTTGGGCTATGTGCTCTGAATAAAAAACACTATTTGAGATTTTTACAAAAAAGGTTAAAACGAACTTTGTAGGAAAATGTGATAAAATAATTGTTGCAAAGGCATATAAGCAACTAACTCGCAAATTGTTACAAACTTGCAACGGCTCTCTTCCCTGACTTTAAACTAGACGCAAAAAAGGTCTTCTCCTCATATTTTCAGAGGGTTGCCCCCTCCCCCTGAATTCTGCCTAGAAGCCAATAAAAGGTCGTCTTCTCAAGTTGTGCGAAGGGAATCTCCTCCCTGGAAAAAGCTGAAATGACGTCGCTGCATATAAATGATACTGTTAATATTTTGAGAATTACATAGTTTTTCAGTAAATAATAATAATAATAATTAACTAAAAAGCGCCATGTGTATAGCGTCTGAGGAGCCTTGTGTCTTCGCTGTTCCATGAAGTCCAAATTATGTCGACATTTTTGAAGTGATTTGGTTAAACGCAGAATTTATTTCAAGCAAATAAATGGATTTCACATATCTCTTTATTTTCAAAAGTTTTACAGATAATTTAGGATCATCTGGATGTCCACACTTCGCAACAAGCATTTACAGGCAGCATCTCAATAAATCCGCCCAATCAATAAGACGAATGAATATAAACGAGATATTTACTTGATTAAAGTAACATTTATTTAATATATTACATAACAAAAAAGTATTAAAAACAATAAAATGAAATTGCGAAGGATGCAAAAGCAGTCAGTGTTTTAAGGCATTTGGTAGCTCTAAGACAGTAAAGATTCACGAGACAATTGTCAGATCAAACACTGTTTTGCTGTATCTTCCAAATGTTGATGGTATGGAGCTTCAAGATTGATTTGTATAATAGAAATGATTATACATTTTAAAATAAGCCAATTATTTCTAATAGCAAAATGTATAAAATAACAACCAAACTGTTGTAATTCTAGCATTTACAAAGTAATTTTAATCAATTATATCTGTTTTTTTTAAATCTTATCAATATTCTTTTTTCTTCCTTTTTTTTGTCTTCTGATTTGGCAGCTAGAATTTTTTGAGTTGCTAGCTGTAACTGATTGTTACTTTTCGTGTTCAATATAGTAATTTTTACAGGTCTTTAATTTAGAATAACTTACGTTGTTTTTTTATTGTATTTTAAATATCTTTAAAGTGTTATCATATTTTTGTTAGATCATTATGTGAGATGAGGTCCGATAGCTGCGAGCATCTCCTGATTACATGCATGTGTCATATGTTATTAACTCGAAATTTTAATGCAATAGATTTATAATTGCGTAACGAGGCTAATTAAAACTATTTTAAATTATGTGTTCGACGTAATAAAATCAATATATTGATTAAAATTAAGTCACTAGCTACTACTAGATATCACAAACACGAACTTTGAAAGTAATGTGACATATTTATTGATTTTTAAAATAAATATTTATTAATATTGTTCAAACAAATAACAAATTTGACACTGATATCGCAATATTAAACACTCTCAAATGGAAAAATTATTAATTACAAAAACATTATATTGATTATTTTTAATTATGCAATTAATTAAATGTTATTTGATGTGAATTATGAATTTAATCACACAAAATTAATATTCAATTTATAATATTCTTTGGTTACTGCTAAACTGAGACCTTGTGTTGTTTCGGTGGCGTTTCGAGGAGTCAGTCATGGAGAGGTTGGTAGAGTTATTTAGGCAAACATGCAGGATCGGGGAGTATCCATCTGAATATAATCCCAAGATACATGGACCATATTATCCCAACCGTTATTATGGAAAAGGTTAGCCTTATAATTTTCAAGGTCGTTTAGAGATGGGCATAGAACAACAATGCATTTTTTTATCATCTGCACATTATCATAACTTAAAAAAACTATAGATGAATTGATGATTTTATAGTTTGCATTCGTAATTATATTTTTGGGGTGGCAGTGATGAAAATCATTGAAACAAGCTTCATTTAAATAGATTTTGCCATAAACTTGTTTTGCTGGTTTTTACAAATTGTGGACTATGGATATATTTATTTCGCTTGCTTGTTATTAATGTTTGACAGTATTAATTTGCCTTCAGCTGATACTAAATTTACACAAGTGAAGCTTGGAGAGATGAGGGCATGGTTGAGCCGTCGCAGCTATCATCCCCTGGACATGATCAGTTGTGCATCTAGAGGTCATATTCTTCAAGCTTTATTCAATGTTGTGCTAGCAGAAGTAAATAAATTCTCTGTATTTTGTTAGGAATGTGGCGTTGGAGAATGAAATGGTTCATGACTAAGAAGATTAGTGCTGCTCCATTCATCCAAGTGGCCATGCTGTTTAGTCTGTTTAGCTTCATCAACAGCTATCCCAGATACAGTACGTGAAAATGTTTTAATGGATTGCTTTTTGATGTTTACATAAATATGGTTTTCTTCTCTTTACAGGGATTATGGGACATCACCATACTAAATACCACTGGTAGATAGAATGGGTTATCCATAAGATGCTGGAGAAGGTCTAATAAACTCATGCTTGCTATTCATAGATTTGATTTAGCAATTTGCAGTTAACTTGTGCCCATTGTCTCTGTTTCAATTTGCTTGGGTGGGGTCTATGAGGGGGGGATAATTTTTATGCTCCCGTACTTAAGAAGCTTATCTGGGGTGGTGTTGTCAGTTGGTATTTGTAAGAAGTTACATATGAGATTTAATCTGAGTCACTACTGATTTGTTGAAATTAAATGGAAACATGTTAAATTTTTGTGATTGTCTGGAACTCCTAAGAATCTGCAGGGTTTTGGTGGTTAAGTGGATTATTTGTTTGTGTCTTATTTCTAGTTGGGAATTCTATGACTGATAATTGCTTTCAAAATAGTTGGTGTTTGCTTTGTCCCTTTCGATGACCCTGCTCTCAGTAGTTCGGAGGATGAACACATCTAGCGGCAGGGTTTTCATCTTGTTCGGTGAGCTACATTGCAGTGCCCGAATTACAACCCCTTACAATGGTGGTACACTGGATTTGCCCAGCTGTGAGCCAATCTGCCACTAACTTGAATAAACCCTCCATCGCTTGGAAGTGTGACCTTAAACCATGTCTGGCCTTCAATTCCCTAGTTGCCAACCAAATTGAAGGTCTTTGGAGTGACCGAAATTAATAAGCATTAACACAAAAATCTTAATAACAAGTTTCTGTCTGTGTTCTAAAAAAATAACAAGTTAGAATCTTAACAAACGGCCGCTAATGTTTCGGAAATTAGGGAAGTCAGTACGTCATCATCGATTGCGGATGTGACCATTTCGAGCAGATGTTTCTTGAATCTTAGCAAGTACTGTATGTTCTCAGGTACCCGTGACAATTGACAAAGAATTTCTGCGGCTTTACAGGCGGTGTAAGAACTTGTCTTGGCCGAATTATTGTCGAATGCGAAGACGTCACTGGAAACGGCGGACTCCAGAATGCTTGGATCTATGTACTCGTCGATTAGCCCGAGGAGAATGAAAGCTGCGCTGCCATCGATGGCCAACGCTCTGGCAATGTTGCTTTCTGCCTCGACCATTCTACTGAGTATTCCAAGGAGGATGTCTCTGACAATGTCGGAGTCATTTCGGTGCAAAATTTTGACGGCATACGTGACAAAGTTAATTACCAAATAAAACGGAGGAGTAGCCACAATAAAATCTACGTTGGATCTTGATATGCACATTTTTGAGAGAGCCTCGAGGGCTATCCGTTGAATGGAAATGTTTAATCCTGAGTGTAAATCGTGAGCTTCTGAAGACTGGCACACTCCCCAGTGAAGCAAACCTCTACATAACTTATAACAGATGTCGCCATGCAGAGATGATAGGTTTATATGACTTGCGATGTAGGACAAGATAACGATGCAGTTTGATCGGATATTGACAACAGTGCTCCACCACCAGAAACTTTCGTCGATACAGGAAGAATTCGGTAGACATGTCTCTTTCATTTCTTCGGCGACATCTACACTTACTGAATTCCGCGAGGGCATTTTTTCAAAGTGGTGATGGTTAAAGTGTAAAATAAAACTTAGAAACGTTAGCAAGATCGGGCTGGCAGCCATTTCCTTTTCATTCCAAGGCATTGATGCCAAATTTCTCAAAATGTTGCTAATACATATGCATTTCTTTCCTAAGTCATTCAGGATGTCATTTGAGACATTGAACAAATCATCACCAGGTTCTGATATTTCTTGTTTGTTTTCATGATCCACTATTTGATCTATAATTCTCCTAGGTATGTCAGAGACATCATCAGGAATGTTCAAATTTTGCTTTTTGTTTCCATTGGTCTCAAAAGATTCAGGATCTTTCTTTAAGAAATTTGATTTGTGGCTACAATGTTTCTTGGTGTAAAATCCTTCACTGTCACAATTTATGCATTGATATCCTGTGAGGATAAGATGTTCTCCACTCTCTTCTTTAGGGAAATAAATGTTTAGTTGGTCCTGCAGTTTCTCTTTGCTTTTCAACTGGGAATCATTGCCACTCGTCATAAGTTTATCCAAAGAAGATGCCATCAATTCGAGAAGTATATTCATCAATTTAGGAAACTTGGACAAATTCAGAGGTGGTGCAGTAGGATCATAAGTGATAACTGACAGACAGTCTAAGGCCCAACTCATCTCACAAAGTAAGCCCGATGAAAGAGACTTTATCAATTTCTGAATGTTGGCATTACCTAAAAGCAGTAATAAAATAGTTAATTCAAAAGAAGATTTGATTATTATTACAGATGAAAAAACAACCACAATCATGGTGAATGAGTTTTCTTCTCTTAAACCTGGTTGGTTTTGTGTATTCGACATTCTTTTCTGTATTTGGCAAACCACTAGCATTCAGAATGCCACCAAAATTCAGATAAACAGGCATGTCAGTTGGTTTTTCAAAGACCGATGCATATTCCTCCAAACCGTTCGACAGTTCAGAAAATGAATCTTGAGATAAAGAATCTTCTTTTAGAAGATTGTCCGACATTTGGCTTGATTCTGTTTTGAAATAATTAACAATTCTGCTACCACATTCCTGGTCATCAGATGTAACTTTATGTTAAATGCATTACCTTGGGGCTTTTTTTTTGTTTCCAACTTTGAAACCAAATCGAGGGAAACCAATATTGGATTCGGATCGATGTCGTCTCTGTCGTATTTACATTCGTAAGCAAACAAATATTTACAATAATTTTTTTTCAATGCAAATCCAGCGCTAGTGGAGCCTCCAAAACCGAGCGCTGAACTGACGTCTCTCCACTGTTTCATTTTGCAAACCTGGAAGAAGAAAAATCTGTGAGCTAATGTTGACAACGACAGTCAAAAACTGACAAACCTTTTCCAAACCACCAAACTCTTTGACTATGTTGTACAAACGATACAGGTCCACGGTCTGTCGACACACGACCGGCATGACTTTTATTGGGGTGCAGTTAACATTCATGAAGCTGAACAACTGACTCAGAAAATACTTTCGGTTATGTTCCGAACCCAGAGATGCCAGTTTTTCAAAAATGCCACTTTGAGACATCTGAGAACAAAATATATTTTCAAAATTTGTCACACAAACTTTCTTTTCAAGTCTTCTTGCCTGTGTCTCTTGCTGGGGAGGAGCTGCACTGGACGCTTTCTTTCCTTTGCTCGAAGCTGCAACGAAAAGCCGACATTACGATCGGTGCTTTTGATGCGTCACAACACACACTTACACTTTTTAGATGCAAAATCAGAGTTACTGTTGGAACTCTCGACGTCGCAATCCGAAACTGGCGACAGACAAGCCGTCCGAGCTGCATTCTTGGCATTTTCTTTAGACTTCTCGAGGAGTGTTTTCTTCAGAATATCTTTTTTCGATGGCGTTTGCATATGTTCCGAAGGCAATACTGATTCGGCGACCGGGAGTGGCTGGGGAGGGACTTGAGGAACACCGATCTGGTCTTGGAAGGCGGGCATGCCTTGCATTCCTTCGTGGCTGACTTTTTGGAAAAAGTTTTGAGGGAGAAAGCCATTGATGGGCTTACATTGCATGTTGTAGGAGACCTGAGTGTTGCTGTTTGGTAAACTGTACTGTGCAGCCTGCCAAGGTTGGTGCATGGCAAAGTTTTGGTGGTTCATGTTCGTAGGACCCATCGGTCTCGGCCTCAGGGGCAGGGACTTGATGGCCATGTTGTAATTCAACAGATTGATTGCTTGCGGATCCACAGATCCGCTGTAGCCTGACTGGTGTTGATGGACTTCGTTCACTGGAACATTTATCACTCCACCTGGATAGCAATAGCATGAGTCAATACTGATTTTCATTGAAAACAGCAGTTGCAAAACCAACCAGGTCTGTAAAAAGTGCTGTTGTGACCACTAAATGCTGGAGCCTTTCCATTGGGACTGGGTGCAGGGGAAAAATTCTGTAAAAAAGAAAGGACACTCTACTCAGAGAATGGCCAATGACAAACTGAAGTTTGATAAAAGTTATCGACGCCTTCCCGGTGAAACAGGTCGATGTGCGTCTCAACCCAGAAGTTTCGCGTTCACGGCTCTTTCGGGGAAAAAAATAAGATGGATGAATGTTTGCATGCATGAATGAATAAATCTTTTGACGGTCTGTTCTTTTATACTTTTATGGCGCACAAGAACACACGGTCTCGTGCACGTGAGTGAAAAGTTGAATCGCACGCGTCCTACATAAACGCAGGAGTTTGGGTGTCTTTAGAGCAGGTCACATTCTTTTTTGTGACTGGAAAATACGTTCGAAAATCGTAACCGCGGTTTCGATCGTTTGAACCTCCGAGTTTGGGTGAACAATACAAGCGCATGATCATCTCAAGCGCATGGCGACATGGCGACATCTGACAAGCAGAAAATGATGATTCCTACTGACAGACAATGTCAATGATTAACCGACTGGAGTTGTAAAACGAACGACAAGGCAACGAAAACGAGGCTAATAGAAACAAAACGAGAGAAGCAAGGCAATGAAAAATATACTTCACACTGACGGAGACGGCGTGGGAAGCACTCCTTGTGACATCTGCACTTGCTCTTTCGCTGTTATCCGTCGACTTCATATTATCTTCTTCGCTCTCTTTATTGCAAGCGGCGCTCAAAACATTTTTCTGACCGACTAGTTGGTTGGAAGGCAGCAAGAAACACGCACACACAACCACGACTATAAGGTGGCTACGAACACATCCATTGTTCTTCGACCGACGTAGCGATGTTCGCTAGAGTAAGAGCGGGTGTGCGTGCTGGTTATATAAAGGGTCCCTCGGAGTAAAATTATTTCGATCCTTGCGCCCGTCGACTCAGGACAGAACGTTGAGTGGCATAGTTTGGATGCGAGCATCCATTCAACTCAACCATTCATCCACCGCATGAACCTATTTAAGCTTCGAACAATCACAGACCAACGAGGTTCGTTCGTTCGCCAGGCCCGTTACTGCGCGCTACACAGCTGTTGAACATTAACATAAATTATGCCCGAGGAGAACTAGGTGCGTGAGCGAGTGCGTGCATCCACTCATCCGGGGCTTCTCTCGAGAGCCGTAGACCCACCATCGGGATAACAGGTGATTGAGCCTCGACGTCCGAGGGGTCCCCGTTCGTGACCCGCAACCTCTCCCTCGCGAGAAGTGCACCGAACTAACGATTCGAGCGTTCAAGGCAGCTGAACATCGAAGCTGCTATAATGACTCTGTGTACGAGGCCTGTGCACAGCACTGCTGCAGGTCGTAAATAGAAGCAACTGACATGATTAGCAACTACTCCTTCTCGTCTGCTCCTTTCGTGGGAAACTCCTGCCCAGAATCCACTTCCTTCTTCTCAACTTCAACGAAACCATGGTCACTTTTTCGTGCCCGCTTTTTTTTTTAATTAAAAATTTTTTTTGATGTTGTAAAATTTTTATTTAACGTTTAAAATGGAGGGTAAAGTTGGTCGTTTAAATTTCAATAAATTATTCTGATAAAATATTTAACTCTTGTTTTTGTGAGCTTTGTTTATTAATCTAAAGAACAGGTGATTACCGAGTTGTGAAGCAAGCGAATTAATCAACATGGTCCTGTATAAACACATACAAAGGCACTAATGCACGCGGTTTATGCACGTGTGAAGACATCGTAGAACTGACGTACACACAAGCTCTTCTAGCGTTCCACACATGCACATCCCACAAACCTTGTTGACTCGGTGTTTTCACCTGGTGAACTTTCGGTGAACCCGCATCACTCGTCTGCGTCTTGTCGGTATCAGTGCTCCAAACCTTGCACTCACTTTTGAAGCAATATAATCATTTCAAGGGCTCACCTTTTCGAGATACACCTGTCGGTCTAAGTCGTGTGCTATTGTTGTTGTTATTATTGGTGTTGTTGGAGGTTTGGCAATTGTTAATGCTTAACGTATTTTAACAGCAACGTCATGGATGATGTCATTAAAATGTTTAGCAGCTCGTCATATTATCAGATACAACTTTATGATTAATAAAATATTATTAATGAGTTGATGTTTGCTAATAATAAATGAAATAATAAAATTGTTAGTTATAAAAAAACTAATCAAATTGTTGACAAATATTATGTAGTTATTATTAATCATCTTATTCAGTAATTCAAACAACCGATGACTCAAATCAGATGTATGAAGCACGATTGCAAGGTTCTTAAAACTTCCTAAAGTTTTAACACATAATTTTAAAAGGCGTAATATACAAATATATTATTCTAATAAATATGTTAATTCTCATAATACAAAAATTAAATATCCTTATAATTATGTTATATTAATATATCGCAACAAATAAATTAATTATAATAGCAATAATAAACACTATGGTGAATATATTAATAATCATAATAAATTAGTTATTTATCACAATAAGCATATCGGTTATCGTGATAAACTAAGTCATTTTAAAGAATGATGGCCGTTTTGAGTGTTTTTAACATTAAATTGAATTTATTAGAGGAGTAATTTTTAAAGCTAGAAATAAAACAAAATACAAACATTACAATTATGGATATGCGGTAAATATTTGTTGAATTAAAGTATTTATGCGAAATCGAACTATTGGCAAAAATTTACAAAACATTTAAAACATTCACCAGATGACACTGTTGATTTTCTCATTAAAAAAACAAACAAATTTACTGATAATTATATAACAATAAAGAAACAAATAAATAAGTTACATTAATATGCAAATAAATTAAAATCTCACAAAATTAAGTGACATTCCATTCGTAAAATTTCTATCAACAAAAGAAGACAAAAGTTTGTACATTTTCAATCTTTTATTTGGCTTCACTTTTTGGAACAGAAAAAAGTCTACAAAAAGCCTTTCTTGGACGTTATTATTTAGCAAACATATCACTAAAGAAGATTTGCCCATTAAAGAATTCTATAACTTTTCCACCATAAAAATCTGTTCAAGAATTTTTGGACATAAATATTAATTATCAATCATTTTGAAAATTCTCTTCTATTTAGAATATTTATTAAAAAAACAATTTGAATTTGCTATTTATTTGGATGCGTCTGGTAATAAAATCAAATTACTAAAAATACTAATTGATAATTTGACAAGATTGAAATTAAGCTATTCTAAATTTAAAATTGAAGAATTCGCTTTATTTTTTTCAAAATTAAATTTTTCATTCGTCTTTGTGAAGAAATAATTCACACGAATTCGACATTAATTTCAATTTATTCGTTTACATCTGAACTCAGGACTTGTCGCTGTATTCTCTGAGAAGTTTCAGTGCTCGTCACACTCCAACGAGTTTTATCAGCTGTCTTTTGCTTCCTCCAGACATGGTGGCTGGTTGGTGGTGTCTGCTTTCAATCATCAGTCTTCAATCAAATGCAACCTTTGAAGAGAGAAGGTTATCAGTCGTGAGATAAACTCTCACCGCTTAACATTACTTGTCTATCATCAACATTAACATTAATATCAAGCTTTTAAAATCAATATCTTTAAAGCATTTCTCAAAGAATAAATTTTATTATGCGGTAATAAAGCATGGATTAAAAAACGAATATTAATTACGTTTAAATTAACTTTTAAACAGTTTAGTTGCATTTTTTATTGCCTTTGTTGTAATTTAGACTCGAACAATTGCAGCAGCTTAAAATAATTACAAATAATTACAATTGAGATGTTATGCCATGACGAAAGATCACAAAACAAGATTTTTAAAGCTACTTTCATATCTACAATAAGCTTATTTAGCATCTATCAGATCTTATCAGATTGTATCCAACATAATTTGTAAACGCATGAGCTAGTATCCAGTACAAAGTAATAATATTGGTTTAAAGCCAAGCTTACATAACTCTACAACTATACCTACTGACCATTAAGCATACGTATATACATACTCGTGGATTCATTAATTATAATACTGTATTATTATCATAAACTTAATTTATTGTTATTATATTTTTTAATAATATCATATATTATAATGCTGCATATTGCAATTAACATTATTTTATAATTAATTACTTTTTGAAAGCGTTTATCACGCTAGAACAAGGCATCCATTTATCATTTGCCCATCAACGAATGGACGCACGCTGATTAAAGTAACATTCCACATTTAATAATAACATATTTAATCATTTAAAAAGAGAATATTTGGATAAAAGTTGGCTTTTTTTTTCTTCAATATAAAAATTGAATTAATAAAAAATAAAGGATGCTTAATCAAAAGTACGTCAAAACACTAAACACGACAAGCACTACAAATACAGACCACACACAATAACGAAACCAAAGGCAAATAAAAGAGCAGTTAATTTGTTGAGTTTTTATGACCAACCAAACTTGCGTCTGTCACATGATTTCAAAATCAACGCTGGTTTTTCAAGCTCATTTGGACATTCTTGTGTTTCTTGTTTAAGTGTTCGAAATAATTGCTGCTAATAATTCTTGCATGCAATGGAGTTAATATTTATGGTTTAAATAAGCACCGGAATAATATTTACTTAACAAATCTCGGCTATTATTTAAACTATCGATTCGTTGCTGTTTACTTAATAAGAGCAGATTGATGGAAGACATATGAAGTGCCATTTAATAAGAACTTTTTCAAACACTCGTGTTTAGACAAGTGGTTCAATGTTTAAGGAACTCTTGAAAAGGTGATGAAACGATGTAACGACACATAAGTATCCGACAATTGATTGATTGATTGGTCGATTTAAAATGTTTATGACATCCACTTTACTTGTAGAATGTGAAGAGGCTTATGTGCATTGACTGAGATTCAATTGTAGAACAATTAAATGTTTCTGGAGAATAATATCTGCTGTTTCAGTCTCAGATAAAATGAATAACAGTGAATCTCGTTCGGTTCTCAAAGATAGTTATTATTACATATTATTATTTTATTATTACATATTACAGTTGAACCCGGTTATGTCGCCGGCCTAGGGGTCGAGATAACCGCAAATCAAGGTGGCGGCTGTATCTTAACATGTGCTTGAAATTTCTTTATGTACATAATGTTAATAAAGAAGAACGTACGTGCACAAGTTTTTGGTGAATTGTTTGTACACAACGACAATTGATATTTATATTAATATACGTCTACATACATGCTTGTTAACAGAAGACATTTTTTGCATCTTATCCCTGTTAGCAGCAACTAGCGCTTTAATTCGGTCCTTCGACTTTTTCCCATCGTGACAAGACTCCCCTTGAAACGCTATAGTCTTGCATGGAAGGCATTTCCAAAGCACCCCAGTTTCATCAGCATTAAAAATGATCCGACTCTCACAGGTATCAAAATAATGCGCATTTGAGTGTTCAGCCACGAATCCACTTGCTCCTGTTGAACCTCAACGCTCTCTCCATAAATTGCTTTGAAAACAATGCTGTGCCTCTTTTTGAAACGATCCAGTCACCCACACCCTTGACTTGCTTTAAAATCATGGTGTCCTGGCCTGACAGCAAGGATGTCCATCGACAAAGGACCATTGTAAGGAAGTTTTGTTCGCGAATTTGTGAATCAACAGGAGTGAATTGGGTTAGGCGAAATAAAAGGATCAACATAACCGATGAGAAAATGCTTTGACAACGTGGGTATTTGGCGGTTCCACTTCAAAGTCGGCGATTAGTTTTGGTGTCGAGATAACTGATGTAAAGTGGCGAATTTGACCCTCTGTTGTGCTCGAGATATTAGGTTTCGACGACATAAAAGCACCGACATAGCGGATGAGAAAATGATAAGAAAGAGGGAATTTGTCGGTTCCACTTCAAAATCGTCGATTTAATAGGGTTGGCGAGTTAAACGAGGTCGACATAAGTGGGTCCCAATAATGGAATTTATTATTACATATCATTATTTTATTATTACATATTATTATTTTATTATTACATATTATTATTTTATTATTGCATATTATTATTTTATTATTACATATTATTATTTTATTATTGCATATTATTATTTTATTATTACATATTATTATTTTATTATTGCATATTATTATTTTATTATTACATATTATTATTTTATTATTTTTTTCATTTTGTTGTTGATTTGTTGTTTCTGAATTATTCTCCGACAAATAAATGAAGTTATTCATGTTGTTCTTCTGTAGCAATTTATACTCGAAGTTGTTTGTACTGATGACATCAGTTTAATTACGTTAATGAAATTGTGCATTGCATTTGTTATCATTTATTAAATAATGTCAGCAATCGTTATTGTAACTCAAACTAAGTCTGCATTAAATTTGTGATATAAATGACATTTCCTTAAGGAAGTTAGAGAAATCATATCTGCTCTACAAAGTGTTTAACGAAAAATCAACAATATAATTTTTGCAAATGTAATTTGCTAATTGTTTTATGCAGGTAATTGAATCACCACTAATATCACCTCCTCAAGTAACTAACTTATAAACTAGATAACTAGATAAATTCTACAATCTCCTACATTCTCAATAAACGTGAAAAACTTATCGATTGTAAGTTTTCATGAATGGCATTTCTGAGGCTGTCAGTTTTTGAGATGAAATTCTGTGACTAACGTTGAATCATCGGAAGTAATTGAGAATCTCCGAGTGATTCACCACGCGTCATCGTCAATTCGTTCGATGTTCTGAGGGAAGTTTCATTTTTCAACGATGACGAATCTCTTAGTCAACAGCTGATGTAAAACACAAATCGAATACAAAGCAATACAAGTTTAATACAATGATAATATTACATCCAACAGGACATTACACAATTTGCACATAAAGGCTTCAATACAACAGCAGCGGAGACCTCTTTGTTACGGAGTGAGGATTTCTGCATCATAATGCTGGGACCAAAGCGCAGAATGTCCACGAGCCACAAGCAGCTGCAAAAGACAAAAACACTGAGGTCGTTATTCTTTCCACAAAGACACAACTTTCCATGTTCCACGGAATGGATGACGTCATGAGGGGCAACATTCCACTTGGAAACACAGCGTTCGTAATTGTGTTATTGAAGAATAAGAATTTTTTAAATGACTTAAAATTAAAGTTCATTTGAAACCGGACCACAAACACGTCATTTGACAGTCGACCTATTACGTGACAATCTGTCTGACAAAGATGAATCACCAGTCAGAAGTTGATAGTTTTGATTTTTGGTTTAAATTCAATTTAACGTGTGCCTTTGATTGATCATGAGTTTACGTTAAAAGATGATTTCTGAGCAACTAAACGACGCAGTTTGGTTTCTGTGATACGCAGAACAACGCTTAGAAGTTCAATGGCTTGAAACCCATCACCCCATCATTCCCGAAACAAAAGTTGAAATAAAAATAAAACAATTAATTTGGTCTCAAAGATGGCATCAGTTTCGGTGCCAGAAACAAAGACGTCTGCCAACAACCCACAAAGGAACAATGACGAGTGAACTGACCGATCAATATTTCAGGTCGAACATCGTCCTTGCGATAACTGACCAGCAAGCTGATGCCGATGGAAAAGTTGCATCGAAGAGTAATCTGCAATTCCATACAATGCCAGTGTCAACGGCTGCAAAATGTGAGATCTTTGTTAAAATTGGGACAAAGAGATGCTTTCGTGCTCAGCAGCATGCAGCTCGACCGACGACGCCTGGATAACCGCCGATCAAACACCATTTGACGGACATACGAAAAACCGACCACCCAACTGTTTACAAGGTTTAATTCGCAAAGAGTATCAACTTCATGCATCGACAGTCGAAATCTAGATAAAAAAAAAAAAATCAAGCCTAACATCTCGAGCAAACAAGATTTATTGATTGGAGACCAATGTGGGCTTTTGTTTGCTGCGCACATGGCGCTCGGAGCAGATGGAGTGTTGTACGAACGAAAGAGACAAAGAGCGAGCAAGAGAAGCAAGGCTGCTTCTCGAACGAGGACAATGAATAAAGAGGAGGCGTTACTTCTACGCAAGAATTGCGTCTCACGCGTGTTGCACTGGACGCGAGTGGAAATAAAAAGCACGATTTCTCCTCTCTCAAGACGTAGTGCCTGGATGTCGCAGACGGAACAGGAAGAGGAGTAGAAGTTACGAAAGTAACGACCTCACTAGCGAATTACCGAAGCCGAACGTAGGTTTCAAGTGAGGTCAGTGCTGCTTAGAATTTTCAAACAGCTGCTCTGTCCACGTTTGAAACCGAACTTTGGCGAAACTCAACGCAATACGTTTCCAAAACGAACAACACGAAGTCGGGTTCTTAGGTATATTTTACGAAAATTTCTTTTAAATTAGAACTGAACTCGTCACTAAGTTTCGACTTCAACACGGAGTCGAGCGAAATCTGAAGCTCCGGGGCGAGCTGGTTCAGCGTCCTTAGACAATCCCCGATCGACGACTTCATCGTTCGGCGCACCGACGCGTCTCCGTCGTAGGAAGAGCCGGACAACTCGTGAAGGAGGCGGACCAGCGATTTGGCGACGTCCGTGGCTCTCAAGTGAATCCTGGGCCAAGTCACTTCCATCAGTTTCTGCAAGACGTTTAGAACTTTCAGTCTGCAAACTTCCTGTTCTCCGTCGTAACGTTCTAAGTAAGAAAATATGACTCGAAGAATGGTTTTGATGTACTTGAGAGATGCCAGTCCAGTTAATTCAATGAACTGTTGGAGATGGTGGCAATAAATCCTCCTGAGAATCACTTGGTTTTCGATCTGCATCTGCTTCAGAATTGTACCCAAGACCTCCTCGCATTTATCTTCTTTTCCCACGTCTTGCGTTTTAGATTGAGTGACTTGCAGCAAGAGCAAAACATTTGTTAAAACATTTTTTAATATCAAATCATTTTTTGTATACAACAGCCTCATAAGACTTTCAAATATGACATCAACTCTTCCAAACTGTTTCAACTCAAACTTTGAAGCATTCATCAAAATATAGTTCAACCCCTCTAAACCCATGATTACATTCTCATCTTCAAAGTCATCCATAAATAACAAAGGTGGTGGCAAAGTAAGGTCACAACTGACCTGGTATGTGAGATTTTCCAACAATTTAGTCATTACAAATGTTGAGGCCTTATTTTGCTTCCAGTTGGAGCTGGTGAGTCTTGGCAGGATCAATGTTAGCATGTCAGTCAAACAAAATGAATCAGAGTTCCAGAGGCTTGGTTTCATAAGCAACTCTTTGAGAGACAATGAGTCTAATAACTGCTCAAACAATTTCTGAGACAAATTCAGAGAGTTCTCACTAGTCCATTGATGCTTTTGTAAATGCTCAAAGCACAGGAGCAATGAAAAAATAATAACACTGTATGTCTGTTTGGCATTAATTGTATCCTTCTCGGTCTTCACAAATTTTACCAGCATCAAAAATATTTCTAATCCTAATTCAGCACATTCGCTAGGGCCAACGTAAATAAATTCCTTGGCGCTTTCTTCCTCCGATATTTGCGGAATTTTGGCATTTGTATAAACAGTTTCTATCAAACTGACAACTGCATTTGTGTCTGACTTGCAGCATTCAGGGCTAGTATCTGAATAGAAGTTTGTTCCAAAAAACCACTTCGTAACAAAGTCATAATTAACTAAAACTCTCACTGTGAGCAGCAGCTTCTTTGCTGGGGCCCCTTTGAAAGCTTCCGTTGAAAAAAAGAAGCTTGGAGGTCTCGAAAGACATAACTCTTCCAAACAATTCTTTAATCTGTCAGTAACATCATCATCAGTTTCCAAAAGCCTCGAGATTTTACTTTCTATAAATATATTGTTTAGAAGTTTACTTATACCGCAGTACATCGCCGAAATTTTGTTTCGTATGAGTTTAAAAGTGCATCTAACTCGACTATTTATCTCAAAATTATTGCAAATCGCAAAATTTACGAAACGTTAATTTTAATAAAATATTAATAAATGTAATATGTTATATATACGGTTAACTAAAAAAAGTGTTACTCATGAGAATATTCAAAAAGTTTCAAATACTTTAAAGTATTTTTTAAAAGTCTTAAAGACTTGTGTTAAAGTTTTTTTGACAAAGAAATTTTAAGTTTATTTCAAATTAAGCATTAAAGTTTGAATTTAATTACATTTCAATTTGAATGTTCCCATTATACTTATTTGGCTATTCTTTTAAAAGTAAAATAAATTATTTTAAAATTAAAAATGATATCCCCAAATTAAATTTTAAATGTACATATGAGATGGTAGATGGGTAGTCCGGAACCACCACCATAAGTTAAAAACACAAAACAGCACGTTTTAAGCAAGGGTTTCCCAATGTTTTTTTTAGCCGAGATTCACATTGCTGACATCTGAAGTCTCTGCTAGACGCTACAAGAAATTAAATTTACTAAATTAAGGCGAATTAATAAAGTGCAGAGCAATTATTTATTGATACAAATTCAAATTACCAACTCAAGAGCCGGATTACAGACCTTATAAGGTATAGCTGGCTCAACTTTTGAGACCTCTATTCTGGGCGACAGAATTAAATTACATTAGTTCAGAACACTAATTTATAAATTGATTTCGGAAGATGTTTGCTTTTCTTTCATTTTTTTTTCAAACTGAATGTATGAGTCTTAACGTTTATTTATCAAACTCCGGTCATAACGAAGTTCTTTTTCAGCACACTTTATTACACACTTCACGAAATGATTTTCAAAGCTGCAAACTTTGCTATTATCCAGTTTACGAAAATTTTTTAAGGATTCTTTAAGAAATAATGTAATAAGAAAATATGAGTATTTAATAAAGACCGAGCAGGAGAACTGGATTTCCAAACTGGAATTTATCGAAGATCGCTCATTCGAATGTTGTTTGCTTGACTGAACGAGTAAGACGACCAGCGTTTTTAATTTAAACCATATCGCGATTATCATCTCTAGTTTGGAGCTTTCGTGATTTTTATTATTATTCCTATCTTTAACAGTAGGTGTAACAACTAACTGTTTAATAAGCTGCTATAACTATGTTTAGATTTTTAATTGAATTCACTTGCTCAGTCAAGTACCTTCTCAAGACATCCAAACAATCGGTACCTGCTACCGGTAAAATGATTCAAAGCATGCTTTAATTATTACTTAGATATCCTCTGATCTTTTACCTTTCATTTATCTTTTTTTTTTAAATTTACAGATATCATCGAGTTGTAGAGAGCATACGACTACTTTGCATTCATTTCCGCATAAAATATATATGATAAAATTTATCAACTAGATTTAAAAAATGAGTCTGCTAAATGAACATTTCGAAATTGTTTATTGATGCCTCATGCATTGACCAGAAGTCCTGATGGACCTCGGTTCACCCTTCTTGCACCACGATCACCGTGGCACTTGGAAAGGGGCGAGGTGAGGCGGGAGTGAATGATTGATTGCGGCGGTTGAAACAGATGAGTGACTTTGATTGTTAGCAGAAACATCAACAACCTGGAATTAATTAAGCATTTAAGAACAAATTCCTTAAGGGGTGGTCCGAGGAGTGTCCCATTACAAAACTAGAGACATCTTTCGATTTTAATAAATTTCAGTAATTAACAAATTAACAATTAATGATTAGGAATCAATTTAACAGCTTCATTTTGTTCACATCAAAGCTTTTTCCGTTCCTAACGCTGATGTAGAAAATTAGAGCATAAAAATATTTTCATTTTTACTTTGTTATGCTGAAAACCTGTTAATAAATAATAATTACTTACAGACGTATTATAATTTTCTCTGCAAATTATACTCAACTCACGAGGCCTAAACAATTGTTCTGTCGTTGCAGTTCTTTTGCTGCAAATTAAATCGTTAGACAACTTGACAAAGCCGACATCATTTAGTTTATTTTATCATTTACTTAATTAAACAACCTTAGAGCTTTATTCATAAATTATTTCGCAAAGAAATCTCATTGGTTATCACTTTTTTTTTCAAATTTTGCGTCATTTTCGAAATGACGAAAGCGGACGATGTTTTGATTTTTGTTGGATATTTTAAGGAGGAAATTGCATTTATAAATTTAACTAAAAAATTAACACAATAAAATAATTGCTTAAAAATAAACGTTAATTATTTCTCAATATGCTTCCTTAAATTCTCATTTATTTAACTTCTGGTTGCTAGGATACTCGAACATGTTTTAATTTCGTGGCAAATTTCAAATTTAATATATTAAATTTAATAAATTAAAAATGACGAGATTTTTGCCTCTGTTGGGCATATTAGATGATCCGCCTACAAGGATATTTGAATTCATTAATATGAGCATATGAGCTTGAATGAAGTTTGCATAGTTTCTTGACAAATTGCTTGTTTCGCAAATAATAACTTATGGTCAATTGCTGAGGCCATAGAGAGTGTGAGAAATAAATTCAGTTCGCTAGGAAACATCCTCGTTCCAATTCACAACATTTTCGATAAATTAGTTTTTTGAGGTTACTAAAAGATATAAGAACACCTAAGAAGACATAAAATGTTTAAGGAAGCAACAGGGACATTTGGATTCTTTAGTGTTGGCTGAAAGCTGGTTGAAAATATGAATTCCTAAGTGTTGGTCGAAAGATGGAATAAGCTCATTGCACAAACGGTAAAAGCCATAATCGTGAAATAATTCAAGGTTGGTCAGAATGAAATGAAGCCAAAGTGGTGTGACTCTTTTGAAAAGAAACAATCCTTAAGTCCAGCGTTGATTTAAATCGATTGGGCCTATTTTTTGCTGCATACTTTATTTTTGCATGCTTTATTTATTGTGCAGAGTAGGTCCAAACATCTCATCCAATCGAAGGAAACAAAAAATAAGAATAGTAATGGCAGTTTACAACTTACAATCACTTACATTTACAACTTACAATTATCAACAAATTTCTGCCAATCAACCTATTATGTTGTGAATAATTACTGGAGTGGTTAAACAAGAATCATCATCTCTGTTCAACTCATCGTCTGCATGTGATGAAATTTAAAATCTATTTTTTACCTCCTCAACATTTTAATACCCCAGTTTTCAATTGCTTTTAATTGTTGCTCCTAAAATTGATAGAACATGCTTAGAATGACTGAAACCACCGTTGAAAATAAAATGAATAAAAGATAGTCGTGCAAGATAAGAGGCAACGAAGATGATGTATGCAAGGATGTGTTTTAATATTTATTTACTCTCTAAAAATAACTGCATTTGTAAAACAAATTAAAAAACATACATTTAAAAACAGACAAAGATGTTTTTACGGATAAAAGATGAAATTTGTTCGAGAAGTCAATTTGTGAGATTGCTTCTCATGGAAGAGTTGACTTGTGGACCGCCCTAATTTCTCGATTTATTTCTCTGTTCAGTGGAGCGTATCTGTGGGAAGATGGTTATGAGAAGTTCTCAATGAATCATTGCCTTCTGCAACAACAATTCCAGCTTCAACATTGCTCGATTATAATATTTGAACCATCCAATATTCTATTATTTTAATATTATAATAGTTATGCATTTTAATATTTTAATGATTTAATATTCTATTAATAATCTGATATGATAGTAATTTAATAACCAAGGCACTAGTGAAAACGTTCTTTAATAAGATATTAAATTGAAATAAGAAATAAATATTTTTAAAAGAATTAAAATTTAATTTCAATCCTGAAATTCTCGTTCCAAATGTTTTGAAATTAGAATCGATAAAATCCTGTTCTTGTGAAATTAAAAATTCCAATCACAGCTGATTATTTTCATTTCCAACGAAACGATGAAATAACAAGAAATAACAAGGAATAACGAGTAGTAACAATAAATAACAAGGAATTTTATTTTTAAACACAATTTTCATTCACTTGTTGAATAATACAAAATAAAGTAGAAAATGTTTTTGAATAAATTATATTTTAAATGAGCAAATCACTCCAGACGAAAACAATAACAATATTTATAAAATGATGATTTCTTAGAATTAAATGTGTTTAAACATGCTGCAGCTCCTGGGGAAAGCATGGGAAAATGAATGACGTCATCATAAGGAAAGTCGTCAAGGTCGTCATCATCATCATACTCGTCATCATTTCATTCATCGTCATCATCATCATACTCGTTATCACTTCATTCGTCGTCATCATCATAGCCGTCATCGTCACAACTTCACTGCACAGATTTTTATCGCTTGGAACGAGTTCAGCAAAACTTTGGTGGTTCAAAGCTGAATGTCTTCGCTAACATTTTGAGTTTTAATGCTTTATTCCTCTGCTTCTCATCGATTAATTTATTTATTCATCTCTTCGTCCTTTCGTTCACTCATTCTTTCATCCATTCAATCTTTCAATCATTCCTTCTCCAGAGAATCTCTGACTCCAATGAAGTACTTGAGATGAATTTCTTTGACGTTTTCAATCAATTGATTCCACGGGGATGCATTCAAGTTCATCGGTTGATGTCATTTTCTTTTGGCAACCTCAAGAAGAAATCAAAACATGATTGAAGAAGTTATTTAAATATAATAACAATATTATCCATAATGATTAAATTTGTATAATTACTATAGCAAGCAAATTATTAAATAATAATAATAATAAATATTAATAATAACATTAATAATAATGATAATACTGATAATCAGTAAGTATTTAATCTTTACAGCGGTTTAGATATTTTTACAATATTTCTGTGAAAAATTTGAATATTCAATTTTAAAGAATGAAGCGCTGGTGAACGAAACTTTTTGAAACAACAACTGTTCAATGTTTCAACTGAAAACGTTGAATACAAAACATTAAAAAAAAATTAAAAACATTACAAACATTTTAAAACATTATAAAACATTTGAAAGCATTTTAAAACATTTAAAACATTTGAAAACATTAAAAAACATTTGAAAACATTTCAAACATTTAAAACATTAAAATCCAATAATTTGTCTCAAAACATTCATTCGGACGAATCGACAATTGCACTCCCCAGCCGACATCGTCATGCAACACTCACTCTTTGCTCCTTAAAAGAACTCACGGAGGGAAAACGATTTTGACTGGAGTCATGGAAGGATGCTTCACTCGAGTTCAATGTGCACTTTGCTTGATTCTCGTTTCGGTGCCTCGAATTCATTCCAAGAACGGTTAGTCTTCGCTTCAACGACAACTTTCTGCTGACTTAAATGTTTAAAAGTGATTTTCTACTTTACATTGGCAAATATTTATTCGACGTTTTGTTTATTTACTCGTACGAAACATAAACATGGACTTGTAAAAACAAAGAAATTATACTCATAGAAGCCGAATATGTTTTTCGGAGTGGCAACAAAAACTTATTTTCCTGCCCGTTGTCATGGGGATAATTGCATACTCGCCTCTAATTGGACGTAGTAATTTGCATTCCCAGAGCTCTTCCGGGGTGTAGTGAGGAATTGAATAGAACCTTCCTTCAGAATTAACTCAAACGTTTCTTCAATAAATTACTGATTACTGTTACAATTTAATTAAATTACAATGTTACATTTATTCAATAAAACAATACTGATTGTTATTAAAGTAATGATTACGTGAAATTAACGGTTGAATATTTAAACACATTTCACAAAGTTTTAGGCATGGAAAACATTTCAAAGTGAAGGTGGCGATAAACTGTGAGCATTAGTTGAAATTTTATAAAATTTCAGGAGGCAACTAATAAATAAAAACGAATATTTTTCCACTAATTTGCATTTGCAGTTTAAAAGTTAAATCTTTTTAATTAAATGTTCGATTTTCTCACACGATGCCTGAAGATAAAAGGATTCTGTGATAAGCTCAAGTATCAGGATGTTACGAGGCCATGCTTGAAGAAGGAGACTTGTTTTATCGCATAGTCATCGTCATTGGCGTAGTCATCATCCGTCATATTGTCGTCGTCGTCATCACCAACGAAAACAACCTGCAACGCCAGCATCACTGACAAAAGTAATGTGAAGTAACGAATGGGAATGAAATTATAAATAGCGAACAAACGTCATCCTCGATTAATTTCATTTATTTTTATCTTCTCGAGTTTCTCAATTCCTTCTGACGAGTTTCAGTTTTCGATTCATATATTACTGAAACAAGTAATAAACATAATTTATAATACTCCGATATTATCATTTCCTTGCATATGATCCAACCGTCCATACATTTATTCATTCCTTCAACCCATTCATCAGTCCGTCCATCCTTCCACCCGTCCGTCCATTCATCCATCCACCCACCCATCCATCCATCCATCCATTCATCCATCCATCCATCCATCCATCCATCCATCCATCCATCCATCCATCCATCCATCCATCCATCCATCCATCCAACCATCCATCCATCCATCCGTCCGTCCGTCCATCCATCCGTCCGTCCGTCCGTCCGTCCGTCCGTCCGTCCGTCCGTCCGTCCGTCCATCCGTCCGTCCATCCATCCATCCATCCATCCATCCATCCGTCCGTCCATCCGTCCATCCATCCGTCCGTCCGTCCGTCCGTCCGTCCGTCCGTCCACACTAGAGACCGACCGAATATCGTATTCGTTTTCGTTTCGAAGCCGAATATTGACTTTTTGTCATTTACGGCGTCATTTCGTTTTCTGTGCCACTAGGAAAATTAATTACTGGTTCATTTTCGTTTCCCGTTAAAATTTCTTTGAATAATTAATTTGAATATACATTGTATATATATATAATTGAATATATATTGTTTATATATATATATTATTGAATATACATTGTTATATAAACAACAGGGATCGAAAAACTCCGGCCTAGCTAATATAACAGTTACGTCCTAACGCTCCCTATAGCAAGCACCTCTAGCCAAGCTAAGAACTCATACATATTCATTAGAAATTAAGTTTAGACTTTGTGATCGATCTTACATCGGATTGATTTGATAAATACAGTTAAATTAAATTAATTAATAACTATTTGCCGTTAATTAAAATTAAAATTATAATCACATGGCAGATTTGTGATCTCGCTCTTTTGCTTCTTTCTGGTGGAAAGAAATTTAAGATAATTTCGCTTTTTCGTCTTTTGGTTGACATAATTAATGATGACGGTTTTGACTTTTTTGGATGTTAATTGAGAGAAAGTAAGAAATGGCAATGCCTGTTATGTTGACATTAAAAAAACTTTATTTTTTCAAACCTTCATTCATTCCTTCAATCATTCATCCATCTTTCCACCTATTTGATTGTATACGAATCAATTTGTTCATCCGCAAACACGACCCTGGAAAATTCCAAGCTTAAAGAAATTCAAATGCAAACAATTCCAGTTTATCTTAATTTTCCATTTATCAACGTTTATAACACCGTGTTTCCCCGAAAATAAGAGAGTGTCTTATATTAATTTTTTGCTCCAAAAGTCGCGCTGGGGCTTATTTTCGGGTGGTTTCATATTTTCATAATCAACAACCCACCGGAACATTTTTTCACGTTACATAAATTATTAAACTACAGAAGGTAATGAGTATGTATTTAATCATCTATTAAAAAAATTAATATTTTACAAGAATGTTAGAAAATCCTTCAGTTAGAGATTTTTTAAATTATTCAAATACCAACTCATCATATCAACTTCTTCTGGCGCATCATCATCTCCAACTCTAAATTCTTGCCTGAATTTTTTGCGAATCCATTTCCCACAGAACCATTAGTCTCAATCTCTCACGTTTAGTAAGAAAACTTCGTGTTCATGTACCCTGCCGCATTGGCAATACAACTATCAGTGATTTGACACACTGAATTCTTAACCCAACTCACAACATCTCGCAGGTTACGCTTCACAGAGTTTCTGATCAGAAAAGTATTATTTATTACTCTAATATTTTTATAATATCTTTATTACATTACAAAAGTATTACTTATTACCTAAAATTATTAGGAATAACCACGCTGCTCTTAGAATACTTATACTTAGGAAAAGGTAATGTTTCCATGTTTCCAAAAGCAGTAAAACTGTGAAATCAGTTCTAAATGGCATTCATTCTAAGTGGAAACATTCTACAAAATTACCGCTTCTTAAGTATAAGTATTCTAAGATCAGCAGGATTATTTCACAAAGGTGACCCAAGTATCGAACGATTTTATTTATTATGATGAATTATAGTGGTTTATCATAAATTATTAATACCAGGCGTCGGTGGACGAATGATTAAGACTTTTGGTCTTGGTGCGAGTCCATTAGGAGTTCAAATTTAAATAGAAAATTCCATAAATAAATAAGGAATACGAAAAAAGAATCTTTAATCAAATTTCACGAGATATCAATAGCAAGAAGCCACCGAATCATGTTGAGAGGATACAAAGAAAGAACAATATAAAATCCATGCAGAACATAAAAAATCAGAAATTAAAAGTCCGGGTAACAAAAAGGAAACAAAAAAGTTAGAATGGCAGAAATGTCTACAAGCTCTTTTCCGAAAGAATCCCGCAGCAGCCCATTCAGTTCTAAAGGAAGAATAGGGAATCCAGGGGCACTCTTCTCACGGATTTGGCATATAATAATATGGCATATAATATATTGGGGTCCAGTCCAGACCGAGTGATTATCGACCTATTACAGTGGGTTTTATTACGGCCCGCCTGTTTCATCCTTGAAGGGAGAATTTTAGGATATTGGCCTTTTTCATCAGATCAAAATGCATTCCGCTCAGGAGATGGCATTGCACAAAAACTTGTTCTGATTAAATCAATCATTAAAAATAAAAAGAGAGAACGGCTCTAAAAATTGAACATGACTTTTGTTGATGTCATGCAAGCTTTCGACTCCGTGTTATGAGGCCAGACTTGGCAATCCACCGATCTTCTTAGAATATCTAGCAGAGCTCTACAAAGGAAGTGAGGTTTATCTGAAAACCAAGGAAGGCGTCAGTGGAAAGATTCAAGTGCAAAGAAGAGTCTGTCAAAGGGACCCGATGTTCCCCACCTATTCAATGCGGTCATAGACATGATAACCAGCTAATTGGACCAATCAATTGGAGTCACGGCTGGCAGAGGTTCGACGACTAAGTGCAATTACATTACATTCGCCAACGATCTGGTCCTAATGTCAACGACGGACATCAGAATGAAAAGACTGATGGAACAATTAAAGAGTGCAATGAGCAGCGCAGGACTAAGAATCAATCCAAACAAATGCGCTACACTCAGAACTGAAACCCACTGCAAGGAAAAGCGTTGCTTAATCAATCCCACAACCTACATCAAATTACAATCCGAAGATATCAGAGCAATCGATATCCCGCAGACGTACACATATATGGGGATAGAGATTGGAGTTCGGAAGCAGCTAGCGTCGAAAAGATATGAGATTCGAAAATTGCTCCATTCAATTTCAAGAGCACCGATAAAGCCTTGCCAACGTCTTTGTATTTTGAAAGTTGAAAGAGACTCTACAGAACTGTAGATGGCTACGGACTGGAATCATGCGAAATGAGCGAATGGATTTCAGCTGCGGTCCCAAAGCTTCATTCCAGTCGATATATCAGATGCACTAAGATCCGAGCTGCTGCATTGTATTGCAGGCTTAGAGTATCAAGATGGAACCCGCAAGCTCTCAGGGGATGGGATGAGGATTGTTAATCCTTAGAGTCGCTGGAGTACACGATCCAGAAATGCCCAAGAATCGAAGGCGCAAGACACGAGAGGCATAATGTTGTTATGAGAAGATTGGAAATCGAATTGATAAAAAGAGGCTACAAAACAAAATTAGAGCCCAGAATCCATACAGATCAGGAACTTAAAATACCAGATTTACGTGCTTATGTGGCATGGAAAGGAGACGCATACATAGTGTGTGATGTAGCCGTTGCCTCAGACGTCAACAACCTGGACCAAGGGCATGAAAACAAATTCTTGAAATACGACACTCAAGATGTTCACACTTGGATGCTGAGAAGTGCTCCAACAGACACTCAGAGATTGCTGCCAAAGGCGCAACTGGAGAGGGGTGATGTCCCAAAAATTGTTTGGATTTTGGAAGGACTGCAGTGTTACAAGGGCAGGCCTTATGAAATAAGTTCTAACCTCAGTTCTCAATCAGAGTTACAAGATATGGAGGGCTAACAGGTTGCATCGAAGAAAGAGGTCGACATCTCGAACTCTAATTAACATTAATGGTTGATGCTCTTCCATACGATTGACATTTTATATTAGGGCTTGCCCTTTTAAATTCACATGTCCAGGGAGATCTCGGGAGTTCCTTTTGCAAACATTAAATCTTTCGGAGTGATTTTTCGAACGATTTATATTGTTAATGTTTGTATGGCCGAAAAAAAAAATAATGGTAGTAATAATAATAATAATAATAATAATAATAATAATAATAATAATAATAATAATAATAATAGTAATAATAATAATAATAATAATAATAATAATAATAATAATAATATAATAATAATAATAATAATAATAATAATAATAATAATAATAATAATAATAATAATAATAATAATAATAATAATAATAATAATAATAATAATAATAATGATAATAATAGTGATAATAGTACTAATGGATTAACATTGTGCAGGTTGGTCGAATGGGTTATGTGCCTACATACGGCGGTATTGGCAACAGTCGTAATGTGTCGTGTTCGAAACCCAGCCTGCACTGCCTCCAAAGCCCTTGGGATGGAGCGCTATATAAATGGTTACAAGAAGCATCTGTTACGCTAAGCATATATATATATGCGGTTTACATATGGCGGTATATAAATTAACTACAAGTACAATATTAATCACTCCAAATCATCTTGGTTAAGCAACGGACTATAATCAAATAAATAAAATATTAATCACAAGTCCAAATCATCTCAGTTATGCAAAGGACTGTAATCAAATAAATAAATAAATAAATAAAATATTAATCACGTTGTTATTAAAACAGGTAAGAATTATAAAAATATTTTAAATACAAATGAATGACAAATGCAAGAATTATTTTAATTTAAAACAAATAACAATCAGTTTAAAATAGTTAAAGAATATTTTAAATACAAACACCTAAAAGTTTTTTTTTAAAGAAAAACAAATTACTTTCAAAAGTGGATTTCAGAAACCTATCCCGCCTAAGATATGGAAGGGTAAATCTAATCTCCACAGACTCGAATCCGAGTGGTGGTCCACTACCATCATCGTCGTCGTCGTCGTCGTCGTCGTCATTCTCATCATCACCATCATCACCATCATCATCATCATCATCGTCGTCGTCGTCGTCATTCTTATCCATGCTCAAACAGTGGAGACTTCAATTTAATTCAGCTACGTGCGTGTGTTGTGGTGCGCGTGTGCGAGTGTGGTGAGGAATGCTTTGTTTACTCGGGTAAGTGATGGACCGATGGCGTCGTTGGATGAGTTGCATGTAGGTTTGTTGTTTTTTTGTTTTTGTAGTTGTTGTTGTTGTTGTTGTTGTTGTTGTTGTTGGATGAGTAGCACATAGAAAGAAGCAAATGCTCGTCAAGTGACAAATCGTGATTGATGACTCACGAACATGAAATCCACTTCTGCAACTTCTTTTCAATTCCGACGTCATCAATATACGGAATTAATAAACTTAAAAATGTAAAATGTGAAAATTAAATTTAAAAAATAAAATGTAAAAAATAAATAAAATTACAAAGGTCAACTAAATCACCTTCAGATGCAACACAGTACTGCGAATCAGAAACATTCCACCCAGTCTGCAGTCAGGATCACGTGGTTTGGATCGAACGCGCGCTCTACGGAAGGATGAAAATTGGCAGGTGCGTTCTGGCAGACCTCGGCCATCTCGGCTGCCACAAGAACGTCCTTGAACTCGTCCACGAGAGATGCTCAGGCAGGAGAGAATGCACCCTCAGAATCCCTGATACCTTATTGGACAGTACCTCACCATGTTACAACGAACTCAAGGTCTACTTAGAGGCTTCATATTCCTGCTATAAAGGTTGCTTGATGTTTCTTTTAAAGATGTTTTAGAAGATAAAGTGATATCGTTATATGGAGAAATATTTTTGATGTTGAATGCAGTTTAATAGTTAATTAATTTGTAAGAAAATCAATTGCGTGAAATATGTGAAATTGTCCACGAAAAAAGGATCAAGTAAAATATATTAGGTGCAGTGGATTGATGGCAATTTCGTAAACTGAAATTTTCAAACAATTTCATTTTTTTGAGTTCAACAATTTACCAACTTTGCTGAAAATATTTATCAGAGATTTTCGAGAAGTTTCTGAATTAATGCCAATAAATAATCATGATTGCCGTTCATTATGAATTTATCCAAATTATTTGCCTATCAAATAACCACTAACCAATTAGCACTAATCATCAATCACCAACCAATTAACACTAAACATCAATCACCAATCAATTAGCACGAATCATCAATTACAAACAAATTAGCACTAATCATCAATCACCAACCAATTAGCACGAATCATCAATTACAAACACATTAGCACTAATCATCAATCACCAACCAATTAGCACTGATCATCAATCGCCAACCAATTAGCACTAATCATCAATCACCAACCAATTAGCACTAATCATCAATCACCAACCAATTAGCACTAATCAACAACCACCAACCAATCACCAATAGTCGTAGTAGAGAACGAATCGTGCGACCTCCACGTGAGCACAAACTCGCACCTGCATCTCTCGTCGATGGTCAGAAGCAACTGCGGTTCAATCGCTCAACCGTGGAGCATAAAAACTGATCCAGGTCAGAAGATCATCTTGTCACTCCTTGACAACCAGAAGCACAACCACCTGAACTGCTCGCACGTTTATGGTTTCATCCACGATCCAATGAACCGTAAAAATGTCAGCATCTGCGGCAGACAGGGGGAAACGAAAGTACTCGTCAGCAGTTCAAACGTCCTTGAACTTGTTCTGCAGAAGAGGGTCACGAGTTCAAAGTTCAACTTCTTATTGCGTTTCACAGGTGGTTTCACAGATCTCTTCGCGAATAATTATTTCTATTCGTTTGATTGTTATCGGATCGGAGCTATGAAATCATTGATATTCATTTTTAATATTTTAATAATTATTAATCTTTGTTATTATTCATTATTATCTTGTTAAAATTAAATAATTATTATTAGTGTTATTATTTTGTTAATTAAATAATTATTATTACTTGTTATTATTTTGTTAATTAACACTTGGTTAATTATTAATCCTTGTTATTATTCATTATTATTTTGTTAATTAATATTTGGTTAATTATTAATCCTTGTTATTATTCATTATTATTTTGTTAATTAATATTTGGTTAATTATTAATCCAGCTCACGGATGTGCAGACCTTCCGCGGATGGAGGATGCGTGGGTAGAGAGGAAGAATGACGAAGTTGTCGTTGGATGTCATTCGACACTTCAAACTTGGCATCTTCACTGCCACAACAACAACTGGATCGGAGTTGTTGGCAATTGCACACAACGTTAGATTAGAATTTAACATGTTATTATTATTACCTAATTGGTTATTCAATTATCAACTTACAACTATTTACTTTATAGAATTATTAACTTATTCACTACGGCTCAAACATCATTAAATGTTGATGGTTTCGTAAATGGAAATAATTATGATAATAATTACTAAGTTTAAAATGAAATTTTCAGCAATTTAACAACAATTGTTGAATAAAACCTCGAATGAATTCAATTTAAAATGAGAAAAAATAAACAACTTTTAAACTAAATGAACTTTTGTTGAAATGACTCATGTCATGGAAATTCTTTAGAAAAACTAAGGAATCTTTGAAAGAAGTTGTCGTCGTATTATTTATATTTGAAAGAAGTTGCATGAGGACGATAATTGGATGGAAACTATTAAAAGCGGTCTTTAATGAGGAAAACATTTCAACAGTGCGTGCATTGATGCATCCATTCTCCAGTCCATTCATGCATTCATGCACTCATTCGTTAATTCATTCACTCATTTCATTAACCCTCTATTAATTAATCCATTTATAAAACTAGTCAATGTCAATGAATTCACAAATTCATGAATTTATTAAGAATTAAGTAAATCATTAAATATGTTCTCCAGCAGCAGCAGCAACGACGTGCAACGCTTCACTTCGTTTTCAGCATCTTCTCGAGAAATAAATACAAACCAATGACTCACTCAAGCACTTCTGACAAGTGATTGCTGAAGTGTGACGACGACGACGATGATTATTTATGACGATGGCGATGATGATGATGCTTATGATGATGACGATGATGATGATGATGGCTTCAGTGACGAAGATGGTTCTTCTGCTTGTGACGAATTGAGGTTGTCACATCGTCTGAATGCTCGTCCTGGAGAAAGTGATGGGAGGTCCTTTTAGCGTTAAATAAATTAAATTTGGATGAAAGCAATAAATTAATAATATATAATATAATATAATATAATATAATATAATATAATATAATATAATATATATATAATATAATATAATATAATGTAATGTAATGTAATGTAATGTGATGTGATGTGATGTGATGTGATGTGATGTGATGTGATGTGATGTGATGTGATGTGATGTGATGTGATGTGATGTGATGTGATGTGATGTGATGTGAATATAATATAATATAATATAATATAATATAATATAATATAATATAATAATATAATATAATATAATATAATATAATATAATATAATATAATATAATATAATATAATCTAATATAATATAATCTAATATAATATAATATAATATAATATAATATAATTAATATAATATAATGTGTACATGGAAATATAGTCGCCAAAATGTCGATTCATTGTGGTATAAAAATGTATCAAAGTTGATAAAAAAAAACAATTTTGTTATTTGCACATTTTGAAGTCATATGACTGCCAATCGAAATGGAGGCACTTGTAGTCATTGACCTTTTTCGGATTGATTAAAAAATGCTGCATTTAAGAATTAATTGAAGTTAATTAACAAATAATAAAATAAATAAAAGAATTTCATTAAACATTTGTTGAAGTTTGAGAATATGTTATTTATATTAATATTATTATTATTTATTATTATTATTAATATTATTATTATTATTATATTATTATTATTATTATTATTATTATTATTATTATTATATTATTATTATTATTATTATTATTATTATTATTATTATTATTATTATTATTATTATTATTATTATTATTATTATTATTATTATTATTATTATTATTATTATTGTTGTTGTTGTTGTTGTTGTCATCATTATTATTATTATTATTATTATTATTATTATTATTAATATTTCTATTAATAAAGCTTTCATCGCATAAATTTTGCCAGGATGATGTTGTTGAAATAAGACGATTAAAAATATTTAAAAGATTAAAAAGATTAAAAACCTAACAACGAAACCCTTCTAAATTCATCGCTTGTTTCACGAAGATTCAGCCGCTCTGCTGAGGGAAAACAGGTTTTTAAGTTCATCAGCGATTCTGCCGCAAGGTGAGTATTTTGTTTGTTTTGATTTTAAACTTTAAAAAACCAAAGAGCATTAAAAATGTTATTTCCAGAAATAATCGTCATCATTGTCATGTCTGCGGCTTTTCTGTTGTGTGCAATTATCGTACTCCTGGGATTCGCCTCCTTCAAACTGTTTGTTGAAATCATTCTCTATTGGGCGCGATATTAACGTAACGTAACATAACATTAACATAACGTAACGTAACGTTATTAGCATTAAATTAAATGTAATTGAACTGAAATACACAGCACAGCATAACATTTATTTATAGTGGTATTTATAATCTTTTAAATGAAGCTATATTTCAGAATGACAACCAATCAGCAACAAGATTGCAGGTGCACGAGGAACCAAGACACTGCAAGGGTTGACTTTTTCCAGGTTGTCACTGAAAATCCTTCGCCACTTCATCTCGAAACACCGACAAACTGTTCCAGTTACAACTCCGTTCTTCCAACTCCGTGCAACATTCCTTTCCAACAATATCAACAACAACATCAACAACATCAACAGCAGCAACAACATCAACAACAACAACAGCAGCAGCAACAACAACAACAACAACAACAACAATGCTCTCAGTCCCTCAACTCTCTCGAGTTTACTGATTGCAAACATTTTTAGGAAAATTTAATTTTTTCTGGCGTTTTTTGTTGTTTCACTCGTTCTTGAGTTTATTTCTCTCGCTAGGATCAAATTTTCACTTTTTTTGTTTCAAATTGAAATTTTTGCGCATTAGAAAAAAAGTTAATTTTAAATAATTAGTTAATTTGTTACCATTTGTAAATAATCGATTTACAGTTTTTATTGAAAATATTGAGAACAAACTATTTTTCATTGCAACAGCAAAAACATTCGCTAGACAAACTGAGGCTGCTAGGAAATCAAGAAAACAAATTTATTGCAATAATTACATTTTGAAGTAAAACCGATAATCTTACAAATATTATTCATAAATTTATGTAATTAATTGCTTTAGAAAATATTTAATTATTAAATATATAAAAATATTCAAAAATCTTTCGTTAATTGGAGGATGGATGGCGAAGGAATGAAATGAACTCGGATGAACTTTCATTGAAATCATATTTTCAACTTCTTTTGTTTAAAATAAAAATTATAAACAATAACAATTCAGAAGATAAAAGCTGCCTAACCCCATAATTGGAGTCTATTTTTAAATAAATTTGCGAAATATTTCTATAAAATTTAATATAAATTGAAAATCGAAATTTAATGTAAATTGCACTCTAAATCACTAATAGTTCTCTCGTGAAGTTTATAAATTAAATACAAATAATTGTAAGATATGATATGAACAAATATTATTTGTATATTAATTACACAAATAATTCTATGATATGAACAAAGATTCTTTGTATTTATATTATTTTTTATTATTATTATTATTTTTTAGAACATAGGCACGCAAAACATTCTATGTAAAAGCTTTTTTATTCACAATAAAATACTAAATTCCCTTGTTTCTTATTCTGTATCGCAAGAATTGTAATTATTCAATTAAGGCATTAAATAATTGCACCAACTTGCCTGTGAATATTAATATATAAATATATATAACTTATATAATAATATATATAAATATATATAACTTATATAATAATATATATAAATATATATAACTTATATAATAATATATATAAATACATATAACTTATATAATAATATATATAATTAACTTGAAACAATACAAAACAAAGACGATAACAACTTTTGAAAAATTTCTAAAAACTCGAAGAAAGGAAGATAAAGAAATGAATTTTGAATTTTGAGATTTTCCCGCTAAATAGAAAGTAATTGAAGGACTTAAGACCTGGGATGCGATGAAGATCTCTTCTTTTATCTCATCAGATGATCCTTCTAATCTTCTCACTTCTCAGAATAACACGTCTTTGGGAACAACACGTTTTAAGAACTCACAATTTAAAGTTTTATCAATCTGCGGTTAAATTATTAAATAATTAAATTCACAAATTTGTGTTAAACTTTTAATTAACTAGTCACGAAATAAAGATGAATTCTTTTTTATAAATTCCAAAAGCCGAAACTCAAAAAAATGACTGGAAACCTTCGGAGCACACAATCGTCGAACGCAATTTTCCTTTTAAAAATTTCAAACAACTGAAAAAGCAAAAACATTCAGGTGATGATCATTCGAAGGATCGGCATATTGATGTCTTTTCGTTGGAATGCACCTACTCACGTCATTCACGACCAACCATTCAACCGTTGTTCAATCTCTCATCTCAGGTCCACAAAACCAATCCGAACCTGTCCTTCCACCCTGGTTGTCCGTGGTGAAATGGTGCTGCCAGTGCTTTTGTTGTTGTTGTTGTTGTTGCTGTTGTTGTTGTTGCTGTTGTTGTTGTTGTTGCTGTGTTGTTGTTGTTGTTGTTGTTGTTGTTGCTGCTGTTGCTGCTGTTGTTATTGTTGCTGTTGTTGTTGTTGCTGTTGTTGTTGCTGCTGTTGTTGCTGTTGCTGTTGTTGGGGGGAAATAATAAAAATATTTACAACGTCAGCCGTTCATTGTACGCAACGCGTTTTTACGGAAATTTTCAAAGTTGCAGCAATTTGTCATATGTCCTATCGATCAGATGAGGTTGGATGTTGTGATGATGACGATGATGACGATGATGATGATGATGATGATGATGGATGATGATGATGATGATGATGATGATGATGATGATGAATGATGATGATGATGATGATGATGATGATGATGATGATGATGAATGATGATGATGATGATGATGATGATGATGATGATGATGATGATGATGATGATGATGATGATGATGCTGATGATGATGATGATGATGATGATGATGATGATGATGATGATGATGATGATGATGATGATGATGATGATGATGATGAGATGATGATGATGATGATGATGATGATGATGATGATGATGGTGATGATGATGGTGATGATGATGATGATGATGATGATGATGATGATGATGATGATGATGATGATGATGATGATGATGATGATGATGATGATGATGGATGATGATGATGATGATGATTGATGATGATGATGATGATGATGATGATGCTGATGATGATGATGATGATGATGATGATGATGATGATGATGATGATGATGATGATGATGATGATGATGATGATGATGATGATGATGATGACATATAGGTATGATAAAGTATCTCAGTAGAAGGGACAGAGCATCGACGAGCATTTGAAATTAATTGCCAGAAAATCCCCTGATTGAATTCTCTAAATTCATTAACTTTTTCTGCTCATCCGATGAAATTATCCTCATGACATCTGAAATTTAGAGAAAGTTGATGACAACTCATGGACGCACATGAGCGCAAGAGGACAAGAGCACATCATCATCATCATCACCATCATCATCATCATCATCATCATCATCATCATTATTATAAGTCTACAAAAAAGTTGCATGGCTTCCGATCATATCTCACGTCATCTGGCTGCATTGAATTCACTCATTTTGAGTAGAGGCATAAAGATCATAAAGATACTCACTCTGGTTCCTACTCGTCGTCATCGTTTGAAATTTTTGCGCTCATCTGAGGTGCGTTCGGGAGGCTATAAAAGCTCTTGAGGCGAAGTTTTTCTTCAGAAACTGTTTGAGTTGCCGACAGGAGAGGTTCATGGAGTGCGACAATGGAGGACTTTCATTCAATCGACCCGCAGTCGTCGTCGTCGTCGTCATCAAACGCGTCATCGTCAAGGTCAAATTCATCGCCATCGTCACCACCATCATCAACGCCATCCTCTTCAGCGGTTGTTTGGCGAATTCTCAGCCACCATCGACAAGTAAGCGAAGAATTTCAAATTGAAAACTTTTCTAAATTTTCTTTCTCGAATCTCGAGCTTTTGGAATAGAAAAGAAGGAACAAAAATGGCAGTAATATCGATCTCTTCTGTCGTAACAGGAGCTCATTAATTATGCAACCATAGGTTGAGTTTGTCTGCATTTTCAAGCAATCCACTCGGTCGCTAATCGAGAAGCAACGATTGCGCAATCTTTTAACTGAGCCATGGAATCCTATCTGCCCCTTAAGCGACCCTGACCTTTAAACTTTCACCTCTTCAGGTCGAAGCCTCGAATACTGCGACACGGAAGTTCTGAGGGCGGAATGTGCCGACGACCACGTGATCATGATGGAGAGAGCGAACTACGGACGAATGAAGCTGGGAAGGTGCGTCGAGATGGAAATGGGACACATCGGTTGCTTCACTGACGTCATCAAGATGGCCGACAGGAGGTGTTCGGGAAGAAGGGTCTGCGAGTTGAGAGTTCCAGACGCAGAATTCGAAGGCACTGAACCGTGTCTCAAGGAACTCAAGTCTTACTTGGAAGCCAGTTACAAATGCGTTAAACGTTCGTTTTGTGACGTCATTTGTGAAGTTATTTAAAGATTAATCAATAACAAAAGAATACATGTTTCTGTTAATGTTATAACTTATGTTATTGAAATTCAATTTAATTCAATGTAATGCAATTTAATGTAATTTAATTTAATTTGATTCAATTTAATTCAATTTAATTTAATTCAAACTTTAGTGGAGAACCGAGGAAAAGATTGCAACGTGGACGGGGAAAACCAGGGTTCAGTCGGCCACATCTCCAACGAGGTCAGTGGCGAGGGGGGAGTACCGTGCCCTGTTGCGGACCAATCGTGGGTCATTTCTGGAAAGCCAGGCCAACACGTGCGCCTTATTCTTTACGACTTTTCAATCCCCGATGAAAACTCGTCTTACGGGGAGGGATTCTCGTTTCGTCAGAAGAAGGAAGATAGGAAATGTCGTCAGTACGGAACCGTTTACGACGCCGAGAAAGAAGAAACTAAGATGATTTGCGGCAGTCATGCGGAAAGAATGAGCCACGTTTACACTTCGACTGGTCACAATGTCAAGTTGTACCTGCAAGCCAGCCGTCCGTCTCAACGCTATCTCATTCGCTTCTCAGGTGGGTTTCGAGACCGTCTTCGCCGAGACATGCTTCTCGCACTTTTATCGACCTTCAGTCTTTCTTTCAGTCGAGGGCTGTCCCTGGCCGAACCTGCCCGAGGGAGCTTGGATGCAGAGCAAGAACCTCAGTTCGATTGTCATCAGCTGCAACTACAGCAACTCCAGTTGGCACCTTTTTTGTACGGGAATCTCTTGGGAAGGTCTCAATGAAGTCGAATGTCCGAAATGTTGGTTGGAATTAATTTTTCAATGAGAAACTTTTATTCTCCTCTGTTTAATGAGGAAATGAATGCCTTTGAAATCAAAGAGAAGAGGGAGTTGAGATGATTAAGCATTCGCGTGATGGAGCCAATGCAGGTAAATCGATACTCTCTACGAGGTTGCGACTTGAGTTTAAACACCGAAGCAAGATCAATGGGGGAGCGAGTGGTTCTTGCCCGACAGAGCATGAAAGTCGTTTGTTTGAAAATCTCTGAAGCTTCGCAACTTGTGTTTCAGTTGCTACCACATTCCCTCCCTCCTCGTCATCACCATCGCCGTCGTCGTCGTCATCACCATCGTCCCTCAGCCGATCCGATGAACTCGAACATCTTGCCACCCCAAACTTGTCCCCATCGAAACTGGGGAGCAGGCATGATGGCGTTGAGGGCAGATTTCGAACATTTCAACACCATGGAAACGAGTTACATGATGATGATCGCTTCGTCGAGTTTGCAGGTTATTTATTATCACTAACGATCTTCTCGCACCAGCACCATCATCATCGTCGTCGCCATATGCGTTGTTTTGACAATAAGAATGCCATCCTGTAATTGATTGAAATCCAGGTCTGTTAGCAACAACCATCACAGCCATCGTGGCCATCGTCGTGCTCCTCATCCTCATCGTCAAAGTCAGTCGAGAGACTTCGCAGTGAGCGATTAATTTGTTTGATTTCTCAGCCTAATCCTCATCAATGCCATCTTCAAGATCATTACCACAATCATCACCCTCATCGTCATCCCCGTGTCACCACTACCATGACAACCGTCATGACAAGATGACACAGGATCTTATTTGACGACTAACAAGGAAGCATGAAGGTGACGACACGATGAAGAGAACTTCGATCCTCCTCAAGGAAAACCTCCAAAAAGATCAAAACTGCCGCAAGAAGGAACCTTCGCCAAACTTCGACATGAACGAGAATCAACGCCTCCTCACGAATCTCAGACCGGAATTCGAAACGGCGTCTGCAGTTTGAGGTGGGAAAGTTGTTCGTTGTTTGCGCATTTATTTTTACGACCCACTTTTCGGCAGATGCTCGTAATAAGTTCGGATAATTGACTCCAAGTACAAAAAAACATCTATCTGAGGTAGCGGATAAATTGACGGACACAATGGTCCCAGATTGCCATGATGATGTCATTTCCGGGCCTGATGAATCAATTGAGAATTGAAAGTTTTTCTTCTGCCTCCATCTTCCTTTCTACGAAAAGAGTTGATCAAGAAAGTGACGTCGCCTAGGTCTAAAAGATTGATGGCTTATCACGGACCCATTCATAACCTCGGCTAAGCATCCATTAGCAGCTCATCATAATTTCCTGATTGAATTCAAGATGCACTTTTAACCAATCTTCTAATTGCTCCGACGCTCACTCACTAGGAACCGATATTTCAAACTGATGCTCCCATATTACGCTCATCATTGATATCTCAATTTTCTGACTGAATGACTGAATGCATCTTGTGGAATGTTGAATGTTGAATGTTGAATGTAACACGTGAAGTGTTTTGAAGCGCGAAGGTGCCGTGTTGAGTTTGAGAGTATTTTTACAATTGATTTCGTTATTTAATTTTGTTACTATTTAATTTTATTGATTTGAATTATTTTATTTTCATCGCCATTAAACGTTGTTTTGAAGTTTTATAAACTTGAAAAAAACTTGCAAAAGCAACTGTAAAAAATAGACCCTTTTGAAGTATATTTCGTCGGATTGGTAAAGAAATTTCATGAATAACATTTTTTTAAAGCCCGAACAAAATTCAGGCTATAAACTGATCATATTTCCAGTAATTTGGATGTTGTTAAATGATTGAATTTACAACATCGATTTACAACAATAATTTACAACAGCAATTTACAACGACAATTTACAACATCAATTTAAAACAGCAATTTACAACTTCATCCCTGATAAACAATCTTACGCAAGAAATTGTTTGATTTACAAGTAGTTTTTGTATGCAAATGTTGTTTATGATACTCCTGAGGTGGCAACCTGGTGATGATGATGATGATGATGATAATGCTTCCTAAATTGAAAAAATTTCCGATGCGTTGTAAGAATTGGTCAGTGAGTGCCGAAAGTTTTGTGTTGAAAGTTTGGAAAGAAGAGGGAAGAGGAGTGAAAGACAATTAGATCCATTTTGATTCAAGACGTGTTCTCCTCGATGTCCCGACAGCGCAGTCGGTGCAAGAGTTTGGCACTAATGCGTGGGATAACTGATCAATGGGAGCATAAAGACATTTATGTTGCCTGTTATGACCGCAATGCTCTTGTAGCGGCCTGTCGACTGAGATTTTAATGACCCAAAGTGGCACCAGATGGCATTAAGAGGTCTCAGTGACGAGCATATTGCAATAAAGAATTTTAATTATTGTCTCACGGACCAATGAATTCGAAAGAAAATTAATTCAAACATTTCGAGCTTTAAAGACTTTTTGAAAATCTTAAATAATTCCATGCAAACATCTTAGAGATTTCAGTAAAATGAGACTTTCACTTTCGTTTGCTAAACAACCGCCTTCAGCAAAATTACTTCTCCCAAACACGTAATACTATCATTGGCATGATAGTTTTACAACTATTACAACAATACGTAATAGTATAATTGGCATGATAGTTTTACAACTATTACAACAACACTTAACGCTATAATTGCGGCGTAATAGAAGTCGACACAAAGAATAAGATTGCTTGAATGTTAGTGAGTTTTGAAATCTTAAGAAATTAGAAACATTTTAAATTTTAATTCTACTTAATTGATAAAGACTTTCTTAAATAAATAAATTATTATTAAGTAATTAATTAGTTGATGCAGTTCTTGGTTTTATTCGTTTGAAAATATTTCTTGTATTGAAGTAAGAGAGGTTGAGAGAAAAGTTGTTTCAAAGCGTTTGTTTCCCATAAAAACATTTTGGCAGCATAAATGCTGACTTCACGCATTCTTCTGCAATGTTGACGAAGGTTGTGACAGAAATCGTTCAACCTTCAATTTGAATTATCCAAATTTTTTTAATAATTAAATTCAATTAAATTAATTCAATTAATGACCTCTTCATTGGATGATCTAAAATTCAAATTTGAAAGTGGAAGTCATTGAAATTATGAAATTCATTTCAAGGTGGACTGTTGAGAGGTTGAATGAATTTGAATGAAAAATACGTTTACAAACCCTTGCTACTTTATTTCTTTTTATTTCATTATTTCTTAAAATTATATAAAAATCATAAAATTTTGCTAGGTTATCATCTTATATAAAATGATGTCACTGCAGAATCTTGTTGCAGAAGGATGTTTTTGTGGCCTTTAAAGACAAATTCTAACATTTTATTTGTCTTTTATTTTTAAAAAGTTATTACTTTGCAACCCGAATTTACCTTTGATGACATAAAGACAAGATCTTTGTGAAAATTCAAAGCAAAACATTGGCACATCATCAACATCGAGTAGAAGGAGACTACGTTTCCTCGCGAAGTATTTTACCATTCCTCAGGAAATCCCCTTGCTCTCTATTTAAGCGGATTTATTAAATTCACTTTTATCCCGTTCAAATTTAATATTAACAATTATAATTATCAAATTAACATTAGTGTTAGAGTCTCTTATAATATTCTGAATTATTCTACAAATGATTTTAATAATTTTAAGGTATTTTAATACGTTTTATTTTCTCATGTCAGAACTTCGGAACAGAACCAATCAATAGCACTCGAAAATGTGCGAAGTGCTTGTAATGAATACGAGCAGCATTTATCAATTTAACAATTCAATAACAAATCACATCAAATTCATTTGTTCTGAATTTTTTGAAATTTTGCGCTACATTAACTTGGATTAATTTATTTGTTTTATGAATTTCTTAATGTATAATGTTTGAAATTGTAAGTAAAAACTAGTTTATTTTGTTAAAAGTCTCCAATCCTAAAAACATCCTAACGTTCCATTCTGTTTCACCTGAAGCCGAATGAACTGATCAAGCATAGAAGGTGATGATGAGTTTGTAGATTCATTTAAGCACATTCGAGACATCGGAGCAGTGTTTACTTGCGTTTACTTTTACTTTCTCCTTTTTAATGAGAAGCACTCCACAAGGAGTACAAACCCAATGAACGTGCGCTTCCGTCCTCAACTGGAATCCTGCTGAAGAAACGTTTTTCCACGAGGAATCTGCTGCCACACTCGTTCATCGATTCATTTGCACTTCCCGCCATTTGATCAGACGAGACAAAAAGAGGGGGTTCTCGTCCATTTGATGTTTGCCGAATGATTTTTGCATTCATCCCAACGATTGCACGGCTGCTGTTTCAAAAAAGCGATCAATTTGTAATTCGTATCAGTATATCAAGAACAAATCCATCTGTAGTAAACACGTTTTAACGTTTTGAGCAAGAACAAAAGTTGATTGCTTGTTATTTGAGTTGAGGGTTGCTAGCGGACACCGTTGATGAGTATCCATAACTCAGAAGGAGTTATAAGAACAACTCCATGTCCGCATTCGTGACTCGAAACCACATTCCAAGCTGTCCCTCGTGATGTACTTCACACCAAAACTGCTCAGCGCCGTTGCTCGAGGCGTTGTCCGTCTCACACCTGCTTCACACTTTCCCGGGCTTCAGAACGTCTCTTAAACATGCTCCATTTTTTCATTTTTTAAAACTTTTTTCATTTCAACTTTTTCATGCCTCGTCAGAGCGACATGCTAATTGAAACAAAATCCCGTCGAGGCATCGGATCATCAAAGACACCTGTAGCACGGATCTTTTGACAAACTCGCCACTTCATCAGCCCCAGGAGCGATGTGAGATGAAAGAGACAAGGACTTAATGGCGCTTGTCACGACATCACGGAAGTTCCCGCAAAAATTCTTTCGTTTGCCAGCTTCAGAAAACAATCGTCGCTTGCTTTTCCACGAGTTTTCCGTGTGTTGCTGATGAAATTTATCGGATGAAAATGCATTTCCTGAAAGTACCTTTAATAGCACTGCGGTGCAATATTTAAATAGCCAACTATCTGCTACATCTGCCACCATTGTTTTATTTTTAAATTGGTTTTATTTAAAATTTTATTCCGAAAAGAAGAGTAAAATTTAATCTTTTATTGAGAAGAAGAAAATACTAAAGCCATTTTAAAAGGACAAACTACTTAGTTAGAATGGTTCGCTTGATTGCCATGTGAGGGAGCAGTCAAATGAAACACAAGTGTGTGTCCATTGTTGCAAAATGATGATGGCTCTATCAATTCTCGCCTTCATCCGAAAGAATACTTCCATGGATGTATCATCGTTATCCTCATAATCGTCATCGTCATCACCAGACATTCGATCAAGTGCAGATGTACACGAGGTCCAAGTACAAGCACCTGGAATCGGTACTCGAATACCAGTTCAAGTACCAGGTACCTTACCACCATCTTCACCATCATTTTCACCACCATCATAACCATCATCATCATCACTACCACTACCGTCATCATCATCGTCATCGTCATCGTCATCTTCATCGTCGTCATCATCATCATCATCATCATCATCATCATCATCATCATCATCATCATCATCATCATCATCATCATCATCATCATCATCATCATCATCATCATCATCATCATCATCATCATCATCATCATCATCATCATCATCATCATCATCATCATCATCATCATCATCATCATCATCATCATCATCATCATCATCACCATCATCATCATCATCATCATCATCATCATCATCATCATCATCATCATCATCACCATCATCATCATCATCATCATCATCATCACCATCATCATCATCGCCTGATGAGAGGCTGTGATTATGTGAGGCATCCTGACACAGGCACGGAGGAATGAGGATTATCCACTTGGAAAGCAAATGAATTACTGGAGAATGTCAAAGGAACTTCTAATTGGTGCCAACCGAAGGTCACAGAGGAACTTTCCGCCAATTAAAATGAGCACTTTTTTTCAGCCAAAATACTCAAATAATCGGGTTTTCGGACTTCTTAGAGAGAAGAATTTTTCAAATTGAATTCCTAAAAATTTTCAAATTAACTTCAAACTTTCTTTTCTCAAGAATGAATTTCAAGCACGTGACGTTTGAATCCGAATAGGAAGGGAGGCATGGGTCTTTATAACGGCAATGATCCTTTCTTGTTATCCAATCTTTCCCAGCAAAGTCAATCAAGCGTAAACGGAAACTCCTGAGATTTTACTCTTAGAACTGTTGTTTTCCACTCGTCAGATGACGCTACTTCCTTCGCCGGGAAGTCGGGTGGAGGTGGTTTCCATGACGGATGGTCTGAACGCTCTTCCTCTTTCTCCACGTCACACGTCTCGTGACCCGTGAATGTACCTGCGCGAGATGCTATATAAATTCCTCACCTGAATGAGCCTCTTTTGTAACAATTTTCGAGCAATTTTCCATCATTATTTTTGTTTTGTCTTCGAAATAATTTCATTAATTTCTCTGGCAAAAGAAGGCAGCAGAAGGTGATGTATATTTTTAATTTCCAGGAAAGCAAGACATGACAGGCAGAATTTTCGAACAAGGCGCTCGTTCATAACTTGGACCATTTCTTGCCACGGATTATTGTCCCCCGTGATTGGCTGCCTCCGCGTCATCACTCAACCTAGCATGCCTGGACGTAGTTGGCGGAAAAATCTTCCAGAATCTTCGGACGACCAGTGGAAAGAGCTTTTTCAATTTGTTCGCTTGATTTGCTCGCCTTCTTGTTTTCTTCAGCTGAATTATCAGGAGGCAAACATTGCACACGTGAACTTGATCATCATGTTTACGAGCGAAGGAGCTGATCAGGCGTCTCTCACTTCCTTCTTCGCGCCAAGAAAATTCATCTTGTTACATTCGAATATTTAAAGCGATTCCTCTTGTGCGTTGATTTCTTTTTTGTCCGGTGCGAGCGGAAGTATTAGCATTCAGGTCAGTGTTGGCTGCTCTCTCTCAACATGGAGGTCGAGAGATTAGACAGATAAATGTTCGCATGTTTGTTGAGACCATTTTAGCTGCACCCTGCACTTTGTGTTCGAGTAAATAATGGGCTCCTCTTTATCTCACGTGTTCTTCTTTGCCGACGACTTAATGAACAGAATGGCGCGAAAAATGATCGCAAAAATACCTTAAGAAGCTCGTTGGCTTGCAACTGAAACGTTGTAGAATTAATTTTAATCCTGGCTAAATGGACATTTACAATTACAGTGTAATTAATTTAACTCACTTTGACTCAATCAATATAATTACAATCATGTCTAAAATCTTTTTTATAGGTTTTTAAAATGGCAAAAGTTTAACAACTTTAGAAGTCGGTTGAAATGAGGTGCAAAGATGAGATGAGGAATCGAACTTCGTTTCGGTCATCAGATGGCAGAACATTTAACAGAATTAAAGGTTGAAAAGCACATCAGATGTCATATTGTTGCGAATTTCATGAAATAAAAGTTAATTATTAATTGTCACTTATTCAATGATTATCAGCGAATGGTTTTGTATAAATTTGAAACTCCCATGCTGTTTGAGTGAACACGTCAAATCATTTCAGAATTCTCTTAACTTAATCACAGTCAACTTGACCTTCATTGAAATCCTTCCACTTGTATGCGCTTGTTACTGGTTTATTCCCGCCATGTGCCACATTCCCTTCAGGAATACGCTAGAGCGTTCGTGACGCAGTTTTTCACCAAGACGTACACCACAAGGTGAGTTCTTCTGGAGGTTGGAAAAGCTATGGGGTGCGCGATTTCTCCTTCCCTGTTCGTAAAGGCGATGAAGATCCTACCGGGTCAAATATTCTAGAAGCTCAAATTTCTAAAGGTGTGAACATGTCTCCAATAAAGGCATTCGTGGGCGACAGTACCGTGAACAGGGTTGTTTTTCAAAATACCATTGACAAATTGGACGGCCTGCCAGACTGGTATCGAATGGCTTTCAAACATGCAAAATCATGAGTCTTGCCCTGGTTAGGGGATAATTCGCAGGGATGTGTTCTTTGATGTGGCATTGTCGAAAAGAATGGACCGACCGCGGGCTCGCAAAGCACTATGGACTATGGACCAAACCGTGGTCGCATAAAGGCCGGCTGCCACTACAAAGAAATTATAAGCTCCACTTTGCTTACACTAAGTACATTGTGTGAAGAAGCCACTGAGAGCTTTCAAGACCTCTTATAGGCAACTGAGGTGGATGCAGTCAATATAAAAAGACCAAAAAGAGCTTTGCGTAGTTAGTCCAAATCATCTCAGTTATGCAAAGAACTATAATCAAATAAATAAATAAATAAATATAAACTTTGCGTAGTTTTCAGACGCAAAGCACACAGCATGGAAAGCTATCGAGAGAGCCAAGGGAAACCAACCTTTCTTACGAGTCTTACACTGAAGAATCCAATGAGAGCTTTCGGAGTCCCTCCAGACCAGGCAACAGTCACCAACATAACAAGGCCAACGAAAGCTTCTAATAGCCGTCGGTAATTGTTGGGTATTTTTTAAATTTTTTTTTATTTGTTTATTAAAACAAACAAGAGAGTCACAAGTGACCGCTAACACAAATTGGTGTCAGATAATCTGTACATATAGAGTGCGATTCGGTTGGTGAAGAAATGGAGCCTGAGAGTAGTTGAGCATTTTTCATGGCGTAGACGGAGGGTGTGACCCTTGTGTGCGAGATAACAGGAAATTGGGGAATTTGGGGATGATGTAGTGAGTGAAGCTGTGTAACATTTTGTGACAGAGGCATAAATCATGGATGAGGCGATGAGTCGTTGAGAAATTAATGATGGCATTGTCTCTGAATCAGATGTTGAAGATAGCAGGATCCACGAGGGGTACAGGTCTCTGCTGAGCGACCTCGGCATAGACTGCGAGAACATTGAATTCACCAACGGCCCTCGATGATGAGCTTAAGGAAGATAATGAAGTAACTAGTGAGAAACCACGAACCAAATCGGAAACACCAGAACCTCAGTTTGTCGACGAACATTGACAACGGCAGGTTTGATGGTGAGGTTTTGCTCCATGAAATTTTGGATGAGCTTATCGTCGTTGACTGAGGCTGAGGTGGTAGACAGGTTTTTTGAACGTTTGGCTTTTTCCAATTTTTCCTTCTCGATATCCCATATGGCATTTTTTATCAATAATATTTATCTAACAGTGATATTTAAATCTAGAAAACGGATTAAGTCGATTATTTATTTATGCAAAGTATTTTAAACAAGATTTAAATCATTTAAAGCCTTTATTTATTGCGCACAACTTGTTGAACTTACCCAAATTTGTGTAAGTGGTCATTGAATGACCCTTCAATTTGTTGTGTAATAAATAAATAAATAAATAAATAAAATAAATTTAGATGTTTTGCGAAATAACAATTAGGAATACTGGTATAATGCTTGTTGACATTTTCTTGCCATCTGAGCTTTGAACTTCGACACGTAGGTTCTTGAATTTTCTGATGGGGCCTGGGATGGCAAGTTGTGTTTCAGGGTATCCGTACCTGGAAGGTGATTGTCTAAAGTTCTTTCGACAACCAAAGCGGATACGACCGGTCTGAGGACTTTTGCGGGTGTTTTTGATGCGACCTTGACCTTCTCGACAGGTTTCTCCTGCACTAAGGTCTTGAGTGGCCTCTTTGAATCTTTCAACATAGATTTTGGCTTGTACATCTTTGTGTAAATATCTGCAGGAGATTGTATGAGATCAGGGTCTGCTTCATCTGTTTGGGGTTTTAGGGAGGCTGGCACAGCTTGCGAATGCTTGAAATTGAGAAGCATGGTTTCAGGTGTGCATTCCACCTCGGAATCGTTTCCTCTTTCTCCATGATCTTCACCAGTATTTGCAACCACTTCACCACCCCAGGTGACGGATGTCTTTGATGCAATTGGCATCTTTGAATTATCCATAGGTTCTGCATTCCTGATTACTTCAGAAGGCCGAGTATTCGTGCAGTCTCCTATTTCGCCCGACGAATCATTATTTTCTGACGCGTGGACAAACTGAGGTTCTAGTGTTTCCGATTTGATTCGTGGTTCCTCACTAGTTACTTCATTAAACTCATCATCGAGGGCCTGGGTGACGCCGTTAGTGAATTCAATGTTCTCGCAGTCTATGCCGAGGTCACTCAGCAGAGACCTGTACCCTTCGTGGATCCTGCCATCTTCAACATCTGATTCAGAGACAATACCATCATTAATTTCTCTTGTCTTGTTCTTGGCATCGTCATCATCATTGTCGAAGTCGTCTTGATCGTAATTGGCAAAGAAGTCGTCCAAGTTCATTTTTTCCTCGTTTTGAGTTTGTGCCCAAAGCCATCGACACACGGCTGGTGTTCACCAATTTTCCTGGCATGTAGGCCACCTTTCCAAGGGGAACCATCGTTTCTTCATTTTCCCTCTTTGGCAGATCTTCCAGACATTTGAAGAGGCTTTGATAGTTTTCAACTTGCTTTATGGTTTCGTTTATCTCTTGATCAGTTTCTTGGAGCGCTTGTACTTCTGCTTCTGACAATCGTGACAAGTTCTTCTTATTCATAAGTTTGTAATCGGACATCCTCAGATGTGCTTAATGTGCTTAACTAGGTATGTTGGTGTACTAAGTGTACTTTAATAATATCAATAATCGATGGAGGTGCATATTTGGCAAGACAAAAGATCATAAATGTTATGATAAATATATTACTAATATAATGTTAATATAATTAAATTTGATTACTAAATTTAATATAATTATCACCTAAAATTAATCACGCAATAATAAACTTAATTACTGCGCCACCACAACAAATCCCAAGATCAAAGATTCTAAATCTTGTAATGAGTTTATCAAATTTTATTATTAATTATTATTTTATTATCCTTTAAGAAATTGAAGTCATTGAATAGTACTTGAGAGCGTAATTCGACATGAAGAAAACTTTATGGAACAGTGATATCTATATCTAGAAAACGGATTAAGTCGATATTTATTTATGCAAAGTATTTTAAACGAGTTTTAAATCATTTAAAACCCTTATATATATGTTTTGCTAAATAACAATTAGGAATACTGCTAAACTTAATGCTTGTTGACATTTTCTTGCCATCTGAGCTTTGAACTTTGACACGTAGGGTCTTGAATTTTTTGATGGGGTCTGGGTGGCAAGTTGTGCTTCTATGAGTTGTAGAGCTAATAATATCTGGGGTAGAGAGTTCCAGGGTTTTGCGATTCGGTTGGTATATGAAGGAAAAATCCGACAAGGATTACTGGATGCAACCCGCCCTTCCGAAAACGTCAGGAAGACCAAAGGCCGAAACGTTTGGAGACAGGGGAAACTCATCTGATGATCTCTGTTGAAGCTCCAAGGCGGAGCTAATCTAAACTAACTGTCAAATTAAATATTTAATGAAAAAATATTTACTTTATTATTAAAATCATTTTAATTTTATAACTATTTAAACAACAATTACTACCTTCAATTGAGCAACAAAATTGCTTCCACTAGAGGACACGATTGCAAGTCGTTTAGTATAGGTTGGTTGGTAGTTTATTAACGTCCATTTCATAACTAGATGATTAGGACGGTATGTAGTTTAGATATGGTTAAATGTATATAGGAAGGTTTCGGAAGATTTAAAAAAAAGTTATTCAACGCAAAGGTGATTTTCCTATGGAATAGTAAACAAGGAAACCATACATGCGGATGTGGTAGATAAGTTTAAGATATAGCTAATTAAATACGAATATTGGAAGTTAAAAGTAAAAAGAGTGCTTATTATACAGAACTTATTACACTGGTCTTCATAACCACTATAAATAACTGTTATGCTATGTTATTTCTACGAAGACATTTTCAATTCTTTAGATCTGTAAAAATCGAAATTGTTTTGTATATAAAACTCTTTTTATAATTGTTTAAACGTTGTTTAAGTAGAAAGTTTTTTTTAGATAGAAAGCGAAGCAAATGTTTTCTGCTTCTGGAAAAACCATTTAATGCAGCGTACAATAAAATTGATTGGGCTACGTTTTACTCAACTGTATGCCGTTGACTTCTAAATATTAGAACGTTTACATTTAAAACATTTATACGCATATTTCACACTCGTATTTACAAATTTTAGAAAGTCTTAAATAAGAAAACACAGGCTTGCAAGAGCAAATCATCCTCAACATTAAGTGTACTCCTGTATTTCGACTTGATGACCAACAAACATAAAAACTCTGTATGTTGATGGAAAAGGAAGACGTATATAAGAAATACGCAACACAATATCTTACAAAATTAAAAATATATGATTTCAAACATTTGACCCAAAAGGTTAAACGACATAGTAGAGAAATTATATTTCACTTCGTTCACAGGTTGAGAACCGCTGACTTAAGAAAAGTTAGTTAAGAGGTAATCATATTGGGAAGGCATTTTGTGGAGGCTAGGTATTTTTGCCGGGTAAATTTATACGAATTAGTTATCACAAATATAGTAATTACTTTTTTTAGAATATTTAAAAAAGGCAGCTTTAAAGTTGATTTAAATACAACAAACTCAACAATTGGAGCAGTCGATTATATTTTAGAAAGAAATAAAAGTTTTCAAAAAATTTCAAGAAATGGCTGCAAAAATTAGGAACATTTCACTTTTCAAGTATCGAAAACACGCAAGATGGATCCTTAAAAACAAGGTTTATTTGTTCATTTGATAACAAAGCACTTGCGTGTTGAAGTCACTTTTTAAAATTCCTGAGGACGAATTCAACAGAGCTTTTGAAGTGACCACAGAGTTGGAGGAAGCTTCTCAAGTTTCTAGAGCAAGTTCAACTCTTGCAGAGCAACAAAATAAATACCGCCCGAAAATGACTAGAAAGGCTTTTCAGTTCAGTCCACAGGAGAGAAGCAGTCCAAAACGGCATCAGGCGACATGAAACTTTCAATTCTCTCGAGGTAAGTATTTTTGCATAAATATTATTATTATCTATTTAAATATTATTATTTATTTATATATTATTATTATCTATTTATATATTATTATTATCTATTTAAATACAGCCGAACACCCGTTAAGTCGCTGGCCTAGGGGTTTGCAAAAAAGCGTCGAGATAACCGAAAATAAAGACGGCTATACATTAACATGTGCTTGAAATTTCTTTATGTTCGTTTGTTAATAAATAAGAATGTACATGTACGTGTTCTTGATTGTTATTTACATAAAAGCAATTGATATTTGATATTGATCACAGCAATATGTACTTACATGTTTGCTAACAATAAAAGGCATGCGTGAACCAACTAACGGCAGCGATTTGCCAACGTGCAATAAAAATCACCGCCGACACTCGATGCAAACCTTTACACTTATTTTTTCCTGCATTTCCGCATTTCCTGCAAACACAAAGATCGCTCACAAAATCGCTCCTCCATTGACGGGAAGATTTGTTGCTCGAGAATTTGTGAACCATTGAAGAACTGCATCGTCGACTTCTTTGTCCTCGGCCACTCTAAGTATTTTTCTTGCTGGATCAAAGACGAACTTTTCAAACATTTACTTTATCATGTCGGCCTTCTTTTTCTATCCTGAAATGGTGTTTGCTGGAATGCCATGCTGACAACTAAGGCTGGTCTTGTTCCTTTATCTGGCTGCAGTACGATTTCATACTTTTTCTCTATTGACTGATTATTCAGTTTTCTCTTAACACCTCCAGACAATTTTAGAACGAAAAAAAACCAGTATAGCTAGAGTGAACCTCTCAGACAAAATCACTAAGAATGAGAATAAATTTACCAAGGCCATCCCTGCTGTTGGACAGCTAAAGTACCATGATCGGCTCAAGTCTCTACAACTTAAATCGCTTAAACATCGCCGTTTGATAGCTGACCTCTGCTTATTATATAGGATCATCAATAATTTAAGATCAACTCACCTTAAAAACCATATTCATTTTTCAAACTACTCATCAACTCCATCAATTTAAACTAAGGTCAAATCTTTGCGCAATAGATAACACCAAATATTTTTTCACAAATAGAACAATTAATACCTGGAATAATCTACCTAATAGCATTTTCTCAGCTGGCACCTATAGTCGCTTCACCTCCCTCCTCGATGAATATGACTTGTCACCTTTTCTCATTTACTACTGATTGAACCTCTCGTTTCTTTTCTCAATGTTTTGCTGTTTGATAGTGGGCAGGTCAGAGGCTTCGATCCTCTACCCACTTAATAAAATAAAATAAAACTAAAATAAATTGGGTTCGGCGAGATAAATGAATCGACTTAACCGATGAGAAAAAGCTAAGAGCAAGAGGGAATTTGGCGGTTCCACTTCAAAATCCTCAAGTTAATAGGGTTGACGAGTTAACCGCGGTCGAGATAAATTGGTTCCACTTTATTATTGTTTGCCCAAGATGTGGAAGTAAAGGCCAGCACTCAAATGAATGCAGACACCTCAAAGAAGAGTGTAACTTCTGCAGAATAATTGGGAGCACTTAAGAAATTTCAACGAAACAGAGCTGGTAATAGCATTCACATGGTTGTTAATGCCATTTACATAGTTGTTAATACCATTCACATAGTTGTTAATACCATTCGCATAGTTGTTAATATTATTCCCATAGTTGTTAATATTACTCTCATAGTTGTTAATATTATTCGCATAATTGTTAACATTATTCGCATAGTTGTTAATATTATTCGCATAGTTGTTAATACCATTCAAATAGTTGTTAATACCAATCACATAGTTGTTAATACCATTCGCATAGTTGTTAATATTATTCCCATAGTTGTTAATATTACTCTCATAGTTGTTAATATTATTCGCATAATTGTTAACATTATTCGCATAGTTGTTAATATTATTCGCATAGTTGTTAATATTATTCCCATAGTTGTTAATATTACTCTCATAGTTGTTAATATTATTTGCATAATTGTTAACATTATTCGCATAGTTGTTAATATTATTCGCATAGTTGTTAATACCATTCAAATAGTTGTTAATACCATTCACATAGTTGTTAATATTATTCCCATAGTTGTTAATATTACTCTCATAGTTGTTAATATTATTCGCATAGTTGTTAATACCATTCAAATAGTTGTTAATACCATTCGCATAGTTGTTAATATTATTCCCATAGTTGTTAATATTACTCTCATAGTTGTTAATATTATTCGCATAATTGTTAACATTATTCGCATAGTTGTTAATATTATTCGCACAGTTGTTAATACCATTCATATAGTTGTTAATACCATTCAAATAGTTGTTAATACCAATCACATAGTTGTTAATACCATTCAAATAGTTGTTAATACCAATCACATAGTTGTTAATACCATTCACATAGTTGTTAATATTATTCCCATAGTTGTTAATATTATCTACATAGTTCCAGACACTCCACTTCTTCAGAAATTGGAAAATGAAAACTACGAACATTTGTTCGAATTAGATAGCGGAGATGGAAACAATTTTTGTTCGGTAGATGTTTTGGAACGGTTTGAACTCATTTGAGATGTTCGAAAACAATTTACAAATTGATTCGAATCTTTACACACTCAGGATGAAATTCAGTGGAAAACATTTTTTTAAAAAATATAAAGCGAAGATAAACAACTTGAAATCAGTTGGTGTCACTAAACTTCAATTTATGGTGTCACCCCTTAAGACTTTCACCATAAACCATAAATTGCTGGCGTCCCACAAATCTGACAAGCAAAAATAAGTTTTCAGCGAAAAATTCACATTATCATATTAGTTCCTTAATTAATAAATTAATAATAAAGTTCCTTAATCGATCAATTAACGACATTAATGGAATTGTCGACTAAATGAATCATCAAAACCAGAATAATTGCTTGAATGTAATTCTATCGTCGATTTCTGTGCAGATGAATCGAAAATAACATCGTCTCAAAAGATGGAAGAAGCAGGTGAAGAGTCTGAATCAAAATAGCGGAACCTTATTTCGAGGCATTCTTTTTGCGGACTCAAATAACAAATTTACGCAGGAAATAAAATCATTTTTATTTTTTTTCAAATAATATAATCTAATAAATAATATGATCTGTTTGCACATTTTCGGCATTTATTATACGATTTATCGCAATTGGAGAATGACATTTACACGTGCATACACGAGATGAACAAATGCGGAATGATTGTAATAATAAATATTATTATTGCATTATTACTGTTATTATTATTTTTATTTTTATTATTGTTGTCGTTGTTGTTATTATTATTATAAATCCCGCATTATAACTCCAGCCATTCGTATCTCATCTGCGCATGTGGCATACTTTTTGGTCGAGTGCAAACACAAAAACTGTTTAATTACAAGCAGACAAAAATACTAATTGAGCACCTACCGATCGCCGATCGCCTCACGATTTGTTCGCAGACAACATAAATTACGTTGTAAGGGAGACTCGGTAAAGATTATTTATAAACATTTCCTCACTTAATATAATCTGAGATTGAAGTTAATGATGAATAAAGTAGAAAATATTTCGAGTTACGAAGAGCTATAAATTTCCTGCTTACGGACAGGAAGCAGAAGCACGTGTTTTGAGGGGGCATCTCAGAAGTTTAAGGAAAATTTATTTCCCTCATCCCTCCCTCCCGCATCAATATTTGGATCTTTCTCTGCCTCTTCTAAGCGTGCTTCGTTTTTCAATTTTTTTTTTTAAATATTTAGTTTTTTAAACTAAAATTTCTAATATTTGAATGTCAGTTAGAGGAAATGGTAATATCAGATGATGAAGTGATATTTAAATATGAAAATATGAAACTGTTTACATAATTTATTGTAAAATTTTTGTTTATAATTTCAATATATTTCACAATTTAATGCTTTTTATTATTTGAATATAATTAAAGTATAATTCGTGAAGTCACACGGAACGGAGTTTCGACATTAAAATTGAGATTTCAAAAAAATAAACATTATAATGACGCTTTCAAAGAAAGCAAAACAAATTGTTAAAGAAATAACAAGTTTTTCAAGTAAAAATAATATTTTTTAATAACTTTTATTAGTATTTGTTTATTTATTAACATTTTAAATATATATTAATATATAAAATGCATAAATAATAATTATATTAATTTTTATTTCGTTCATTTGTTGGACGCTTTGCACAAATGTGCAGTTAGATAAAGTTTTGACGAACAATTCTGGAAACTTCACCGATATGAGAATGCTTTACTTCAATCAAATTTTCAATCATTTCGTTCATTTTTCAATCATCTTTTAAATATTTTTGCAATAATTTTTAAAATCATTTTTAAATCATTTACAAATATTTCAATCATTTAAGGTTTTATTTGCAACTAATGGCAGCTTGCAGGAATGATTTTAATATTAAAATGCTTGATTTAAATGTTTTATTTTATAAATGTTGCTTTGACATCGCTAAACAGTGAGTTTTTTTTCTAAAGAGTTATTGCAAATCCTGTGTTTTTATTACACAAATGATATGAAACAGTAAACAAAACGTAATTTGCAACTGCAATAAGAAATGTTCCACTTTAGAATTCGATTGGAAATATTTTGCTATTTCCATTCAAATTGCTGACTTTTTTGTGCATTAATTCATGAAAACGTATAAAAATGCGGGCATTTACAGAAATTCAGATAACAGGAAATTAAATTCGCTGTCCGAATAAACCCCATGAATCTTATGAACCTTTTGACACTACGATCGTCATCACTACCATTATCATCATCATCATCGTCATCCTCATCATCGTCGTCGTCGTCATCATCATCATCATCATCATCATCATCATCATCATCATCATCATCATCGTCGTCGTCGTCATCATCATCATCATCACCATTAAGCATGTCTCTCTTAGAGAATTCTGACGTTTCATGAGATAGTGCCTATTAAGAACCCATGGCCAGTTTACGAGGACCCCAAAAGAAAGCCAAAGCATAAAGCCAACGTGTCCCCAGCACGTTTTACAAACGACCACGTTTGAACCTCCTCCACGTCACGTGATCCCCTCTGGACATGAGTTTGTATTGATTTAAAAGCTCACAGTAAAAGTTATTTTGCTTCTGTTGTTGCTGTTATTGTTGTTATTGTTGTTTCAAAACAAAAATCCATCGATGTAATTGGCTGATGAAGAACAGATGACGTCATCGTCACGATCCAATCGTATGCTTCGTAGGCACTTCCTTGATTGGTAAAGTCATCTGTTTCAACATATGCCCCTGAGAACGCTACTGTTGTTGCTGCTGTTGAGTTTATGCATTGTTGTTGAAGAATGCATTCCACGCTGTTGAGTTTATGCATTGTTGTTGAAGAATGCATTCCACGCTGTTGAGTTTATGCATTGCTGTTGAAGAATGCATTCCACGCTGTTGAGTTTATGCATTGTTGTTGAAGAATGCATTCCACGCTGTTGAGTTTATGCATTGTTGTTGTAGAATGCATTCCATGTTGTTGTTTAATATATGATTCGTAAAATGTAGGCATGCATTGTGTTGTTTGAACTGGAGTCTCGAATGACTGCTTTAATTCATCAGTTACAAGTTGAAATTATTCTCCAACTATTTTCAATATCATGATGTTTCACATATGAAATGATTTTACTTATAAAAATAATAACATTATAATTAAACAATAAATAATAACAACATTATTCTCAATGCCCCATCAACATCATCATCATCATCATTGTCACCGTCGTCATCATCACCATCTTCTTCTTCATGATCATCATCATCATCATTACCTTTGGTGTGGAAAATTCTAGGAGTGTGCAATAAAAAAAGCAACTATTTGTGACATGAAATGGAGATGAATGAGTGAACGAATGAATAAATAATTGAATGAGGAAATGAATAAATAAATGAGTAATAATATAAGTGATAATAATAATTAATTATAAATCTAAAATAGAAATAAAACAATAACGTTTAAGCATGAAACATTTCAACAAATAGGAATCCAAAATGACGACTTTGCATAAAAAATAAGTAGGAATAAATAGGCAAAGATTGAAGTGCAAATCACGTTCGTCAAACTTGTTAGGACACCATTCCAGGCGTCCATCGAGCCATCATTGCCTCGGAGATCTTAAAATAAATCACCAGGGTCACGCTACTCACTGAAATTATTTTTAGATTCCAACGCGGCGGTTGTGAAAAGCCAGGTTTCATTTGAGAGGTGTAACTCGTTATATTTGAATTTTAATAAATTAACAGTCATAAATCCTAATAAATTGTACCATTAAATCGAATTAACAGTAATCGTGGTAAATTATAATGTAAACTATAATATTAAATTGAATTAACAGTAATCACGGTAAATTATAATGTAAGCTATAATATCAAATTGAATTAACAGTAATCACGGTAAATTATAATGTAAACTATAATATCAAATTTAATTAACAGTAATCACGGTAAATTATAATGTAAAGTATAATATTAAATTGAATTAAAATGCAAATAGTCAACTCGGTTATTCCTCTGAGTCCGCCACGTTTGAAAAGCGACGTGTGGACCAATAATATTGCAGCAGAATGAAAGCTTATTCTGCGAGGCTCTGTTGTGATCTAAAAATAACATACACACACATGCATAAACACACAAACACATAAACACACACACACACACACACATGTATACCATCCATCACAGTCTTTGTCACCAACTCTATAATGGTGAAACATACATTTTATGATGCTTTTCAAATATTATTCATGATGTCAATTAAGCGGATGCTACTGATGCTGATGACGATGATGATAATGATGATGATGATGATGATGATGATGATGATGATGATGATGATGATGATGATGATGATGATGATGATAATGATGATGATGATTATGATGATGTGTGTTCATTTAAGAGCCACTCTTTTCTCTGGATAATCTCAGCAGGGGAGCACTCTCCCCTGGATTCAACGACGTTGTGAATGTATGGATGGATGGATGGATGGATGGATGGATGGATGGATGGATGGATGGATGGATGGATGGATGGATGGATGGATGGATGGATGGATGGATGGATGGATGGATGGATGGATGGATGATGGATGGATGGATGGATGGATGGATGGATGGATGGATGGATGGATGGATGGATGGATGGTGGATGGATGGATGGATGGATGGATGGATGGATGGATGGATGGATGGATGGATGGATGGATGGATGATGGATGGATGGATGGATGGATGGATGGATGGATGGATGGATGGATGGATGGATGGATGGATGGATGGATGGATGGATGGATGGATGGATGGATGGATGGATGGATGGATGGATGGATGATGGATGGATGGATGGATGGATGGATGGATGGATGGATGGATGGATGGATGGATGGATGGATGGATGGATGGATGGATGGATGGATGGATGGACGGACGGACGGACGGACGGACGGACGGACGGACGGACGGACGGATGGACGGACGGACGGACGGACGGATGGATGGACGGACGGATGGATGGATGGATGGATGGATGGATGGATGGACGGATGGATGGATGGATGGATGGATGGATGGATGGATGGATGGATGGATGGATGGGTGGAGGAAGGGAAGGATGAAAGTTTTTATAATATTTATGCACTAAGAAGAAAGGTTATCATGAAGAAGGAAGATGTGGAACTGACCATGAGGAATGAACAGTCGTAAACTGGTTCTGTGCACCAAACGACAGTTTCTTTTTCTCTCTTTCTGGAATTGTTCCATTATTTTAATAATTCTTAATTCTTCCATTATTTTAATAATTCATGATTCTTCCATTATTTTAATAATTCATAATTCTTCCATTATATTTATAATTCATAATTATTCCTTTGTTTCATCCTAATAAATTGTATTTTTATAACTGAACAAAGCATCTAACTCGGGACGCCATAATTATTTTATTCCAATAAATAAACATTATTTTGCAAAACCGCAAAAATAAACACAATTTTAAAAATATGACACGATTTAATTAGAAAATATTAAAGCATCATTGAATTGCTTGATGATGACTTAATGCACCCACTAAAAATAGACATCACGTGACATCAGGACGTCAATATTGAAATGTAAAAAAATGAGATGAATGCCTCCTGGTCACGAATTCAGTGGTTTGTGACGTCATAAAATGCTTCGAAGGATCCACTTGTAATCGTTGCATATCCATTGGATATTATCCAATCGCCAGGTTATTACGCTGACGTCATTACTCGTAATGCCCTTATTACGGAGCGGATTGTGATCATGGTCATCATCATCATCATCATCATCGTCATCATGATTAATAATAATAATAATAATAATAATAATAATAATAATAATAATAATAATAATAATATAATAATAATAATAATAATAATAATAATAATAATAATAAATAATAATAATAATAATAATAATAATAATAATAATAATAATAATAATAATAATAATAATAATAATAATAATAATAATAAATAATAATAATAATAAATTATTGCATAATGTACCGATGTCGCTTCAAGCACTATTTTCGTCGTTATCATCATCATCATCATTTGATGTCCGCTGTGAATGGTAAATTGCTCACGAGAGGGCGTTGATGCGAGGGGATTTAAAAGTGAAAAAATGTATTCTTTGAAAATTAAGTTAAAATGGGGAAGAAATTGTGCGCTAATTCAAAAAATGACAAGAATAAAACATTATTTCATTATTAGATGTTACATTACATTATTATAGCATATTATTAATACTATTATGTATATGAAAAGCATTTGCATAATTATGATAAATGGTTAATTGAACAATATTCAACCAATATTTCCGAGATAAGGGCGTGAAACGTTGAATAATCGAGAGCTTCTTAAAATCATTATTAAGAGGCTTCCAAATGCAATCCTTACAAAATGACATGAAAGCAATCGCTTGACGAGAGATGCTGAAGATGCAGAGAGTGTTGTGGAGAGATGCTGAGGATGGAGAGAGTGTTTTGTGGAGAGATGCTGAGGATGTAGAGCGTATGATATATATCCAGGCTCACGGCTGTGCTGGGTTCGGGTTTTCATAGGATGCTGGCGGACATGACATCACGACAGCACGTGTTAATGTTTACATGCGGCTCATTATAATAATAACAACAACACTGATTATAATATTCTGATTTCATTCTACTTTTCTATTCACGTTTTGACGCCATCGATCCATTGAAGCTTTTTGGAGGATAAATTTCCATGCACATGTTTGGTTAGGTCTTCACAAAGTACTTGCGTGGGTCTCTAGTGGTGAGTGATTTCCATTTTGTCAAGTTAATCATGGTGATCATGATGATGATGATGATGCTGACGAGTAGTAGGTTATGATGATGGCTCTACTGATTGGTTATTATTATTACTATTATTATTATTATTATTATATTATTATTATTATTATTATTATTATTATTATTATTATTATTATTATTATTATTATTATTATTATTATTATTATTATTATTATTATTCTAAAAATGATGACGGCATTAAAGCAAATGAATGAAAACTGAGCAAGTGCCAATTAATTTGTTTTCTGCTCTTTTTAGAAGCTTTTTTTTAAGAATTCGTTTTAAATGAAATTACGATGATGGCAATGTTAAGTGGATTGTGGTAATGATGACTATGAAAAGATGGCTGTTTATGAAAAAATAGTGAGTTTATAAGTGGAGGTAAATTTGTATATTATGATGAAATTATATGAATTATAATGAGTTTACGATGATGAGTTTACTATTAACAATTTGTTATGAACAATTTTTATACGATGGTGATGGTGATGATGATGGTGGATACATGATGATGATGTCGGTAATGTAAAAAAGATGATGATGCTGGCCATGAAAAGCTGACGACATCCCCTAGGTGATGGAGAATAAAGAGGATAGCGCCGAGGAAAGCGACGCCAAGGTTTGTTCAATTAGGTTAGTGATTGAAACTTGTTCAATTAGGTTAGTGATTGAAACTTGTTCAATTAGGTTAGTGCTTGGAACTTGTCCAACATGTCCGTTCTTCGTTCCATTTAAGTTTGCTCGATTTTTCAAGTAAAAAATGTTTTTTTCATTTCGCAAAGTTTTTGTCGTTCATTGTTGATGTTGACGGACCATCAGGTGAAGATCGATAAAGCAAGGCGCACTCACCACCTTGCCTAGATAATCCTTTTATCGTAGTAGCGCACTCCTTTCATCGATTCCTCGGTTAACATGTTCTCCAGTAGTTTGTTGCATGAGTTTCAAACGGAAGAAGAGGAACTAATTAGCAGGGACGCATCTGCATCGATACGAAAACAATCCCAAGAGGATGCACATGGCGACTACTTGAGTAGAAATATTCGAATGAAATGTGATCATAACTCACGATTTCTCGTCTGGATTCTTTACAACTGCCATCTTGTGATTCTCTGAACCAATTTTCGTCCTAATCTCGTTATCCGCGTAACAGGCTCTCAGGATTCCTCATGATGCACGGAGTGCCTTCATGGAGAAGAGTAACAAGAATCATGTTGCTCATTCATTTCGTGGCTGGAAGGGGTCGTACATTTTCTAAAATTCCACCCTTCAAGACGGAAAGTCGTTTTGCTGACGAGTTGCAATCGATGAACTGTTTTCACCGACCTTTTCACCGACGACTTTTATCCTTATTGGTCCTGCCGACAACTTCGTTAGCTCTAAAAATGTTTTGCTTTTGAACCTCAAACGAGAGCACAACTTTATTTCCACGTTCAGAAAAGCAATCTGACTTTTCCAGGAAGCAACGATTGATCCATCTTCCTCGCAAACATCTCCCAGCCAAACAAATTTTGCCTTCGATCAATGGAAGTCTGATATGTTTGAAACGAAAAATATGTTCAAGCTGGCAGGCCAGCGGCTAGCCTGAGGCTTGCCGAACGAACGCCAGCCGACTGCTAACCATTTCAATAGTGCTTCACATCCATGCAGTTTCTTGGCAGGAAGAGATGTGAATGAAATTGAAGCATTATTACCTGATGCAATTAGGAGAATAATGGCGTCCAATATGACGGATGCATGGAGTTGCCAGTCTCAGGAATGAATCGTTGAAGCGTTCATCCACACGAGCTTGAAGACTTTCACAGATGTACTTCCATCATCATCATCATCATCATCATCGTCATCGTCATCTTCATCATCATCGTCATCGTCGTCATCGTCATCGTCATCGTCATCGTCATCGTCATCCTCATCATCATCATCATCATCATCATCATCATCATCATCATCATCATCATCATCACATCATCATCATCATCATCATCATCATCATCATCATCATCATCATCATCATCACATCATCATCATCACCACCACCACCATCATCATCATCAGCATCATCATCATCATCATCACCATCACCATCATCATCATCATCACATCATCATCATCATCATCATCATCATCATCTCATCATCATCATCATCATCATCATCATCATCATCATCATCATCATCATCATCATCATCATCATCATCATCATCATCATCATCATCATCATCACATCATCATCATCATCATCATCATCATCATCATCATCATCATCATCATCATCATCATCATCATCATCATCATCATCATCATCATCATCATCATCATCATCATCATCGTCATCGACTCCACCATCACACGGCAAACATCGCTTTCAACTCTCATCCAAATAATCAGGTGTCTTCGCTCTCACACAAGAATCTTTCTGCATTCTATTTTAATTAAACATGAAATCGCCATAAAAAGTAGGTATCCTTGCAGTTCAAATGCGAGCCAATTTTGTAACTGCGCGTCCTGATACCGCGTCCTGGCAATGGAAACTCTATCAGGAGTCTATCGAGAGTTTATCTCGCTCGAACACGGCGGTGGTTGGTGGTGGTTGATGGTGGATATTTCAATCAAAGAAAGGCCGATGAAATTCGACCTGAGAAGCATAAATTTCCACAGAACCTTTCATTTTGCATCGTTTCGGTTCGCTTTTGACGACAACCTGAGCGATTGCGAGACTTTGATTGACCTGTTAAACAGCGATCGATACGCAACGAGGCCGATACCGAATTTTGCCTTCAAACGCAGGTTGAGGAGTTTGCTGGAAAGAGTTGAGAAGGGGAACAACATTTCCAGGGAGGAACTGCGGGGGACCATCAAACTGGCCATTTGTGTCGTCCAGAGGGCATTCAGGGAGGAAGAAGAAAAGTCAGTGACGTTAATTAATTATTGTTTTAATTTTTTTATAATAATTAGTAATTAGTTAACAATTAATGGCGCTTGAACACTTCCTTCTACTTTGAGAGAATATCATGTCTTTATTGTCATTGTGTTTAATTACATAAATATGAATTGATACTGTCGTTGTAATGATTTATTTATGGTTAAGCCAACGTTAGAAATATAATGGGTTATCTAATGTTATTTACAAGGTACTTTATCAATTCTTATTTCATCCCATCAGTCAGATGAATTTGCATAAAGTAATAAATAAGTACACGCGTAAGTGATGGCGCATCCTCAGTGATAAATTGGAGTTGAGAAACAACAAGGACATCCATAAAACTGCAACCTCCTCAACACTTCCAGACCCGTTGTCGGAGATGATGACGACGACCATGTCGAGATCCTGAGCAGGGTCGAAACGAATGTCGTTCCGGCAGAAGTCAGAGACTGGTTGGCCATGACCTTCAGCAGGACGAGTTCCAGTTGCCCCGTGAAACGACCACCGCGGGAAAAACCAAAGTTCAGAAGTGTGGCCAACGCCATTAGAGCCGGAATAATGGTGGACAAGTAAGTGAACGCTTGAAACGATCTCAGTAGGACTTTCAACTGTCAACTTGAATGAGCGTCTTTTTCAGAATTTACAGAAGAATTTGTGGCACTGCTGGGTTCAAAATTCCAGCAAAAGTAGCTGCACAAATGAAGGTATTTTGAGGCGTTACATCGTCAGTTAATTTCAATTGTTTGAAACAAAGAAGAAATTAAAACTCAGAATAAAAATGTTGTTTTATGTCCCTCTTCCACGGTCGCATTTGGACCATTTAAGCCTTGAAACGACGTTTTATTCCGGGGCCTTACCATGCCGAACACGTTTCCATGACAAAGATGACATGAAGGACTACATAATTGTAAAATATTTCTATGATACTTGCATGATAATTGTATAATGTTTGTATGATATTTGCATATTATTTGTATAATACTTGTATAATAATGAATTGTACGTTATTAATACTACAATCGTGTAAAATTTGTTCAATAATTGATTACTGTTGAACAACATTTGCTACTTACTATATGTATAACAAGCATATAATTTGCGTAGAAATCTTTCCTTCCTGTCCTCTTTGTGTCAGCTTGTTACTACAAATTATTTTTCCCCGTGGTTCATGCTTGGAAATGGCGAGATGCATCTTAAAGAATGAAAGCCCGCGGCCCTGGCTTCCAATGAGCTGCCAAGAGCATTTGAAGGACATTCCTGACAGATGATCGCAAGATATTTGTCATCCATCAACCCTGTTTCTTTTGGCAATTTCTGCTGCTTTTGATTTTTACGTTGAAAATAAGTGAAAATTTGAAGAGTGAATAAAATGTTGACTTTGAAGAGCATAAACGACTGGTCGTTCGATGTTTTCAAACTGAACGAGGTTTCCGAAGGTCACGCACTCAAGTACATCGGATACGAACTGCTCCAGAGATACGACTTCATCAGCAAGTTCAAGGCAAGAATGTGTTCACAAAACACACTCAAATGTCATTTGGAATTAGAATCATTTATAATGTGACAACTAAAATTATTTTTTAAACCATTGCTAATCTAAATGTCTTTTTAGCTGTTCACATCTCGGTCTAAGTAAAAATATTTAAATGATTAAAGAAATAAATCTGAAATTCCTCAAAATGTAAATATCCATCTTTAGATCAATCTACAAAAGCTCGACCACTTTCTGACGAGATTGGAGCAGGGTTACAGCAAATACCAAAATCCATACCACAATTTGATCCACGCAGCAGACGTGGCACAAAGTGTCAACCACATCTTCAACTCTAGTGGATTAACGGTAGTCAATCCATTTCAATCAATTTCAATCAACTTCAACGAGCGTTCAATTATCCTCAACATTGAGGCAAATACAAAGGTGATATCGACAATCGATCAATTCATCAACCGCATCTGATAAATCCATTAAAAGCACTTGTCATGTTTTTCATATTTATCCGCTAAATTCGCTAAACATCAAATTTTTCAAGACCTGGTTCTCAGATCTGGAGGTGTTTTCAGCCATTTTTGCTTCACTCATCCACGATTTTGAACACACCGGGACGACGAACACATTCCACATCAACACCAGGTAACCATTTCCCTTTCTTCATTCGTTTTTTTCTCCGTTCATTCCTTCGGAACGGATTTCTTTTTGTCTCCTAGACTTTAACAAATGAAGGACTTAAGTAGAAATAAAGCCACGAAATTAGTGCCGTTTGCTACTCGTGTTTCTGGCATTCATCACTCCACACATCGATTTGAGCATGGATTGGTGACAATCCTTCAATCAATCAATGAAAAGTCTCAATTTCATGATATTTTCTCATAAAAACCATTTTTATTCAAATGAGAGATCAATTTTACATACATATGAATTAAGCGCTATAAAATTTGACGACAACACGAGGGATATTAGAATGCCATTAAAAGGACAAAATGAAAGAGTAATAAACGTCTCAGTTTGAAGCATTCAGAGGAGAATGAACTCGCAATTTTTTTTATTGGGTTCCTCTCAGCAGCGGTGACAAAGTGGTCGATAAAATTTCAAAGGGGACTCTTGTGAAGTCCTCAATTGGTCCTCAAACACGACCAAGAAATTCAAGTAGAACGTGAAATGGCCACAAGGTGCCTCTGAAAATGAAACTGCACCATGCGAGAACTCCATCACAGAAACACTTGCAAGCAGTTTTGCCTCCATCTTGTCGGACGTAATATGGCCGCTAACAGTCGCCTAATGAGGAGTTATGAGCTTCTGTTGCTTCTCTCAGAGTTTAAGTTGAATTTTCGATAAATTCGAAAACGTTCATGAAAACTCTTCGGATGGACTCGTGTAGTTGTAAGCATGCAAATCACGGTCGGATTCAAAATAGACGTGATTTGCATTAGTTTTTATTTTATTTTTGCAAAATAGACGCAATATTCCTCGCGAAAATCCCAACTCTCCAGCTTTTATCCAGCTCTGACGTCGGCCATTAATTCGACTTCAATGAGGCTTCGTCGCAAGTCGACGTTGCTTTCGAGATAACGGAACACTTTAGTTTCATAATTTCATCGCAAGGCGTGTACCGAATAGTTATACTTTCAACTCCCTCAGCTCCGAACCAGCCCTCATCTACAATGACAAGGCTGTCCTCGAGAACCACCACTTGAGTGCCACGTTCAGGATGCTCAAGGAGGACGAGATTAACATCCTCTCCAACCTCAAGAAGGACGACTACAGGTGAGAAGCTTCGGAAGCTGAGAGGAGATTATTTGCATATGTTGATGAATTGTTTTGCATATGTTGATGAATTGTTTTGCATATATTGATGAATTATAACGATAATAATAATAATATTGCCTATATTGATGAATTGTTGTGCACATGTTGGTGAAATATTTTTCATATTAAGATAATGACGATGATTCATCCAGGGAGCTGAGAGCCATTGTGATAGATGTGGTTCTGGCCACGGACATGTCCCTACATTGCCAGCAGATCAAAAGTGTCAGGCACTCTATCAACACTCTCGAGACGTAAGAGCAAACAATTTGCGCAAATATTAATGAAGATAATAATAATATTAATGACTTACTTTGATAATGATGATTTATATTGGTATTAATTAATGATTTATACTGGTAATGATGATGATGATGGTGATGATCGTTTTTCTAACAACATAATTACTGACGAAATATCATAAACTAGATTTTTATTATTAAAACTACTTATGAAAACATTTAAAAGGACAACATCCTCAAAATGTGGCTCCACATAAATGCCATCATTAAACGGGCTCTGCTTAACATAGATTTTATTTTATGCTTCAAAGTTATTAAAAAATAAACATCTACTGATTTTATGCCGAAGGAAAGAAGATGATGTTTAATTTCAGGTTTTTTTTGTTTAATATTTACCATAAATCTTAATTTCTCAGTTTCATTTGATAAATTTTATTTCCGTTTCAAGAAGTCCTTCAATAAAAATTATTTTAAAAATTATTTTTTTTTACATTACGTCACTTGAATGCAAATGTCCAAAATTAGCCTCATTCTTCGTAAATTTCAGTTAAAAATGTGTTTCTATCATCGAAAATGATCTTTTAATTTTAATTTAGTTTGGTCGGACGTGGATGTTGTGTCGAAGTTGGCAACTTTGTTGACGATACAAAATGTATGATATTAATAATATTAAATATAATGCTTAACTAATACAAAAGTGATAATATTAAAATATTAAATAGTATTTCATAATAAATAAATAATGTTAAATAATATTAATTAATAAATATTGTGAATGTCAATTTAATTTAAATTTAATTTATCGAATATTCTAATGGAGTGTCGAGAGCTTTGGAAGAATATGAGACTACATCACCATCTTGAGTAATCTTCATCAGTAATGCAACATCACTCTTATTTCTCATGTCACTAATATTACTAATATCACAATTATCATTAGCAACTCATTACTAATATCACCAATATCACTAATATTTACTTCATACGGCGGTATTGGCAACAGTCGTAATGTGTCGTGTTCGAAACCCAGCCTGCACTGCCGCCAGCGCCCTTGGGAAGGAGCGCTATATAAATGGTTACAAGCAGCGCCTCTGGCGCTATATAAATGAAGTTACAACAATAATAATCTCGACAAAGGAAGTTGAGAATGTTGTTCCTGTTGATCGTCGTTGAACGTGGAAACATTGAAGAAAGAATTTGACGAAAGTTTGTGAGTTTAAAATGGTCTCAAACCAAGGTCTGAGAAGCGGGAAATAGCACCGTTGGACTGCAGACAGTTAAAAAGGTTTTTCATTCAATCTCCCTGTCTTCAGTTGAGATCTGGATTCTTTATTTCCAGTGTAAACTGAAACGACGTGATGATGATGATGATGATGATGATATGCATTAGCAATAACATTCATAACAATATTAATCAAATATAATAACTTACTAATAATTTATAATAATAATTATTATAATAAATATTTCCTTTATAATTAGAATCGATAAGACGAAGGCTCTGTCGCTGATCGTACACTGTTGCGATATTAGTCACCCAGCCAAGGATTGGGACCTCCATCACAGATGGACTGAACTTCTCATGGAGGAGTTTTTCAGACAGGTTTTATGTCTTTATTATATTATATTATATATATTATATTATATTATATTATATTATATTATATTATATTATTATATTATATTATTATATTATATTATATTATATTATATTATATTATATTATATTATATTATATTATATTATATATTATATTATATTATATTAATTATATTATATTATATTATATTATATTATATTATATTATATTATATTATATTATATTATATTATATTATATTATATTAATACGTCTCATTTGTTTATGCTCACTTATGCACGCCTAATTCTCATGGCCAGTAGTGGCCTTCGTGTGTTGTCATAATGATCTTATTGATGACGTCACGAGGGAATGCCGGCTCGGAATTGTTGCTTTTTTATAATTACTCTACCGAAGTGGTCAGAGTAATTTATTCTAATTTTAAATTCACTGATATCATTCGACCTCAGTCACCTTGCCACTTGATCATAAGTAATGAATAATTAATTACCCAATGAATAATTGATCTAAAGTAATGAATAATTAACATCTGGCACAGGGAGACCAGGAGGCGCTGATGGACCTCCCCACATCTCCCTTATGCGACCGCAAGACCACACACGTTGCAGAATCTCAAATAGGTTCGATTTCATCAATGGTTTCATCGAATTTTATTTGAGGAAACAAATTTTTGTTAGGTTTCATCAACTTCATCGTCGACCCCAGTCTTCAAGTGATGGGGGACATGGCAGATAGACTGGTCTTCCTCATGAACAAACCACGCTCCACCAACAACAACAGCAACCCGTGCGACGACAACGACAACAAAGCCAACAACACGAACAATTTTTTGACTAACGAGACTTCTAGAATCATCCCAAGAGCCTGGGAAAACTGTTTGTCCATTAACAAACAAAAGTGGAAGGAAAGATCTGTCAATGGTTTGACGATTAATGATTTTCTTCTAATCGACTATATTGAATATTATTATCAATATTATTAATTTATTGCGTATTATTCTTAATATTATTACTTTAATGCATATTATTCTTAATATTATTAATTTATTGCATATTATTCTTAATATTATTAATTTATTGCAATGCATACTCAAAATAACTTTTGTTAATTCTAAGAATTTTGAATTTTGTCTATAAATATTCTTTCCTTGCGTAGTTTTAATACTTGAAAAGATATTCGTATTTTCAGGTTGGATAAGCCCACTGCAACTGAAATGCAGCACGGAAGGTGAGCATCAAGCAAATGATTGCCTCGTAAACCATGGAGGTCGTTCATAAATGTCATCAGTAGGGTTCAAAAGTTTAACCCCAACGACCCGTCAATAAAACAGCGAACAAAATTAATGCCCCTTAAAAAGCCCACCATTTGTCCTTTTGTAACCAGTCATGGCCAAATAACAGCAAAGCGACACTTTGGAAAAAAAATACACATTTTCTTAAATGAGATTGAATATTTTTCAACTCGTAAATATACCATCAGATAGCGAATGTGAATGCATGAATGAAGAATGCACGAGGGAATGCATGAGTGAATGCCTGGGCATAAAGCGATGAGCTGAAGTAAGCAATAAATACGACAATAATCATTGAGAATTCATGTTGGGAATAACGAAGGATTTTCTACACAAAAAGCAGACAAATCCGTCGCGGATGGACCAAACGCGGGAGATCAACCGACCATCAAGCTCTCTTCAGCAGACGATTCAGAACCTGGCGACTCGAACGAAAACACCGAGCAAGCAATAGAGATGCAGAATCTAGACTGAGGAATCCGTTTGACTTCCCATCGCACTTATGCACCACTCGTTTGAGCATGTAATGTTTCGACATTTTTCTCTTTGTAATCATCTTCCTGCACGATCCCTTTGCCTCTTCATCGTCACAACACACATATCTGAATATTTCTTCTTCTACTTCTTAATTTTTCTTTTTTAGAATACTTTAATTTTTAACAAACGAGTTGACATGTTCATCGACTTTGTGACTGCTAAATATTCATGATTCGGTGAGTGAAGCTATGTGGATCTACTTAAATAATCGATTCTAATGGGGCTGGCATCATTCAAGTGTTGCAGAGCACGAACTGCGTTCATCGGAACTCCTTGAGCACGTGCCATTGGCTGATGCTCTGTCGACATTTATTGAACATTTCATTCCAGTGACGCATTTCCAGGGGGCCACTTTTGCTCCCGAGGACCAGTTGTCCGATGGCTTCGTTCCTGCCCATCCTGTCGTAGTCCATGACGGATACGACTAGGAATGTTTGTCTGATTTTGTCGTAAGGAACAGTGAATGAGAAGGATTCGTTGAAGACAGGATTGAGATTCTTTTCGTGGACAATGGTTTTTTTCTTTTCAATTTTCTTTCCTTCCTGCATCAACCAAATCTTCACGTATGGATCTGGAGGAGGAGGAACAAAGATTTGAAGATGGATTTGAATGATTTTAATCAAATTGTAAATTTAATTTCAAATTTAATTTTTAAGTCCAACCTGAGAGTCCGTTGATGTCTTTTGCTTTGAGATCTTTGGCCTTGTTGATGGTGATGTTGACGTTCTCACTGGCTGGTTGGTAGCACAACGTGACGAGAAGCATTCCAAGTTTACCCTGAAAATTGGCGATTGACTTAAAAAGAACTCAATTAATTAATGCAATGGTTAAGTAGCAAATAACATGTATTTAACGTTTAAATGTAATTGTTCTAGTAAATGAGGACATAAATTCAGATCGACTTCTCTTTTGGGGTGGCTCTGTAACTCAGGATCTAAGCAGAGTTCTTAGATGCGAGAGTCGCGACATAATCCGGCGTTGGAAATTTATCTGAAGTCATAAAATATGTCGCGTGGAATCCAGAAAGTCCTCATTCCTTTCATTCCAATGTTTGGAGAAGTTCCACCTTTTAATCTCAAGTGGCAGACGTTTTGACTCTTGATGAATTAGTTTTATAATAATTACCTTGCTTATTTGTAATAATGCTTCATAATAATAACGATTAGATGATTTATGAGAATATTTCACAAAATTCAATGAAGCCGTTCAATAAGCCAAGAACTGCTGATGAAACAAAACCAAATGTTGAGATGAAAAGGTAGGTCAACGAGTGCTAACTGACAGAAACTTGTTCGGTCACATTCGAGGAGGTTTTATTAGTTTTTTTTTAGATGAATATTCCACAGCTTGAATAAGAAGTTCCAATAATAACTGATTAAGTTTTTAATCGCATTAATCATTGATTTGCAATTGATTTACTAAATTAATGATATTTATTATTAATAATAATAGTTGCCGACAATTAACTGCATTTTTCTAATGTTCGCACAACTTTCTGCAAAGTAAATTGATGTAATAAAATCTTTTCGTAAAAATTTAAATTATTTTAAGATGGAAATATTTAAAAGATAAAATTTGTGATGAAAATGTCCTTGTTTCTTCAAATAATTTGAGTGACCAAAATTAAAATAATTACAACTGTTCTTAATTGATGTTTGATTCTTCAAAGATTCGTTCAGAAATATTTACTTAAACTTCTCAAGTGATTGTGTCCGCCACTTTGTTTTGAAAGAAAATTATGAAAATTATGAAATCTCGCTTCACTGGAGACACAAGTCTTCAATGGAAGTCAAAGGTTTTTCATTTGCTCCAAAGTTCAGAAAGAAATTATTTAATTTCAACAACAATTATTTGCCAAAATAACTTATTGAAAAAAACGGGTATGCATCACTAATAACATATTATTAACAATTTCAAGGCTGGCATCCTCTCCAAAAATATAAATATTAGAAGTTATATTAGTATATTAATAGAAATTAAATTAAAAGATTAAGAATTACATAAATAAATAAAAATTGCATAAATAATTATAAATTATATCAACAATAAATTACGTAAGTAATAAAAATGGTTTTTATTTAATTGGAGCAAAACTTGAAAGCGTAGTTTCGCTTTCTTCTTGGTTATTCACGAAACACATTTCAATTGAAGATTTGAAAGATTTTAATACCATTTAAATATTCGCGAAAAAGAATAATATCATATATCATATTTCTCACTGCTGCCCCCTTGCATGGCTGAAGGTTTCTCCACAGGGTTTGACCTGCTCCAAGGTCGAGTTCACTGAGTGGCAGACAAACCTCCCCGATGGGATCATCTCTGCTGAATCTGTCGTAATCCAGGACCAAAAGGTACAATGTTCTCGTGGCCACCTTGTGGTATGGAAAGCCTGGTGGATTATATGCATTGAATTTGTAATTAAACTTTTAAATGAGATTATAGCATATTTAAAGACAATTTAAACTCCACTTTTAAAAACAACTTGAACTCTTAAATAATAATTATTTAAAGATGATTATTTAAATGGGACAAAACGACCTTCAAATGCAAAGACTTCATTCCAGCGTGGATTGAGATTCTTCCTCTTAATGTTAGTCGTCATGGTGTGCTTCTTGTCAGGCAGTAAAACTATCTTCACGTAAGGATCGCTTGTCCCCGATAAATCTTTAGCAGCAAGTTCTTCGGCCCTTATTATCCTGACAGTCAGAGTGGAGGATTCAAAGTCATAACTCACGCTGAATTGAATTCTGCCGAGTTTCTGACTGGTATCATAATCTGGTTCCTCCAGAAGAATGTTTGAGAGGTCGAATGCAGGGATGGACTGAGAAGCGTGGTTCGAGACCTGCTTGAACGGGGACGCGTTCGTGGAGTTTGGCTCGGAAATCTGAAATCCATTGGAGATTTGAAGGTCAAATAAACCATCCTCCATTCATCAGACAACTCGAAATCAGATTTTTAATGTGCCTCCATGAAGGCGCTTGTTGACGTCATAATTTGCATGGAAATCTCCTCATAGAATGATGGAAGGTCAACCACATGTGAGGCTTCCACGTGTTGACCGTGGCTTTTAACGACGTCACCTCGTTAATAAAAAAAATCTCCATTGTGCAATGAATGCAGTTGGCAAATAACACCACCCTCGTAATTAAGAACACATTTGAAAGCATCGAAAGATTCAAATACACCCTTGAAACTCGAGTTGAAATCGAAGTTCTTGAAATCTCATTTTCTCTCGAAGAAATTTCACAAAATTCACATTGAAACCCACATTGAAATTCACATTCAAACTCACATTCAAATTCCCATTGAAACTCACCGCATTGAAGCCACCCTTGTTGTCTACCAATTTACTTCTGCTTGCGAGGCTCTTTGAACAGGGCGAGGTGGCCTTGAGAAGGTTGGATGAAAACGATTCACTTCCGGTGAGATGGGGTTGTGGGAGGGGCCTGGTTTGTGGAGCCGATGATGATGACGATGACGACGACGAGGGTGGTGGTGGAAGTTGAGAAGACGCGCCTAGGAGTGGAGAAGTTTTGGAAAAAAATTCTGTCTTTGAATGGACGATTCCCTGACCTTCCTTGTCGCTTGAGCTTTTAAATAAATAAGCAAACAACTGTCATGTATTTATCATCGAATTAAAGTTCAGATTATAAATAACTCAGATTTAAAATAAATGAATTCCACTTTTAGATTTTCAATTGCAAGCATGATATGTTGACTTTCCGCCATCTGCCAAGAAAGATGGCAATTAAACAAATATTTATTTGAAAGTTTTAAATTCCGGAAAATAATTTACGACTTTCATTTCGTGCTATTGTGAAATAGTAACAGTAATAGCAATAACAATAGTAATAATAATAGAAATAATAATAAAATTGTTAATCAAATATTTAACTAAATTAATTTTTAAACTCATGAGCCATAAAGGAAGTTTAAAAGAGTTCATAAAATACAAATATTCCACCTGCAGGTGCATTGGGATGAGCGAAAATCTACAAAATCCAATTAATCAAATGAGGAATTAACTTGGATTGCGCGAAAGAATATGGAAGGATATGGCATTATGTGGAAGGATGCGGATGGCTGGATGTCCAAGCGATGCATTTCGATAAATCCTTTAAGATTGCAACTGAAAAAGTTTTGAAATCAAATAAAGTTGTTCATCTGAAGCACGAAATCCTTCTTAAACCTAATCAAATTTGTTTCAAGTTCCTCTGAATTTCATCCGACCACAACTTCAAATGTATATCTCCAAATGCATCGTGTGTCTGCAAAAATTTTGAACTTTTCTTTCATAATTTGTCACCTTCAAATTATTTTATTAAATAAAATTTAGTTGATTTTTTAGACAATATTTTCAATAAGCAACAAACTTAGGCAATAAACCTCAGCTTAAACTCCCTTGAAGAAGATTGGATTTTAAAAGTTTTAGGATAAATTAGAATTAAATTAAATTAAATTAGAATAAATTAGATTTCCGAAGAATTCGAGGTGCAAATATTTTTTATAACTAAATCGAGCTTGTTTGAGAAATTGCAGGAATAATGCGGCAAGTGAGAAGCGAAAACGTAGAAAATTAATATCCCGAGGCCACGACTTGAGAGCGTTCAAGATGGAAGTGCCTAAGAATTGCTGCATTTTTTCCATTTTTTTCCATTCGATAATATTTTTAGGAGCATGAAATACAATTTAAAGATTTCTATTTTGAGTAAAATAAATATTTAATTACCACTCTTCTCACCCTATTTATCTAACATTAATCGCATATTCTGAAAATTGTTTATGTAATGAACGTATTTATTTATTTATTTGATTACAGTCCGTTTAATGATTATCGTCAAGAATGGCAACTGTTTGGAGTCTTTTAGAAATAATTTTGGTAAGCAGGCCTTCTGGTCAACACGTGTGTCACAATCATTTGTAAAGATTTGTTCATAAACACAAATAAATGAGCAGCAATTTTAAATGAAAATGATTTGTAAATATTAATATTCATAGCCAATTGCTTGTATTGCTGGTTTAACAATAATATTTTGAATATTTTTGAATTGGGCATCGATGCATCAATATATAACAATGATATAACAATCCATATTCATCATCATCACCGTCATCGCTGTCATCATCATTATCATGATTAGAACATTTTTACCAAGAAATGGTAAGGATCACTGAAAAATGCATCTTTGTTTCACTAGTCGTCCAAATGTCACCTATTACATATTATTTCATAAATGATTTCGTTTAAAATATAATTGTGCTTCATTTATATAGCCCTATATGCATAGCGTCAGAGGCGCTTCTTTTTAACCATTTATATAGCGCTCCTTTCCAAGGTCGCTGGCTGGGTATCGAACACGACTGTTAACATTACCGCCGTATGCAGGCACGTAACCCATTCGGCCAACCTAGACGCGGAGCTATCAATTTATTAAATTGTAAATTTAATTATGATAACAATATATGGATGTAAAGATTACAAATTAGGTAAAGATAAACGTTCTATGAAACGATTGCAATGTTAGCATAATGATTTTTCAAATATTTGCACTATCTAAATAAATGCGATTAATGCCACTATTATAGTTTTAATTTCATTGAATTCCCTGCTTCAATCTGTCATCATCAAGTAGTTCAATAAATACAATTTTACGATAGCATTTTCAAATAACAGAGCTACGGACGGATGGATGGATGGATGGAATGGATGGATGGATGGATGGATGGATGGATGGATGGATGGATGGATGGATGGATGGATGATGGATGGATGGATGGATGGATGGATGGATGGATGGATGGATGGATGGATGGATGGATGGATGGATGGATGGATGGATTGGATGGATGGATGGATGGATGGATGGATGGATGGATGGATGGATGGATGGATGGATGGATGGATGGATGGATGGAATGGATGGATGGATGGATGGATGGATGGATGGATGGATGGATGGATGGATGGATGGATGGATGGATGGATGGATGGATGGATGGATGGATGGATGGATGGATGGATGGATGGATGGATGGATGGATGGATGAAGGAAGCGGATTGGTGAGCATAAGGACGGGTCAACTGATAGATTGAGAAGGAGAAAATACGTCTAGCCTCGAATGATGTTCAATTCTTCACGATGAGGGAAATGATGGATCATTCATATGCATGGTGCCTCATGCTTATTCATGCGTCCATTTCACCATCGCTTGGACAAGCGAGTCTATCAATTTTTCAAAAAACATCGTCTCGCTGAGAATGATGCTTGTCGAATAGAATTCCTGTTTCCACGCAATAATTTCGACTACTTTGTAATTTGACTCAATAATTTCGACTTCATTTTATAACTTCTCTTAACTGCTCACCGACTCCTTCAGATAACACCTTCAGGATCCTGGTCGTAATTTGCCTTCTTTTACAAAACTGTTGAGTACGCCAACAACTAAAGTGAGTGAGAGGCAAGCATCCTCATCGCTTGTGAACGTTGGTCATAAAACCAAACACCTCGGAGATTGAGGAGGAGATGTTTAAGAATGTGATGCGAAAGTTCCACGTTGAAGAACGAAAGAAGCTTCCAATCAATTTCAAGTTGATCCCGTGAAATTTGTTATCATTTATTTCCGTTCAGACAAAAGATTGGAACCGAAGTCACGTGCTTTAAAGCATTTATCGATGCTTCCAGCTTTGGAATTTTTAAAGAAACTTGTTCACTAATGACCCTTTTAAAAATAGTTCTTCTTTGAACGACAGTTCATCCGCGTATGAAGAGCGGAAGGAGGCAAAATGATGAATTGTCACAGAATCCTGGACAACTTTTGATCTTTCCCTCGAATTTTGAAAATTTAAAGGTCAACAGTCGCCATTAAAATCCATTTATTCATCTTCATGTAACAATTCGACATTTCGTGCAAACTCCTCAGGTTTAGAACATGCGAGTTGTTGCTTCTCGCTGATCGACTCCCAGACGGGCTCACAAAACGACGCAAATCATCCGCTTATGCGGAGTATCGAGGGAAAAGTTTCGTTGGAATATCACATTCGCCATCCTTAAATTGCAATCACAGGAGATAATGAAATGAATGGGGAATTCATTTGAAAAAATCTTCACCTATGTTCAGCTAACATGCTCTTAACAGCTCAGTAACCAGGAACCCAACGCTTCAAGTTATTAACATAGTTATTACTGTTTATTAATATTTATTATTAATAACTTTAGCATCGCTTTATTATTATACCATCGTAAATTTTCTTATCACATTACACATTCAACAAACGAAGATCCATAATCGCGTTAAAATCGTGTGATCAATATATGCTTGTACGACCAGATTTAAAAAAGTTTTATTCAATAAAAACATTTTTACGCAAGAATTAAAAGCAAAAATGAAAGTAAAAATCACGCGAGAGTCATCCTTAACGAAGGAAGCATGCAAACTTTGAGAGGAACATTTATTAAGTAACATTACGTGAACTGGAATGGATAGATGAATGGAAGGCCAATTACCAGAAGCTTCAAAACGTTAAGTTAACTTTCCTCCTTTAAGTTGATGGCAGTGCTCCATCACTTTCACTGCACTTTTGTAATTTTAACTTCTGAGTGAACTGAATAATCTTTTCAATTGCAATCCATCTTAGACCAAAAAAAAAAGGACCGATTTCAACCTGCAAATATTTGACGTTCCCAAGAAGCAATTTGATTCATCTGCTTCGACGTAAAGTTTTTTTTACAAACTTATGAATTTAACATCATACTTGTACATTAGGGTGCCACTGAAATATATGAGCTAAAATATTTTTAACATTTTAAATTGCCTACACTATGAAGATGTTTCTTTTATGATATGTATTAACTGTGGTAATATTCATTTAAATATATTAATATTTAATGGTCGCTCAATGAGGTCAAAGTCTTCAATATTTGAATTTTTCGTAAAATTTAGATTTTTTGTCAAATTTGCATCAGTGTACTAAAATGAATTGCTACATAAGCATTTCTAGCACTTTATTACATATATTTATATATTAATATTCTTTGATGCTTATGTCATCAAAGTAATTTGAGCATCTTTTAATTCAAATTCACCATTAACTGTGAACTGGGAAATGTTATTTGCTTTAATGCCAAAGAAACGAGTTCATCTTGCAATTCTGGAGATTGACCAGTAAACTTGTTGAGGCACCAAACTTGCCAAATAGAACTGTACAGGCAGAAGTAACTGTGGTGTTTAATCTCTTTCGGGGACGGAACCTTGCCAATCAGATTAAGTCTTTGTGTTTTGAGACTGGAGCCATCAATGCAAGAGCTCAAGTGAGTGCACGCCTACTCGAATAAAATCTTGGCAGAAATCTGATCGGCTTGACATGTAGACATCACGTAATGAAACTAATTAATGCAGAGTTGTTGAAACACTGATGGGACCATTAGCAAACATTGCATAAAGTTGTTCCAGAGATTCAGTGAGTATTTGGGTTCAGTTGAAAATTCTAGGTAGGAAAGTGAAATGGATGTAGACTTCATTGCATCTGCCCTCATGCCAGTTATTGGTGACATTATTCTCTTCATTCGGCATCAAGTAACAGAGTTTCAGTCCAGAAACGATTATTGTGAGCTTCTCCATTCATCGCTGTCATTTCTCGGAGCTGGGCTCATTCAAATTCAGGCTCCCAGATCATGCCATTGGGCACGTTGGATTGCAAAAGTAATTTACAGCTTTAAAATTTATTTGTTTCGCTCCTAACTTTAACTAATTGCACGTGAGCTGACTTATCTTGGCCACTTCATCACTTTTGTAATGAAGGTCTATCTGAAGGCCTGGTTTACATTTCCATATGTTTCATCTGCTCCACAGAATGATCTGCTTATATTCCGTGAGTTATAAGGCTACAAACTAATAAATGAAGATGTAGTCAATGTGCAGTTAAGTCATTCTCTGGACATTTGTGGTATTTAAGTGAAGTCCTAGTCGGTTTAGCATTCTCTGGCACAGATGAAGTCAGTCATGGTTGTGGCACTGCAGTCGAAAAAGGAATGGTTTTAATTTAGGAGATCAGTGGGGTTCTAAAAACTAACAACTCGAAGGGAACAGAAACAGTTCCTGTTGCAAATGATAGAGAAACATTGCCGTGACTTTGCAAATCCTAACAAATCCGCCCCAATTGCCTCAGCAACAGAGTCGACAAGGATGTTAGATACTATCTTTCAGAACTATCAGATACTTAATAGACATCAATGGATAATAATTGACTTAAATCAAGACATTTAATTTAAAATTATTGCGTTGAAACGTTGATTTTTGAGAAAATTGTTGGTCAACAATTCAGCCTAATCGTATAAAACTTTTTCAACGTTGAGAGAATGATAGAATTATTAGAACCAGTAAATAATTTTAGAATTATTAGAACCAATAAACATTAATAGATTATAAAAAAAACATTTGCAAGACTTTTTTTTAAATTATGAACACAGTTGGGAGTGGGCAAGCGAAATTAAAAAAAAATAATTTTGATGGACCCCTGTTGTTACATACACATCAGCTTACAAAGATTTTTCAACCTTAAAAGTGTTAAATTTGTTGTGATAATTTAAATAATTCACTTATAAAGTGTCAAATGTATTACTTAGTCGTTAATAATATTTTTTATTTATTTGTCTATAAAAGCACAAAATTAAATAAACAGTCTTTCACATTTTATTTGAAAGACATTTTGTTCAACATTGATTTCATCGAAATGTCGGAACTTTCAAGAAATTTACTTTAAATGACCAAAGCTGAAATCATCAGACTAACCGATTAATTGGGAAACATTAAAAAAATTTAAATAAAATAATATGTAAGTAAATTTCTTTCTGTCTCAATTAATTAATAATTAATTAAATTAAACAAACTCTCCTCCGTTACTTAAGTTGTCGCTAATAACAATAATGGAATCATTGAATTGTTGAATTATTAATCGTTGAATAGATAAATTTGAATTAATTGCCTTAAAACAAAAGTTCCTTTCTGTCCATTTATGAAATTCATAAAATGCATGGAGTGATAAAACCACATTATGTTCAACATTATCACTTCAAACATTACCAGTTTAGATAACAAATCATTAACATGATAGCTTTAATAATTAATCATTGTCGTCATAACTTTATTAGCGTCAGGTTAGACATTAAACAGCAGCAAGTTTCAAATATTTAACATTTAGTTTTAAAAGTTTCACGATGAACAAAGATTCCGATTGCTCATGAAAAGTTGACCATCTTTCAACTTTTCAACATCTTCAAGATGCAAATGACTTTCCATGGCACATATTTGAGGCAACATGCTTCCTCTACTTCTACTGAATGAATGATTAATTAATTATTCATGAGTATATTCGTATAATTCAGTTATCTTTTATCGTTTGGATTAGTTATTTATTTCAGTTAATTATTTTTTATAAATAAAAATAAATCTAATAAAAATTAATCTATTAAAACCCCCAGAAGAATAGGAATGAAAATGTTCATGATTTTGTTGATGATAATGTTGGTGATGTTGATGATGATGATGATGATGATGTTGCTGATGTTGCTGATGTTGATGTTGTTGCTGATGTTGATGATGTTGATAGTGATAATGTTGATGATGTTGATAGTGATAATGTTGATGTTGCTGATGTTGTTGCTGATGTTGATGATGTTGATAGTGATAATGTTGATGATGTGATAGTGATAATGTTGATGATGATGTTGGTGATGTTGATGATGATGATGATGATGATGATGATGATGTTGATGTTGTTGCTGATGTTGATGATGTTGGTAGTGATAATGTTGATGATGATGTTGTTTTAGATGTTGATGCTGTCAAACATTAAGTGACTTTCATTCGATTACCTATTTTATTTATGCAAATTAAATCATGTTTAATCAATTCACTGTAAATTTTTATTATTGAATTTCCATAAAATTATTATTTGACGAGAATTATTAATGTGAGGCTGTAAATAAATAAATAAATAAAATGTTTAAGTAGATGAAATGTTGGCCAAAAAAATAAACGGTGAACAGATAGGACACTTGAGATGCTTTCACTCGTAGACTTGATCGTTACCGATGCGAAACTAAGTTTAAACGTCGGAATTTTACAATAAAAAACATTTTCACGCTAATGATAAGGTTAAAATAATTATAATAATAATTATATAGTTATGTAAGAGTTAAATTAAGATAAAATGTAATTACTTGAAACTAATGAAAGATTAAAATCAGTTTAATTCAAAAGGAATTCGATGGTCGGAGTTATTTCTAACAAGGAAAACTTAAGAAAAACCCAACTTGGTGGAAGTGAGAGTTAAAGGAATTGAAAAACTAATAATTAAATTGTTATTAATAAAATATTAATTTTAATTTATATAAATAATTTTACATGTAATTGTAATGATAGCAATAATAATAAATATTAGAATTTTATAATAAATGTCATTATAATGTTAAGCTGGAGATTAATAAATGTTAAGTCTAATATTATCTAAGAATAATTATAATAATCATCCTATGAAATTATCGATGATGGACCAAAACAAAATCATGCAACCAATATTGCATGTCTTTAATGGGACTTGCGAAGGAAAGAGACACTTAGGATATTAAAAAGATTAATTAACAATAACTAATAATTAATAAAATCATTTAATAATTATTTTTATGATTTAAAAACATTTTTATTTGTTAAAATATGCTTCTGTTTTCAATAAGTAATATACACTTAAATCTTCATAAACGCGACTTTTAATTGTTCAATTATGGAAATAATTAACAATGGAAATAAAATAAAATAAAATATCTTTTGAATAATTATATATATATTTTTGTATTTATTTTATATATGTATATATTTATATAATAAATAAATTGAAATTGAAATTGAAATTGAAATGATTCATTTCAACCTCATCAACCAACAACGTCTCAAGCAGCTGTTAACGACTTTGAACGTTCGGTTGGTCCACATTCACATGAGTATTCATGATTATTATGGCCGAGCGGGAGAACCCAGCCAACTCTGATCACAAATCCATCGCATGCCTCGCTTGCCTCACCCAGGAAGACAATGAAGGACTCTTTTCTAGAAAGAGGAATCGATGGAAATGGAAAGAAAAGTGGAGGAGAAGCGCAGACGCGTCGATAAATTGCGGTCATTTGGGTCAACAAATAATCGATGCCATAATTAAGGGAGTGACAGGCGGCACAATTTCAGCTCCATTTGAAGGAGTAACGTCCTAATTCGACACCCTCGTCGAGTATCACGGAAAAAATGGGGCAACAGCATTCACGTTCGTGACTTGGATCGAGTGATTTATAACTGACGGAGTAATTACTTCATAAATCTCTCTTGTGGGCAGTCATGCATGAAATAGATAAGTGCCCTCGGAAGGCATGTCTTAAGTGAATGTCGTGGAAATGACTCATAATTCACGCATCTTGCCCAATCAAGCGAACACCTCTCGCAATTAGAAAACTCCTTTAAAGCTAAAAAGCGCTAAAAAGTCTAGAGATATTCGAAATATTGCCAATCGCTGTAATTGCTCCTCAGAGTTGCTTTCTTTTCCGACGGCGTTGGACTGCTTCGATCAGGCCTGATTGAATGAGAATGAAATGAATGTCCACAAACGAATGACCGTCTAATTGTGTCGCAAGTCACAATTACGTCACAGCACCAGTAATTACCTCCCGGTATAAATGCTCTTCCCAGATTATTCAGCCATCTAGCAATTCACAGCAGAAACTAATGCAATAATGCAGAAAGTAGTCCATCGAAGGAACTGACGATCGATCACCGCAGGAGCTAAGCGATTTATTCGGCGCACTTTTCTGAACTCTTGAGTTGAACTCCGACCTTGAGATTGGAGTTTTGATATTGATTGATTGATTGATTGATTGATTGTCATAAAGTTACTGGTTATTGGTTCTGATGCATTATTCTGAAATCCCTGCCGAGACTAAATGGAACTGCCCCTTATTGAGATTATTCAGGAGAGTGTGTTTAATGTTCTCACTTTATGGCCAGACATCGGTCACAGCATAAAATTAATATTTCCGTCCGCAATCGTCACGGGCCACTTTTCAAGCAAAGTCTCTGAAAGCCTCCAAAGTGAATTATCTCAATTTCTCCCAAATGGAGGGTCTGCCGTGTTTAATTTTCTCAGTGAAACCTGAAAATGTTGCATTACATTGGACTCGTGCAAATGGCAAGTTTCCCTTATCGGTCATTTCCTTTGTTCGATTCGTCTGCGTTCGACACTGCTTTTCGAGACGAAGATCGTGGAGTTTCATCACGTGATGTGAAAGAAATTAAAAGTCGATCCAAATTCCCGAACAAGTCATCCATCAGTCCGTCCTTGTCTCGTGTGAGTGCGTCGTTCGGGAAGCCATTTCTGCGACAACAGCATTCCGTCATTTTTATCACATTTCTTTGAGATTAAAGACAGATTCATCCTCTGGAGATTCGGATTAAAAACAGGCGCTTAACTTTAGGACATGTTCAATCTCACGACTTTAGAAATTAAGCGATCTGGCCTTTTGTTAAGGATTGGAATTTTAGCAAACAATTTATTCAAGTGATGTTCGTGCAATGCAATTTAAATTCTCGTCTCGTATCTTTTAGACAAGACTCTTATCTCCGCTTGGCACTGAATATTTCAAGGGGACAGATGCAAGAAAGAATCGAATCTGAGTTATCGATTAATCTTAAAATCCAGTCGAATCGACATCATGTTCTTGGAATCGTCGCGGATGATTTAACAAGTCCGTTCTGCTTACTTAGATCTTTGAAATCTCAATTCATTAATTTCCACTTTCATTAGCTTCAGAGGTGACGTCTTAAGGTACAATAAAGTCCCAAATGGCGTATGATTTTCGATCTTTACGAACTCAGTGACCCTAGTGAACCAACAATCCTTATCAGGGGTTACTTGGTGAAGTATTCCCTAAATATATGTTTATATATTTCGTGGATTTGAATTGAACAGACCTTGCATTGTCCTTCTGAATTTTGCAATAAACTTTCGATTTCTTTCTCCAATAAAAAGAGCCGCTGAAAGACTTATTAATTCGAATCTTCAATAAGGACTTTTTCCTTTCATGCTTCCTGAATAACGAGAAAACTGTAGATTCTTCGGTGCGTTAATGCACACTCATGAATTCATAACGTGTACAAGTTATTGTGATTGTGCGACCATGCATAAGTCACTCGCCACAGAAATAATATTTCTCTTATTTTTGATTTGTTCGAAGTTGCAATTAGATTCAAAGAAACTGTTAATTATTTTATTTTATTTGATAGAAATTGATGAAATTAATTCATCAGTTTAATCGGTATAACATAAATATTCGCATCTTTAATCTTAGATATAATTTTTGAGTAAAAGACTTTCTGATTCGCTGCACTTATGTTCATCTGCTTGAATTCTGAGATTATCCAAACGATTCAAGAATGTAATTAAAAAGAAATATAACCGCCAAGAAATGCAATTACAAACAAACTTGAAATAAATTTAATTCTACATCGATATCAATATTTGTATTTATGTAGATTATTTGCACTAATTTAAAGATTTCTGTTGAAGTGGATGATGATTTCATCAGTTTCCCACTTTTGAATCCTTCAAATGAAATATATGAAAAATTGTTCTCAAAAAGAATGATTGTTGTCAAAACTGATGAAATCCTATTCGAGTGCAACGTTGTGCTGCTGAGATATAAATATAATATATATAAATATAATTATTAAAACTAAAGATATATATATATATATATATAATGCTTTAAATAAATAAAATTAAAAATACAAATATAATGCTTCGAATAAACAAATTTAAGCATGTAAATGTGATGCTTCGAATAAAGAAAATTATTAATATAAATATGGTGCCGGGAAAAAATAAATTTGAGGCGGCTTAGAAAAATGTCAGAGAAAAATAGTGAATATTTATTGGAAAACATTTCATCCTCTGCCCCTCTCACGCACGTGGTTCCACCCTCGCGCGTGGTAATCAGCAGACAGCGGACTTGTTCCATTTAGACAAGAAAATGATCTGGCCGTGTTTTCCCAAACAATTGATGACTCCGCGTCGAGCCGTCAAGAGTCCACTCGGAATTTGTTGGAAGATCCTGAAGAGATGTTCCAGGTCTTCCACGGAAAGTCTTCGGAGAATTGACAGGAATGAGGTTCAGCTTTATTGTTAGAAACAAGCTACGAGCACATCGCTGATGCTATTAATAGAGATTGAGTCGGCAGACGTTCCAATCCATCCGCAAGTACTAAAACTTAAACGATTTCGTGTCGAAAATGAACAACTGAGCGATAAAGTCTGATAAATATTCATTTATTTATTTATTTATTTATTGGTAACGATGCACCTTCAACAATTTGAACATTTGCTCGGCATTTTAAGACCACCAACTGAAAGTTCCTATTTATTACATATTTATTACACAGTGATCATATTTATATTTATTATCAATTATTATAATTGGCTTTATTTCATTTTAACTCTGTAATCATGTTAATTTAAAACATGTAACAGGCAATATTAGCTTTGTTATCTATTAATATTATCTTGCTCTTCTTTTTAAAATCACAAACACAAACTTAAAATTACCATCGTATCCCTGTTAAATATGTTATTTATTTGTAGTTATTACTGATTTGTTGGTAGCCATTTAGCTAGGAAGCTCCAGAAATACTTCCGATTCTGCATCTTTTTGTCACCAATTCTTTCTCAACCCCAGCAGCAGTTGTATTCGCATCCAGCCGACATTTCGGATGCCTTAATGTATCCGATTCGGACGTGAAGACACCACAATCACGCGACCATTTATGTAGCACCCCTAACCCGGGGTCGCTCTCTGGGGGTGCCCGCTGAGTTGAGAACGCGACACTTTACGACCGTTGTCATTACCGCCGGATGCTGGAACGCAGCCCATTGAGCTTCCGCGTCAGTATTCGAGTCAATTGTAATTCATTCGGATTAAAACCTTTTATATCGGTTCCACGTGGTATGTGCTGTGAAAATCGGATCAAATTTTGTTTTGCGCTGATTGAAAGGACCTCCATAATGTGATCATCTTCAGAAAAGTTACGAGGACCTCCGTGGATTGTTGAAAAAGAATTTTTCTTTAAATCAAATGCTGTTTGCATTTAGCGTACGGCATAATCTGATATCATGGATAATCATATCACAATAATATCATATCATCAGATATATGCATGGAACTCTTTGATTTCGTTCACTTTTGTGAATGTCGATTCTGCCTTGGTAAATGTGCATTAATTAACTTGAATTCAATAAAATATTCATTGGTTAACTTGAATTCATGTAAATGTACATTAGCTTTATTTCCAAATTTTTACCTCTTCTTTTGACGAGGTCACTTAATTGAGAAAATCAAATCAAAGATCTGACCTTTCCTTGTAGAATTGGAATTGTTGCATGTTGTTGTTGTTGTTTTTTATTCTCGTTAAAACCTTCTTTAATTCGTGGGGCTGCTATTTCCGTTGATTCCTGAAAATCTCACATAAAGACCTTCGTTTGCTTCATTTGTTTTCACGAGGAAAGTCATAACTTTGCATTTTCTCATCTTTGGTTTTGAATAATTTTACAACTTTTCGAAAACAAGTTTTAAAAGAACATATTAAATATTCGCCAGTTTAATAAATTTATATTGACGTCTTCATGTATATGTGTGACAATAATACATCGCCGTCCTTAATTCTTCGCGTGACCATCTGACATCTACGAATTTCGTCTTCATATCGACTACGAATATTATTTTCGAGATGGACTTCCTAGTAATTAATCACTACGATGAAGTTGTTCTCTCTCGGATGCCTCATATATCTCATACATGTATGTACCATTAAACCACTCCAAACGAGGTCCTCAACAAAATCGTATAAATCTTAATTAAAAGTTAAAAGTCCCTTTTACATGAGACCCCTGAAATAAATAATACTCAAATCTTTTTACCTTAATTTCTTAGGTATTTTTATTTATTAAGTTAAGTTTTGGAAGATAAACGATTTTACTCATAAATAAATAAGGCCAGTGTTATCTTAATTAATTTCAAAAAAATTGATTTGTAAATGCACCAATATCTCTCGGATCACGAGTTCTCATCATCGACAATTGGAATATTTTGTGATAATCACAAGTCGTTAAATATGTTCAGTGTTCCTCATTCTTTGTTGAGACCTTCCCATGTCTTATTTGTCTTTTGCGTTGCATCTTTGTATTTACACCATTTGTATTTTGTATTTTGTATGTGTACGTTTACGGTGAACGCTTGTATGTTGTTCAGACATTAAGAGCAGATCAAGAGGATTCCATGGAATGAATTTGTGGTCGAGATAGCCGTCCTACTCGTGTGGCCGACGATGGTGAGGAATAATTTTTTGCAACAATTTCAAGTCAAACGGGTCAATGATATTCGGAGGAATATCAATCATGAATATCTCAAATAAATGCGAGAAATTAGATGAAAATAAACAAAGGCAAATACATAAAATATTGGCATAAAATAAAGAACAAATACGCATTAAAAGAGAACAAGATCAATTCAGCACAAAATATCGTCCTGATAATATTTGAATTCGAGATATGGGAAAGACATCGGGATGAAGGTTTTTAATGGGCGGAGCATCACCAATGCACATTAACGAGATGTTAATTTTTAAAGTAATAAATATTAAGATGACTTAAAAATGCAAGTACTGATAAATATTAGTCAATCATTAAGATACTAAAATATTTAATTCAAAGCTCAAGCACTGAAGAACTGAATTTCAATTACTTCTCAAAGAACAGAAAAAACAGACAAGTCTTGGCCTAAGCTTCCCTTGTGTCGACGTTTCCATCAAAAATTCATGCCGAACACAAAAAGATTTGTACAACATGAGAAATGAAAGACTGAAAGATCATTGATTTGTAAGGAAGAAAGTAGTTCAATTCAGGCTTTTTCTGAAATAATGTTTGGAATCTACAAAAATAATTTATATAACTAGCATTTATATTATAAGGTTCATTTAAATCTACGAAGATTTCATTTGACCACTTAGCCTCGAGGGAATCTGCCTTCCCATTGCCTTGGTAACGTATTAAAGACTTTTTTTGGTCTGCAGTTCGATTAAAATTTCCATAAAAAAGGTTTGAAAAGGATTTAAATTGGTAATTTGTGATTTATAAATTAATGATTTGTAATCTGTGAATCGTGATTTATAGTTCGTAATGTGTAAATTTTGATTTATAGTTTGTAAAATGATCATTCGTAATCTGTGAATTATGAATTATAGTTTTTAATCTATAAATTGTGATTAATGAAACGAAATGAACAAGCGAATCGTATATTGACATTGAAGCTGAATAATTGCCTCTGACAGGAAAAGTGGAAGCATTCATTCTCAGCGGTGAAAATAAGGAGACATGAACGATGAAATGTTCTCCGTGTCCAAAGAATTTTATGAATGAGAAACGAACGTCTCTTTGCATTGGAAAGCGAGATTAACCCTTCTTATTTCGAATATCCTCGTGCCGACATTTATTTGCGTCAACCTTTATTTTATTCTAAATTCATTACTAAAATATTTTATTCTAAAATATTATTAAAAAATACCGCGTCATTACGATCAATAACGGCTAAGAATGGAAAAATGAAAACTCGTCAGAATCCACTGACCCGAGTCCGAGGAATCCTTTGATGTTGTTGACGACCGGAAAGACTTTTTGTTCGATGATGTCGTTGAGAGCCTGGTTCTGCATTTTATCGTTTTTGCGTTATTTTTATGTTTTTAACTCCAACTCCGAGCACCCACACCCCGAGAAGGCAATTCCAGCTCCTTATAAACCCTCGTTGGGTGCATTCCAATGTGCACCTTCCAATTTCAAAACTCAACGTCATTCGAAATATCACCGGCGAATCGATACGTGGTTCTGACCGCCTCATAGTCTCAAGCTGCTTCGTCGCAAACCTAAAGGTGAGCTGAACAAGTATTCTATTCCTGGTATTCGTTTTGTAAAATTTTTATTGAATAATTAGATCGAAACGTTTAGAAATAAATATTCAAAGATTGCATGCGCTAGGATGCGGTCACAATTTCAAATCAGTGTTCTGCGAAATCTCTGGAAATGTTCGAATGTAATTCGATTACGTGGCAACAACAATCGATGCAATACCACCCACGTGGCCGATGACACCTTCCATGGAAAGAATAATTTAACTCACAAACACTAGGGGGTCGCATCCACAGAAAGGAATTTGAAAACAAACTTCAAACATCGCCTTCATATGGTGCTTCATCTCATTCAATTTTTTAAATCTAATTTCATTTTAAATCATTTTTAAAAATAAATTTCAAGTTTTTATGCACCTTCTTTGCTCATTTCTTGTTTGAGAATTTCCACTTGAAAATGTAGGGATGTTTTAATGCGTAAAATTCCGAACGCCAAGTTCAAATGCGTAGCCATAAAAAATGTTAAATATTATGTCACATTACATTATATTTTATTATATTATTGTGAAAGATCATATTATATTAAAATCAATAATTTATCATAAAATGATGCGATATTAATACTAAATTGTTGTGAAAGTGTTAGAAACTCATCTTCGTGGTTCTATGATGAATGGACAGTTTAAAGAAGATCTTTATTTATGTCCGGGATTTTTGTCAACAAAATCGTAATAAAAACAAAAATCTAATTTATGCTTTAAGTGTCCACGTGACGGAATATTTTTCTAAATTACTTCGATTTTTGAACGCAGTTGGTAAATTTCCCAAGAATTATTTGTAAGAAGACACGCTGTTCTCACGTATTAATGGAATGAATGATGTCGCAGGCTGAGAAAAATTAATAATTTGTCAGTCTCGCGTTTGATGAATGACTATTTCATGATTTTCAGGAGCTGGATAAACTTTCGTTTTTCTGGATTTGTTCGTCACCTTCCATGACTGGTTCCAGGGTTGTTTTGACGGCTTCCAATCTATTTTTAACTTCCTGATTTTCCACTTTTACTCCTTCAAATTTCGATTCATCCAGAGTTTCCTGCAAACAAACATTTAAATTTCCAGAGTTCATTACAATGAAGACTTGCTGGGAAAACATTGAGAATGTTTTTTTGAAACGAACGTTGCATGAATCCTGCCGAAGAGGAGTCACTTTACCGTCTGTATCGGAACTGTCGATGCTGTCTGAAACATTCGTTTGAACTTAGAACTTTATAGATTCAGTTCTCTACCATGCATTAATTGTGCTATTGTAGAGTTGATAGTTTTAGTGGAAAAGAAAGAATGATGATTTATAAAGAAAAGTAATAAATACTATTTAAAGCATAACATCTGAATTCATCTTCACGTTAATACTCCAACACTATGAATCTGAAAAACTTCAAATACCATTTGATCGAAATTGCATACTTGCCTCTAGCTGTCCGCTTGGATCTGTTCTTATCCACGGATCCATCCATTGCTATTTTGAACGAAGCACTTCCTTCTGTGGACACTGAATACTGCCTCCTTGGCTTCATTTTACGTCTCCAAATCACGGAATCATTTTCAAAGGCTGAATTTGCTGCTCCCTCCTCGTTCAATGTTGATTTCGATGTTATCCTTGGGATACTTTTGACGCTGTCAAATAAAAGAGCTAACACTTGTCTTTCTTTTATGGAAATATCACAGCTCTTGATGAGATTGTTACAGTCTTTATGAGCAATTTCTTTTATGAAACCCTAACAATTAGTAAAAAAATAAAAAATGTTCTACTCGAGTTTCATGGCAGATCCGAGGAAAGACTCCCTGTGGAAAGGAGCACTGGCATCGGTGTAAGGAATGTCAAACTGGACCTCATCCCAGTACTGGTCCCTGATCAATTCAGGATGTTCGTCGTGCATTTCATCGACGATGAGGTAGGAAACCTGAGAATCATCAAATACAATCATCAACATCAAGTAAAACTTCAACAGAATTTAACACTCATAAAATTTATTTGACTTTGCAGTTGAATAATATAAAGAGAAACACAAAAATGATGAAATGAGATTTTGTGGGTTTTATGAGCAGGAAGAAAAATTGGAAGCCACAAATCAAAGAAGAGGCGATCGTTTGTGATGAATTTGCACCAAACTTGTTCGCCTACTGCGACCTATTGCGCATAAAATCATGCAATTCTCGCTCGAAATGATCTCACAACCAATGCTGAACGAATTGTGCTTCGTAATATTCGACATCATCGTTGACGAGTTGAGGTAATATTATTCCACCTTGTTGTTGCTTCGCTAGGAAACATAATATTTTAATAATAATAATAATAATAATAATAATAATAATAATAATAATAATAATAATAATAATAATAATAATAATAATAATAATAATAATAATAATAATAATAATAATAAGAATAATAATAATAATAATAATAATAATAATAATAATAATAATAATAATAATAATAATACTAATAATAATAATAATAATAATAATAATAATAATAATACTAATAATAATAATAATAAATAATAATAATAATAATAATAATAATAATAATAATAAATAATAATAATAATAATTAATAATAATAATAATAATCATAATAATAATAATAATACTAATAATAATAATAATAATAATAATAATAATAATAATAATAATAATAATCTAATAATAATAATAATAATAATAATAATAATAATAATAATAATAATTAATTGACAAACTCCAACCTGTAGGTTCCTATCTATGAGAAGATTGAGATCAATATCTTCATCGTCCTCTCCGAATGGATTGAGAAGGCACTCAGCCACCTGGTGAACAAAGAAGGAAATCCTCATTAAGAGTGTCCAAATTGATAATGGAAATTTCCGACCTTTAAGTAGCCCATGTAGAAAACATATTGGAGATAAGCAAAGAGAGGGAAGTATAATCCCAGATCGTCGGCATCCTTTTCAAGGCTTTGACTGCCGATGATGCAAAATGCGGTGAACGTGTAAACGGCAACAGTCACGACCTGCCATCAGAATTATTGTCGATTCTCCACAAAAATGCCAATGAACGAGATTAGGAAACCATCTGGACTTGCCTGAGTGTAAACAAGAGGGATTGGGATCCAATCGTAGAAGAACAACGATCCTAACATCCCTCGGAAATTATTTACTTCCTGAAGTGCAAGTTGTTATTGTTGCTGTTAACATTATTATTATTGTTATTGATATTATTATTATTAATGTTTTATTTTATTATTATTATTATCATCATCCTAATTGTTATTATTATTACTTCTAATAATACAAGAAAATACAAGAAAAGAGTATTCATGAAAGTGCCAACATCGTTGAGCGTCTTGACAGCAAAGTCATCCTTGATTCTTCCCTCCAAACGTGCCCTTTGGATGAGACTCGTGCACCAAGCCAGTGGCACAAAATATTTATTATGCGCTGTTTTTATCTTATCTATAATACTTTCTTCCGATGGCAACAAGAGCCCTAAGAAATAAGATTTAACATTGAACGACTTTAGTCATACTACGGTCACCTGAAATTGTCCAACCTGCCTCCGTCATGTGCCGAAATGTCGGGAAGCGCTTTTTGACGGTAGGACTGATGGAAGAGAGTATGATGGTGCTGGAGAGACACACGTACCTCATGATGGTCCTCCTCATCAACCTTCCTCTCTCGTCCTGCCCTCGGATGTTGGCGGTCACAAACATGGCCATACGATCGGGCCAAGGTATCTTGTTGATTTGGTCCCACCATCGGGTTACGATGATGTTGATGTAAAAACCCAGAACAAAAACTACCTGGCAACGATTCTTGTAAATATTTTCATAATGTTTTTAGTAAATAAATAATAAATCAATAAAATAATAAAGTTTTAATAAACAAATCCTCCAACCAACCATAGAGTGATAGGTTTTCGTCTTAAAATATATAACGACAGCTTCAAATATCCTGTCGATTTAAAAAAGCAGTTAATCCACCGCCACATTAAAATTTCAGAAAACGAATTTCGAGCAAACTTTTTCTGTTCGCCATTGAGAGCAAAATAATAAAGCAGCATGAGGGAATAATACAAAATGAAGAACAGAAAACTGTCTTTCCACAGTAACTTGTAAATGCTTCCTCGCCATCTGCAAGTTGTAGAAAAAATCTAATTCTTTCATTCTTTCATTCAAGTACAGGTCAAGGAGAAACACCTGGAAATCTCACCTGAAAAGTAATTTGAGTAGACAAAAGATGCTTGAGGTAGCAACTTCGGCCGTGTAAGTGATGGTCATGTCGGTGAAAGTAATTCAGTTCAATTGGACTCTGACTTTAAAAAGGAAGCAGTAAGTGAAACGTGACTTTTGTGGATAATCAATTTGTAGCGCCAATGAAAATTTGAATACATCTGTCGTCATTACATCGATGAGTGCTTGATGACTGCGATTTAGACGATGTGGAGTTTTAAGGTTTGATCAGATAATTAAGCAGTCATATTATGTAAATTAAATGATGCTTAATTTGATTAAATTTAATATGCTGCATTTGAATTTATTTCATGAGAAACCTTTATTAACCTTCATCGTGGACCTCATGAAAGTTGAACGAAAACATTTTCATGAACAAAAGTGAGGCGGCCACCTTCAGTTGTGGTTGTCGGTCTAAATTTCCTTTGTCTCGATACGATGTCGACGTTTCTGCTTATTTAGTGTAGCATTACAAGATCACAACCATGCATTGCATAATTACAATCATGCATTACATAATTATAATCACGCATTGCATAATTAAAACCATGCATTACAGATTCCAACAAAGGATTGCATTACAAAGTCATAGCCACGAATTGCAACGTAATGCTCCGTTGGCCTTCATTCTCTTCCAGAGGATGGCTGGAATTGAGGTGAAATTATAAGTCAAAGGTTATGTCAGAGGTCACTTTTGGACCATGATATAATGTTTTGCTCGAAAAATTTGAAGAATTAAGGTACAATTCAGTTTTTAAAAGTAGCCCTAGTTGCTGCTGAATAGAAATTACTTATTAGTTCATTTAACTATTTCATTGGAGGCCTGGCAGAGGTCTTAATTGGTTAAATCTCAATTCTCACATTTCTTTAATTTCTTCGTAAGATCTCATGGAGAGAAATTTATAATCGAGGAACTATTCTGGAAATCTAAATGAGTAATTTAAAATCAAACTATAATTCTGGTCTTCATTTATGGATTGATTATTTACAAATTCCTTCCACCTCAAATGAAATGGATTAAAGCATCAGAAGCTTCATCCGTCAACATCTTTGACATCCTTCAATCTGATGAGGGTGGATGAGAATGAACGTAGCGCGTTTTTTTTTAGAAAACAAATCGAGTTTATTAAAATGAAAAAAAAAAGTTTTTTTCTTCCTTTAAAACAAAACGAACATCAAATTGCAACAAAAAGTTTGAAGGAAATCAGTAGTCATTACTGTTTCTTCATTTGAAACCTGTTTCGATTACAACTTTTACGTGTTCAAATGTTCTGTTCAAATGGGATTCTTTGGAGCTTTCAAATGGAAAATAAAAATAACAAAATAAACAATCAAACTGTAGAAAATTCCATCAATCATATTAAGAACCAAGCATTAAAAAGTAATTTGCAATAAAAAATCCACATGAACTCCGCAGCAGTAATGAAAATGAGAATGACTGGACAGCAGAACATGTTCTCGTCTATTCTAACATCGACGTTTAAGTTTTGAGAAATTTGATGCTCCGAGAAGCTTTTGCGCTTTTAAGACATTTCATGCTTTGAATGGTATTTTTCAAATATTATTTTCCAGAATTTTTATTAAAGTTTCACTTCAGAAATTCGATATTCATCTTAGAATTCACTGTTAAGAAATGAAGTATGATTTGTACGTTAGTATTTCTTCAATATATATAATACGAATCATGTTGTAAATACTCCCAGATTTATTATAAATTTTAATTGCATAAAACACAAACCGACCGACCAACGCCGATAAGTTCTTGAGTGTAACTATGTCAAATATGTCATTTTTAAAACTTCTACCACAGATTTTAGCGTCAAGAAACGAATCTGTGAGGCTTTATTTCGTGCACAATAAAAATAACTTTATTATAAATTCAAAAAGATCTCAAATTCAGGTAAAATTTATTCCAATAAATCAAACGTAAATGTTCGAGAAAATTGTAAGATTTATGAATGCTTTAGCATTCGAGTTTTTCATAATTCCAAATATGAATGAAATTGTCTAATAAAACATTATTTAGGTTTTAAAATGTAGGAATAAAATTGTCAAATATTTGTCAGAATTTCTCGGTTTCGTACGATGATACATTCCTGTTGGAATATAAATATAATGGTTCATCACTTTCGATTAGAGGTTCCAACGCCTTCTTAACTCCTTCCAGTTTCACTTTCATTTCTTGATTCTCCACTTTAAACACGCCACATTTCTCGACATCTCCATCAGCTTTGAACTTGAAAATTTCATCCTATGTGGACGATGATTAAGAAGGTATCAAGTATATAATTTATTATTATAAATATTAATTTATAATTACATTAATTATAATTAAATTAATTATAGACTATACTTATAAATTATAATTATAGTTATATCAATAAATTAGTAATTATAAATATTAGTAATTACCAAATTATTATTACTATTATTACTAATTATAATTATATATATTAATTAAAAAGATGTTAGACAAAGCATTAATTAAATATTCATTAAATAATAATAAGTAATGTTTTGCATGTTTAACGTACTCCGTGGAAGGACTCCTGCCTTTGAAATGGAGTTATTTTTCCTTCGGTGTCAGAACTGTCGATGCTGCCTGTCGATTCAAATGTCGATTAAATGGAAAACTCAAACTAAATGGAAATAAATTGATGAGAAATTAAATTTATAACGTATATTATAAATACTATTTAAACATTTACAATACATTTATAATTGTAAACAATTATTATATAATCTTGGTTATTAGTTTATTCAAGTTAAAAGTCAAATAAGTATTGTATAATAATATTAGTAATAATAATAATAATAATAAATTATTAAAGCGACTTTTGTGCTTAAGTCTCGCAGATCCAAATCGTTGATGATGATGATGATGATGATCAATGGTCACTTGGATGGATGCCTCTGTAGCTGTTGAATTCCTCCTGGTGGATTTGCTTGTTCCTCTTTGGAGTTCTGCTTCAAATTCCTTGCAACTGTCCAATTAATGAGTTGTAATTAGATTCACTTTTAAACAATTTAAAATTATTAATTCATATCTAAATTTTAAATATTCTACATGATATTTTTATGAAATTATCAAATAGGAACAAAACAGCGTTATACCATATAAGGAAAATATTTTTTTTAATATTTTCCAACAAACCAAACCACACATTGTAATTGTAGGCAATAAACTCTTTTCGGGTAATAATAAACAATAATATAGCCTCAACATGTGTTTGTTCGCTCAAACTATTTATCATTAGTAATAACCTACTATTTATTATCCGTTATAAATATTTACTAATATTAATATTCGCCTCTTACTGAAGTTTCATGGCAGATCCGAGGAAGGACTCTCTGCGGAAAGGAGCACTGGCATCAGTATAAGGAATGTCAAACTGGACCTCATCCCAGTACTGGTCCCTGATCAATTCAGGATGTTCGTTGTGCATTTCATCGACGATGAGGTAGGAAACCTTTAATTACAAAACAATTTATTGTAACCATAATTATATTCATATCAACCATAATTATTTTCTTATTTCTGTGCATGTTTAATTTCTTTCCCTGCAGTGTTAGTAATAACTTTGTGACTAACCTGTAAATTTCTATCAACAAGTGCGTTGACATCAACATCCTCGTCATCCTCGCCAAATGGATTCAAGAGACACTCAGCGACCTTCAAATTGATTAAGTACTGCATTTAGCAACTTCAATATTGGACTAATATTAAGAAATGCATAAAAATATTTCTAAACAAATTTCAAAAATCAACAGTCTCATGTTTCGAAATATTAAAAGGTTGCTATGGTGATTTATTTCGATCATATATTTACGTATGTACATTTATGAGGAGAATAATTCAGTTTTGAAATTTGTTGACATTAAGAATAGTGTGCATAATTCATAATTTCAGGTGATTTGCACTTCCCCAAAGTCCTCCTAAAAAAATATGAAAATCTTAATAGATTAAAATTCACATGCACCTTAAGCCATCCCATGTAGAAGAGGTACTGAAGGAAGGTGAAGAATGGAAAATAAAATTTCATTCCATCGGGACCACTGTCACTGAACTGTCTGCCCATCAAACACGACATGGAAAACGTGTGCACTGCAACCGTTACCACCTTAAAAAATCACATTCAACTCGAATTTTTTTTCAAATAATTTCTTATTATATTTTCAATCAACAGAGAGAAGAAAGTGAATATTTATTGTCAATTATGTTCTGTCATGTAATTACGAGCTTTAAACTGATAATTCATCTCAAATGTCGAACCTGCGTGTAAACCAATGGAACTGGAATCCAATCGAAAAGATACAAGGACGCCAACCTTCCTCGAAATTCGTTGACTTCCTACAAATGGAAACATTAATTACTGAATTCCCACCTTTCAATTTAATCACCTTCTTCTACTCACATCGTTGAGTGTTTTAACTGCAAAATCATCCGATATTCTACCCTCACGACGAGCTCTTTGAATGAGACTCGTGGTCCAAACGAGCGGCACAAAGAATTTGTTGTAATTAGTTTTTATCTTCGTCATTATTTCTTCTTCATTTTCCAGCATAAAACCTGTTTTAGCGAGTGAACTCGTCTTTATTGAGAGATTTACTTATTTATTGAGAATATAATTTTATTTTTCCAATGTGAAGATGCGGTTGAGTTATGAAAATGAGATGAAAAAGGTTCTCAGTCCCTAAATATGCTAACTAAAAAAACATTTACTAATAAGGATTAAATGTATAAAATGAATTAATTTGGGGAAAATGTGGCTAAAATTAATGAAGATGATTTATAACGGGTTAAACATGATTACGGCATTTCCCTACCAGCTGTCGTCATGTGTTTAAAAGTTGGAAATCGTTTTTTGATGGTTGGACTGATGCAGGACATCATGATAACATAGGAGAGGCACATGTACCTCATGATGGTCCTCCTCATCAACCTTCCTCTCTCGTCCTGCCCTCGAATGTTGGCGGTCACAAAAATGGCCATACGATCAGGGTAAGGTATCTTTGTCACCTGATTCCACCATCGGCCGACTACAAGATTTACAAAAAATCCCAGAACAAAAGCCACCTGTTAGTAAGATTGAAAATTGAGTTGTAAAATATTGTAAAATTGAGTAACTTTACTGTCAAATTAACCGGAATTAAGTTGCTATTTGCATCACAATATCTGGAAATTTTCTCGAAAATCCTGAAATATTTGACTTTCAAAGTATTTTTAGTTCACTCCAACTTAGAAACATTTCAAAGTAAACCTTTTTTGCCCTTCATTAAGTAAGAAGTTGTAAAGAGCTGCCAAGAAATAGTACAAAGTGGCAAATATCAAAAAGTCTTTCCACAATAATTTGTAAATGCTTCCTCGCCATCTGTTAATAGGATTCACAACAAGATATAAGATTTTAAAAGCTAAAAATTTAAGACGAAATATAATCAGTATTCTTTCCACTAAGCGCCCTTATTAATCTTTTGCTGATTGATTGGATAAATAATAATAAATAGCGTATTTATTGAAACAAACAAGGTCTAGGCAAGATGTTATCAAGAATACATTTATTATCAATTCATTAAATTACTTAACATTCATAAAGCATAAATAAAGTTTTACTTGAGTAGAAGTTTCAGGAAACACAGAAAATCGGAAGTGGCCACCTCCCCTGTGTATGTAACAGTCATTCCCTTGCTACTTCATGGAAATGCACATGTTTTATATGCAGTAAAGCTGATCTTATTGAGTCGTATCCTGTTACTTCACGCCTTTGTGTCAATTGATTTTTAAGGTCACCTGAATGATTGAATTGTTCAACAAACTCAGTTAATTATTCATTATAGAAAAGTTAATAACAGTTCTTTAAGCGGATAACATGGCGTAGAAAACCAAGCCCGCTTATCAATAACAGATTCTATCTTCACAATTAGCTAATTAAATTATAAGCTCCTTTTTAAAAACTTATCCACTATAAATTATATCTTCACTCCTTATTAATTATTTAACTAAATTATAGACTCCATTCTGAGCTTTTGAAACGCAACAAATCATCAAATTTTCATAACTTGTGCTTGACCACCCTTCAGATGAGCGTCGTCATTTACAGATGCCCCCCTTAGAAGAATTATCAGTCTAAATCATCTTAGTTACGTAACGGACTTTAATCAAATAAATAAAGAAGAATAATCGAAAACACATTATTTACTCGAAATTTGAGAAAGTGGTAATTGGCATGAAATAAAATGGTCTCAATTTAAAATAATAGATGTCTAAATATTAGACAACTCAATAGATTTGGTATAATCAATAGACGCTGTTGACTAAATTGCAAATTAGTTTAATGTGACCCACTTCTGAGAAAGATGATACGTGAATAGACTGTAATAAAATGTAATCGGCAATAGCATGTTTGTGTTTGGCCCTTGTTAAGGCTGTACATCGTTTTTGTCTATCAGAACTGTTTCCACATTAAATCTAATAGTCAACCATAACAAATTTTCCAAGGGTTTTCTCAGATCTTAAAGTAAAATAAAATTGAAAAGGTTTTATTTCTTAAGTCGTTTTGCCGTTGTGTAAATAAATTATGTTAAATCGAAGCAAATTAAATTATTTGTGGAATGTCTAGGAACATCTCCTTTCAAACACTTGAAAACAATTAGCCAGTGACCACCGTGATCATATGATTGTTTCTCATAAAAGGGCCGTACTGGCGATTAGCGTTGATTGACTAAATTTATGAGATGATTATTTCATTCATTTTAATAGCTTTAAACATTTGTGGCGTCCAAGGGCGTCCCGAAATATACACTCAACCTGAGCAAATTCATCTTTCCTATGGATGTAATCGTCAACATTTGTGATTGGCTGGCAGCACTATTATTATGCTCGCATTTAATGTTAATTTCTCATTGTTAGGCCAAGATATTTGTGCAGAATTTGTTTATAGTAGATCACATATTTAATTAAATGAAATTGAATACTTTAAGATCGTGAAAGTGAAATGGTTATCACATGGGTAACATTAGATGATGCAAAAGGAACAATTGTAGAATATGGCAGTCACAAAGGGGGAGTTTTAACTAATTTGGTTAAAGGTACAGCAACTGTCTTCAGAGATGAGGGCTTGGAAAGACGTGAACTTTACATTCACAGAGCCACTTTGAGAGACTTAATACCTGGGGAGGAATACAGTGAGTATAACTCATAAGCTTTATTAAAGTGAATATGACTTTGCTTATCTCTCATTTAATGCGACCTCCTAGTTTATCATGTCGGGAGTGACGTCGGTGGCTGGAGTGATGTCTTTAACTTCCGAGCCATGAAGAACGGAACCAATTGGAGTCCAACTTTGGTGTTTATTGGTGACATGGGAAATGTCAATGGCAAATCAACTCCAGCTCTCCAAAGGGAGGTTCAGAAGAGAAAATTTGATGCCATTTTTCATGTTGGTTAGAATGTTATTTTATTTATATTAGTCATAGTGACATAGAAAAATGGCTTTTCCTGAATTACTTTTACAACAATAACAATTTATCTTCATTAAATTGAATTCTTTTGCAGGAGACTTTGCTTATGACTTTGATGATGTGAGTTTTTAAAATTAGTTATGTTAGTTATGGTTCTCATTGAGGAAGTTAGTGATTAATTTATTATTTGATAAGGATAATGCCAGAGTTGGTGATGCTTACATGAATCAGATCCAGTCATTTGCTGCATATGTTCCTTACATGGCGGTTGTTGGCAATCACGAGATGGCCTAGTTTGTAATTAGTAATTTTAACTGGAATTTTATTAAATTGATATGATTTATATTATTATTAACATTATATATTTGTATTATTTTCATATTTATTTAGCAACTTCTCAAATTACAAGAGCAGATTCACCATGCCTGGAGGAGATGGTAATGGAATGTTCTACAGGTTGGTTGTACGAGGTTTTACAGAAAATAGGTTGATGTAGGATTTATTGGAATTTCAATGCTAGGATTAATTAAATAACATAATTTGAAATATCATTTTTAAAGATTGTAAAATACAATTAAAATGTGACTTCAATCATCAGCATGAACATTGGTCCTGTTCATCTGATTGCCTTTTCATCTGAGTTCTACTATTTCACTCAATATGGATGGCATCAGATCACCGAGCAATACAAATGGCTAGAAAGGGATCTTAAAGTTAGTAGAGGTATTTCAAAAATTTGCTTCATTAAGACATCACTCATCTTGCTTCAGGAAGCCAACAAACCTGAGAACAGAGCCAAGCATCCTTGGATCATTACCATGTGTCACAGACCTTTGTACTGCTCCAATAGCAACGATCCAGAGCATTGCGGAAACATGGAAAACATGGTATTACTAAGTGAATAATTATTAGTTTAAAAGATTATCTAAGTTTGAAAACTTTTAAATAGCATATTTTGGTTTATTTTTATTTATTGTGAACATTTATTCTTTCTGCTTCTTCATGTCATTTCATGATTTTTCATTGTTCATGCTGGGAGTTCATTCGAAATGTAACCCTCGATGCAGATCCGTGTAGGAGTGCCAGGAAGTCATGATTACAGCATCGAGAAATTACTGTACGAGTATGGAGTCGATATCCATTTCCAGGCTCATGAGCATTCGTATGAGCGTACTTGGCCAGTCTACAATCTCACTGTGAATATAATTACTCACTTAAACATCACAAGCATAAATAGAGCTTGTACTTTGAATCATCAATATTTAGGTTTGCAATGGAACTTTTGGAAATCCCTACAGAAATCCAAGAGCCCCAATTCACATAGTTACTGGATCTGGTGTAAGAAACACTTTTTTTATATTATGAAAGAAATTATTTCAGAAACTAGGTTGTCTGAAGTGGTCAGCAAGAAAGGAACAGCATATGAAATTTTACTATTAAAAATTATTGATAATAAGGAAATAAAGAATTACCACCATTAGATGCTCACTGAAATCATTGTCAGACTTTGATTGTTTTCAGGGGTGCAAGGAGGGTGTCGATCCTTTTGTGAAAGCTCCAGCTCCTTGGAGTGCTTTCCAGAGTGATGACTATGGCTATACAATTATGAAAGTGGCCAATAAAACCCACTTGTTGCTTAGCCAAATATCTGTGGATCAGGTTAAACACAAGTGCTCGAGCAATTCAGTGATTTTATGATGCGAAATACCATATTGTTTTGACTAGGGTGGGTCTGTCATTGACTCCATTGCTGTTGAGAAGGACTTTCATGGAATGGGTTCCTATGACTGCCACAAGTTCCATGAATTTCAAGTGAAGCAAGATATGTTCAAGAAAATTTTCGCTAGGCTGTGATTGGTTTAAGTTAAAATTTTTTATTGATTTGACTCATTTCTGACTTTTTTTTACTCTGATTTGACTTTTCATTTCATTTGACTATGTCTTTGTGGAAGACAAGGTGGAAGGTGAAGAAACTGATTACTATTGTAAATTTTTAACACATCTTCTGATATCCAAATGACAGTTAAATTTTTATACATGCTCAATTGATGACTTCAGTGTATTTAATCTTAGACATTACCACTCACCCACATAATGCCTGAAGAAGAGACAGGTTCTGAGAATTTTGTCTTTGTTATTTCTGAAAAATTCCGGGTATCCTCGATCTTTCGAGTTTTTCTGTTCAGATTGTTTGATATTTGACAGGATTTTGCAACCGTTTCAATTCAATCGCTTAAATGTAAGAATTTTGCTTAAAATGCATCTATATATCTATATAAGATCAGTGCATGTAATCAGTGGCGTCACAAGGGTTGGTGTCACCATTTAAGACTTTCACACTAAGCCGTAAATTGTTAGCCCAAAATCTGACAAGCAAAAAACAAGTTATACATCAAAAAATATAAGGGTTAAGAATTTGGTACCAGCCCTTAAAGTGGAGTCGCGTAGATGCAGTCCGTATCCCCCAGTGGCAACTGCATATAATGGTCATTTATTTCAGGGTTTTGTTGAAGTAATGGGATTGATTTCCCAAGGTTTTGCTTCTTCTTCTTCATTGAAAACTATCATCAATTAATGTACTAAAAAACATCATGAGGAATCAGTGACCTACTATTTGCTCAGATATCTAAAGCATTCATCGATCCAAAATTCAAGTTAATTTGGATTGAAATGATCGACTAAGCGAGGATCTCTTTGGTCTACTTATGTCGATCCCATCCACCCCATTAGCCTACAGCGGTCCGTGAAAGGCTTGTTCACACCAAGATTTTAATGCATTTATTGTTTTTTTTCGGGAAGGTTTGGTCCACAGTTCTTTGCGAGAACGCAATACGGGAATAGCGCGACTCTCGATCCCGTGGTACTTTCTATCAGCACCTAGGGGTAGTGCTCTATCTCTTCTGGGTCGGCTGCGGTCTAGGGCATATGTGCAATTGCTGGGCACATGGTGCAATTTCTCGGCTCTGCCGCAGAGCCCGCATTCGGTGTCCTTCATCAAACCCAAATTCTGAAATTTGTCCCTGGTCGTGCACTGATTTTATCGTGAAGGCAAGCCGGATGTGGGTAAGAGATCGCTGTATCACGTTTTCCAACGTCGTCCTTTCAATCTGCTGTCTGAACCGCTCTCATGACTCGATCTTGTTCCATTTTCTACCTCCTTTCCGCTCTGATTGTTGAGCTTGCCTGGGAACATTTTTGCAAGTGGTTCCATCCAGCTGCATGATGGCCTGCCTGGACAGGATCTCTCACATATCTCACGTCAGCTCAGCTGTTGATTCGTCGAGCTCATTCTGCGCTCGGAATTTCCTTCCAGATCTGAATCCCAAATTGTCTCTTTCGATAACTACCCGCTTTTTCAAAACTTTGAGATGTCAATTATGCCTTTTCCACCTTAGATTGTACGTTCCCACGTCGTATGCAATGTTTAATTTTTTTGAGTACGCTCACAAAATTTCATCTGTTCAACTTTTTAGAGTAAAATTTGGTGCGCACTGCGTCTTATCGATTTATTGGTGTCCCCCCACTTGATACCGCGACAAAATTTTTGATGTATGTGTAATATACATATGTATAAACAAGTTGATAAGGAACTGAACAAGAGACAAGAGTTACATGCAAATACTATTAAAATATCAGTATTGCAGACATTTTACATTACTGCATCCACATTAGTATCCTAAAATAATTTGCATTCCAAATTTCATGGCCACATTTCGAATATAAGAGTATGACTTAATTTTCTTAAAGATATTTCAATTTCTGTTTTCACATGAATTTTCAGCGATTTTAAATTTTTTTTGATTGTTGTTTACTAACTTTTCTTATATTACTAGATGATTAGGACGGTGCTCAAACAAAGGGGTTTGAATCCATTCTGCCAGTTTGAGGCGGAAGTTCGGAAGTGGTTGTTAACCAGTTGATTGCCATTAGACCGCGGAGGAATGCTTGTGTTACTTGTGGAATATTCTTTATTTTATTTTTACTTTTTCACCCAGCTTGAATTTAGCGAAATACAGTTTCCATTTTTCTTTGTTATTGTTCGCTTTAGACATTTATTCAATTTTAATATTATATTTATATTATATTCTTATGAGTTTCTCTACGAAAGCTTCAGTGAAGTTCATTACTCTATTATTTATGTTTAAGTTTGTTAAGTTACTTCTTCATTTCTTGTGTAGTAAATTTAAACATTTTCAAGGATGAAATTAAGAGTCATCTGAAAGAATTATCTCAGTTGGTGATGAGTTATCGCATGTAAGCCAATCAACCTTATTTCGAATATTTCACATCACTCATGATCTACGTCTCCCATCACTACTCTCGATGTTTCACCGTCAGCTGTTAGCGATATTTATAGTTATAAATACAATTTTTAATTTTTTAAGAATTTTTTTATAACGATTTTGCTTTTTAATATGCTAAAAAAAATCATGGTTTTATCAAACTGAAAAATTAAATTATAATGTATAATTAAAATTATAATAAATAGAAATTATTTCAAATTGTTCCTGCGTAAGAATAAATGCAACTAATTGAATTAAAGTCGTAAAATATTGTCTGTTAAGCAACATCTTGACAATGAATTGAAAGTTTGCCCGATTGAGATGGTTTCACTTTAGTGTAATTAAAATATAATTTTCATTTTCTTAAAACTTTTTATTTGATACTTAAACTTGACTTACGGAATACATTTGTTCCAAGTAACCTATAGCATAATACCATAATAATATGTTATATTACTAGTTGTGTATTCATATAAAATTATATGTGAACATCAATTACATAATCACTACACAATTATATAGCTTTATGCAACAAATATATGAAATAAATCGAACATTATAAAATTTGACTAAAATTTCTAAACTTAAATGACCTGTTTATCATTTAAAATATTTGTAACAACATCATCAGTCTGTCTTCTCTTTATAATTTTATGAATATTACTCCGTAAGCACTTGAATTGAATGTTTAATTAGTCGAGGAGACGCCCATGATCATATGACCCATCGATTTATAAAGGATGGATTGGTGTCGTAACGGTTGAGATAACATAAACATGTTTCTATTAGCGTTTGTTTTGACACTTGGTTGCCTCGGCATCCAAGGCCGTCCAGAAGTTTACACCCAGCCTGAACAAATTCATCTCTCTTACGGATGTTAGTGATTTTTAATTTTAATTTAATAAATACTATGATAACTTAAGATGTTGTCGACAACCTTGCAAATGAGCAACATTTGTTTTATATTAAGCTCTTCTTTGAACTTTTGTTCTTTGCTGATTTCAGATAATGAAACAGAAATGTTCGTGACGTGGGTAACCATTGATGTCGCCAAAGGTTCCATCGTGGAGTATGGCTCGAAGGAAGGCGGAGTCATGGATAAAGTCTCCGTTGGTTACGTGACCGTATTCGAAGACAGCGGATATGAAAGGCGTACGTTGCAGATTCACCGTGCCACCATGAAGGACCTCGTTCCCGGTCGAGAATACAGTCAGTTGTGAATCAGTTACTTAATTTATCAAATATTACTTTAGACGACTGTTTTGAATCATTCGGACTTGTTTGTCAGTTTATCATGTGGGCAGTCAGACCGGTGGTTGGAGTGGAATTTTCACTTTCCGCGCCCTGAGGAACGACAGCAAGTGGAGTCCGACGTTTGCCATTGTTGGGGACATGGGAAACCGGAGAGGTGCGTCTACCCCTTCTCTCCAAAAAGGAGTTCAGAGCAAAAAATACGACGCTGTTTTTCACGTTGGTTAGTAATCTAATTATAGATGTTTCATAATCTAAATATTGCCATGCCAAACTGTATATATGAAATTCATTAGTGATTCGTTATTTAATAATTTTTAGCTCTTATAATCTATATATATATAATTTTATAAACTTGCTATATGAAATTGTGTTTGGGAGTGTGAAGCTTCTAATGGTGTGCAATGACAAAAAGCTTTTAAAACCTGCGGAAAATAAATAATAATTAAATATGTGCAAAGGATAAGAAAGGACAGATTATTAAAATGTAACAAATTCAATTTAATAATTAGTTAAATAGCGATGTTGAACAGTAGCTGCTATAATATATTCTAAATTTATTCTAACTTCAACAGCTTTATTTATTAAATTATTTCGGATGACATAATAATTTGCATTATGTTTGATCAGGTGATTTGGCCTATAACTTCTTTGACGTGAGTAAATAACATTTTTATAAATAAATAATTTTTAGCAGATTATAATTACTTGCTAACAATTACGTCAATTCCTTAATAGCCATGTCACGAATTGATTTAAATTTTCACAGAATAACGGCCGTAGAGGAGATGCTTTTATGAAGCAAGTTCAGCCTTTTACTGCCTACGCTCCATACATGACATGCGTAGGAAATCATGAATACATGTAGTTAGTGTCCTGAATTTATTAATAACTATTTTGTCATTGTCATCAAATCTCTTTTAACAATGATTTCATATTATTCCATCAGCAACTTTTCTAACTACAAAAACCGATTTACGATGCCAGGAGGGGATGGACACGGTATATACTACAGGTACAAATGTACTTGTACTATTATAATAGAATTTACTTAGTGAATTTATAATATTTAGTGAATGCTTGTGAATAGTCACTGTAAAACAAAAATGATTCAACTTTAGCCATAAAAATAATTACTTATAAAATTTGTCAAGCGTAAACCTCGGACCAATTCATTTGGTTGCATTTTCCTCGGAATTGTATTACTTCACCAATTATGGCCATGGTTTGATTCCTGAGCAATATGAGTGGCTGGAAAAAGATTTAAAGGTTAATTAAGTTAATTAAGCTCAATATTATCTATTATTTACACAAATTATCACACTATACTTTAAAAATGTTTAAATGCATTAAAATAAAATAAGATATTTTTCAATTACCAGGAAGCCAATAAACCTGAGAACAGAGCCAAACAGCCTTGGATCATTACCATGTGTCACAGACCCATGTATTGCTCCAATGGTGACCGCGAACATTGCGGATTCGTTGAAAATAATGTAAAGTTAATTCTCAGCTAAATGTTTCGTTATATAAAAATTGCTCATAATAATTTTTCATTAAGTTAAGAGTTGGAATACCAAAAACTCACGAATATGGCATCGAAGATCTCTTGTACAAGCATGGTGTTGACATTCATTTCCAAGGTCATGAACACTCATACGAACGCATGTGGCCAGTTTACAACCACACCGTGAGTAAAGTTAACCACATTGACCACTTCTTAAGTATGAAAATACATCATGAAATCTCCAATTTCAATTTCATCAGGTTTGCAATGGAACGTCTGAAAACCCTTACAAGAATCCGAGGGCTCCTATTCATATTCTTACCGGAGCAGGAGTCAGTATTAGTTAATTAATTTTTATTAGCAATTATTGAAAACACTAGAATTATTCAGCAATTAAAGAATCTTTAAATATCGGTATCTATGTAAAAATGTTTCTATTTCAAATAAATTCATCATGTCCTTAAGAAATTACGAACAATACTTTTTATCAGGGAAATCAAGAACCCAAAGATCATTTCCCGAAGGATCTTCCACATTGGAGTGCAGCTCAAAGCTCGGAGTTTGGCTACACAATCATGAAAGTCGCCAACAGCACTCACATTCTCCTTGATCAAATATCAGTAGAGCAGGTAACGTGAGCTTTTTAATAAAGAATTTTCTGCATTCTTTAAATTAACTTCCAAATGGCCACGAGGTGCAGTGAGGCTATTAACAAGTCACTGATGTTTATGAACACGATTTATTTTAACATTATTAACATTATTAACTTTGTAACAATTTCGAAATTTTTCTAGAATGGAAAAGTTATTGATTCCATCGTGGTGGAAAAGCACGCTCATGGAGCAGGTTTATATGACTGCCACAAACACCAGGAAGACCAAAGAATCAATAATGTAGAATAAACCTTTATGTACAGTTTATTTCTCGCTTTAAATGGGATTTATGCTAAAAGTGTCGCTCTTTAGTGTATTGACAATTTTGTACAGTATTGTGCCGAAAGCTTAATTTGCTTGGGTAACGGGTGAAAAATGTTTTGGAATAAAAGAGACATTGGATTGTATAAAAATAACTGGCTGTTCGACCTAGCGTTGCTCGGGTTGACGCAGATTTTTTTTTTCTGAAAATTCATGTATTTTTTGTGTTTGATTTATACATTTAGGATTTTGGATTTTGTATTCATTTTCTGGGCCAAGTTTATTTTAACCAATCAAAACTTTTGACAAACGACAGACTCTTGATATATTTAGATAACTATCGCCGCTTTCAGCTACTTTCAGCTAATAAATATTTTTATGTATCAATAATACAGAAATTATTATGTGTTGGTGAGAACTTATGCGAGGTAATGACAGTAAATATTCATAATTTCTCGGAAATCCCTGGTGGCGCTTTATAATATTTAAGTGTCAACTACGTAACTTAAAGCGATTTATTATTAAAATAAAGCTGATACTAAAGATTGGATCCATTTTAAAAATGTTCATGATTCTTTATTATTCCATATTAAGGCAAAATGCCAATTGAGTTAAAATTAATCAGCGCTGCTCAATATTCTCACTTTCACACATGTACATATTTCTCCCTCTCAAACACTTTCTCTTTATTTTTTGTTAATATCCGTTCGGCTTAGCATAACCTAAACAAACAATAGATTAATGTAATGAATTAAATCATTCAAAAGATACTGTTGTTCCAATATAAATGATTTTCTTCTTATTTAAAACCTACGTTAACAAATAAAATGGGCTTTTGGACAAAATTTCATAAAAGTGACAACAATTTCACTTTATCTGTTAAATCTAAAACAAAACTTGCTAATTTAAAAAACTTTATTTTTTTAAACAAATTGTGATATTTTTAAATATTCGCAAATATGGTTTCGTTATTCTATTCATTTTTTTTATCTGGCAATCACTTTTACCAAATAACATAATATTTTATTAATAAAATATGAATAAATTAATTCTATAAATACTTGAATTGAATGTTTAATTAGCTGAGGAGACGCCCATGATCATATGACCCATCGATTTATAAAGGATGGATTGGTGTCGTAACGGTTGAGATAACATAAACATGTTTCTATTAGCGTTTGTTTTGACACTTGGTTGCCTCGGCATCCAAGGCCGTCCAGAAGTTTACACCCAGCCTGAACAAATTCATCTCTCTTATGGACGTTGGTGCTTTCGGTTTCAATTCGTGTTGAAGATTTTTAAAAAATCTTTAAGAAATATTTAGAATGATTTTGAAACTATTACGGTTTACATTAAATATTAAACATTAAATATCAAAAAACAAAATTGACTATTTTCAGATGATGAAACTCAGATGGTTGTGACGTGGGTGACGATGGATAACGCCAGAGCCTCAATAGTTGAATACGGCTTAAAGAAAGATGGAATCATGAACAAGGTGATTAAAGGAAGCGCCACTTTGTATCAAAATGGAGGATACGAAAGACGTAAAATGTTCATCCACCGTGCTACCATGAAGGATCTTATCCCAGGCCTCGATTACGGTACGCAAAAATGATTTCACTATTATTTGTTCAACCTCCTTATAAATATTTGCAGTTACGTTTTATTTAATTATTTTGAAATCATGCCTGACATATTATTATATGCCTAACAAGATGAAATTATTAATGGTTAATTCAATGAACGTTTAGTCTATCATGTCGGGAGTGAGACTGGTGGATGGAGTGACGTGTTCACATTCCGTGCTAAGAAGAAGGGAAACGATTGGAATCCAACCATCGCCATCGTCGGAAATTTGGGCAACGAAGGGGGAGTATCGATGCCATACTTGCAGAAGGAAGCTCAGAAAAAGAACTTCGATGCTGTCCTCCATGTCGGTCAGTTGGATCGTTATTGCTAACAATTGTTATTCTTAATATTTGTTATTGTTAACAAACAATATTAACTATTACCGAATTTCATTTGTGCGCCAAGATTCATTACTTAAAATTAATAAAACATCAACAAATATAAGATTCATTACCTAAAATTGTAATTGCACAATTTATTTTCAGGTGATATTGCCTACAACTTGGAAGACGTTAGTGTTTTTGAATACTTAATCCAAGAGTACTTATAAAGTGAAAATATAATCTTTTACTTTAGGATGACGGCAGGATTGGAGATTCTTACATGAAAAAAGCCCAATCCTTCGCAGCTTACGTTCCTTACATGACCTCTCCTGGACACAGAGAGATGATGTAGTGAGTGAATCGTTCCAAGTTCCTTTCATTTCAACTCCAAAGATATTCCATTTTATTATAAATGTCATCCTTCAGCAATTTTTCCGACTACAAGAACAGATTCAGCATGCCTGGAGGAAGCAACGATGGCATGTTTTACAGGTAGGATGAACAAAATCCATTTTATTCAGAATAAATCATATTTTATCACAATCTGAATAATGTAAGCAATTTTTATGCTTATGAATGTACGGTCTAAAAATTCATTAAAATACTATTCAATTAATTAGCGTCAACATTGGACCCGTACATTTGGTATCATTCTCTTCTGAATTCTACTACTACAACGACTACGGATATTCTCAAATACCAAAACAGTACGACTGGCTTAAAAAAGATTTGGAGGTTTGGAAAATATTTTTTAAACTTAGATGATTACCCAGATTTAAAAAAACTTTATTAAACATGAAGGAAGCCAACAAACCTGAGAACAGAGCCAAACAACCTTGGATCATTACCATGTGTCACAGACCCATGTACTGCTCCAACAATGTTTCTCGGAGAGAAGACTGTTCAAGTATGGAAAATATGGTCAGTATTTATTTTTGTTTTGTTTCTACTCAGGAAACAGCAAAGACATGGCGCTTTATAAATTTATTATTATTATTATTAGTTTGATTGGATGTTGAGATTTAATCATCGTTAATGATTATATTTGTGTGATCAGATTAGAGTGGGACAGAAAGATGCATACGAATACGGGATGGAAAACCTTTTGTATGCCAATGGAGTGGACATTCACTTCCAGGGTCACATGAATTCATACGAACGCACCTGGCCTGTTTACAATCACAAGGTGAGTTTAAATTCAATTGAGATTTTCAATGTCATCAACGCACTCCTTCATTTCATCAGGTTTGCAATGGATCTTCTAGCAATCCTTACAAATATCCAAGAGCTCCAATTCACATTAATACAGGATCAGGAGTAAGTACAAATAGTGAAGAACTTTAATGGTGATCAAGTTCAACAAATTGAATGACTTTATAATATTTTGGAAATTGTATATAATACTCTGTAATATCTTTAATAGAAACAGTATGTGTTCGATAATTACTTAATTATCTATGATTGTACATATATGGTATATCTATAATAAGCATGTGCCATTGTATAAAAACTGAATAATTAATGATTGGTCGCTACAGCAAGAGACCAGCAGTGATCAGATAAGTTGTAGGATAAGTTGAGATTATAAATGTTATGAACATGTGTTTAAATAAAATAATTACGGACACGCTATAATTTCCTGCAAATTATTTCAAAGGGAAACAAAGAAAGGGCTTCTGAATTTGTTACAAATCCAATGGATTGGAGTGCTTTCCGTTCACTTGACCACGGATACACCGTAATGAAGGTGGAAAGCAAGACTCAAATCTCAATTGAACATGTTTCCGTTGATAAGGTTACTTCATTTATCCTAAAAATCTTTTAAATTATGTCAACATGATTCTGACTAATAATGTAATTTAATGGATTTACGGAGTTAAACAGGCTAGGCTTAACATAACATAATAAATATTTAAAGTGGTTAAGAAGACCGGGATCTGTGTAGTAACCATTCTTTTTGACTCTAACTTTTAATATCCAAATTTACGTAGATATATCTTAAATATATCTACCGTATCAATATATGGTTTCCTTGTTTAGTTTAAAAACTGAATATGTGCTTTTATAAGGTTTGTGTATATGCATAGGATGCACCAAAATTATTGAATGGGCGCTACTGATATATAAACAATTGCATGTGACTACATTCATAAAAAATATTCATATATATTAATAAAAAATATTTAATGTGCAAATAATTAAAGAATTGTTTTTGTTTCCAGAAAGGAAAAGTCATCGATTCCATATTTGTGGAGAAGAAAAATGGAGGATCAAAGGGCTTCAAATGCTAACGTTTAAGTTTTGAAATGGAAGATATTTTCTGCAAAAATAAGATTTTTTTATCTCAGGACATTCTAATTACTTATTGAAAGTAATTGTAAAGTGCATTTTTCTGAATAAACATCTGGAATTATTTTTTTTCGAATTACTTAAAATTCTTTTAATAAACAAACACTCAGATTGATAAAGTTATAAAATAATTGTGGCTTCATCTTTATTCAGAGTTTTCAATAAAATGTTGGTTTTTTTTTAAAATATATATTATATTTGCTTTAAATGAAGTAACTTCTACAACTGTTGATAAGATGTTTAATTTTTGTTAAATTGAAACAAATGTATCTCTTGTGCATGGATAAGTCATGCAATAATTTAAAGAAAAAAAGAAATTAATTGTAGTTGTACATAAAAGCCAATTAATAATTTCTCTAATTATGTTTAATTTCAATTGTGTGCTGCTAAATAACTTAAAATTAACCACGGTGTGAATAAAGTATGTGCCTCGGAAAGTGAAAGTGAATTTTATTTCAACAAGCGTTCAATTTCAGATTAATTCCAAGTTCTTTCTTGTATTCGCTATTGGAGGCATGTATAATATTCAAAATTTCTGTTAAAAGATTTTTAGAGTTTGCTTAAGAAATTAGGATCTTTTGATTATTTCATGTTACTTTCGAAGGAGAAAATGCTTTTCTGAGACACCGATCCTAGTAAACAACATGTGATAAAGTAGTAATGGCTAAATAATAAATATTAAAATATATTATTGCTGGTATGTTCAGAAAATATATAATTATTTCATTTTTCTCTAAGTTTATTAGTAAGATATGCAACATTTTCTTTCTTAAATTCAATTGATTTTTCAATCCTTATTTAAAATTCTTAAATGGTTCACTTATTTCGTACTTGCAACTGACAGTAGTTTATCTGAAACTGAATGAACAGTAAATGAATGGACAATATTAATAATCAAGAAAGCTCATTGAATTTATTTATTTAAAAGCGATCAGTAAATGAACTTATTGACTTAATATTGCATAAGAATTAAAATAATTTAACTTAATTAATGTATTCTTGTATTTATATTATTTATTAATAATTAAATTATTATAAATGATTTTTGGTAATTAAGAATAAATTATCTGCTGTTGCAAATATTTTAAAGCAACCGAGAGCTAATTGAAGCACTTCAACTTTCAGACGTGAATGGAAAACACTCATGATACATGAGTGCACTATCATAAGTGCATCAGTGATCCACCTGTGAAGCCCACCCAGACACACCTTTTTCGAGGCACCGTGAAACATTTCTTCCTCGACCTGTCCTCCGCCTGAAAAGAATTCTTAAAATCCTGTTGCATCACATTGACGCCAACGTTTAATCATCTGATCCCATATTCGCCTAGCAATCGCAATTGTGATAACGATGATTATGCAAATTCGTTTCGAAGTCACACACCTTGTTACATACTCAAGCATCAAGGGGCTAATTAATTAATGAGCGAAAAACAAATGTCTTCATCGAATATTTGTAAATAAAAAGTCATGTGATTTCACGCTATTTAAGGATCTTGGAAATTGTCGACTTGTTGTTAGACCGGCAAAATGTTTCTCTTGGGGGTTGCTCTCCTGATTTTCGTCCAGGGCATCAGCGCCCGACCTGAGGTTTACACCCAACCGGAACAGATCCACTTGTCTCTTGGATGTGAGTTCCTTCAGTTTTATGTTTTAATGTGATGGACTGATGACATGCAGTATCATTTTGATAATTTATTAAATATCCGATGCAATTCATTATTCTAAAACTGAAACTGCTGACCATATGCCCGCGTACAGTTAACAAGAGGCAATTTAATTTAATTCAATTCAATTTATTTAAATTTAATTCAAGTTAATCTAATTCAATTCAATTCAATTAAGCTCACGAGGATGAAATGGTAGTGACATGGGTGACACTCGACAACGTAAAGAGACCCGTTGCTGAATATGGATGCGCTAAAAGCGACGTAATGAACAAAGTCGCCAAGGGTGTCTCAACAGTCTTCAAGGACGGTGGCGATGAAGGTCGTAAGATCTACATCCACCGTGTCACCATGAACGGACTTTTGCCAGACCACGAGTACGGTGAGTTCAATTTTAGAACTTTCTCAGTTAACTAACGATTGACACATTCTTTGAAAATAAATTAACTTTTAATTAGTTTATCACGTCGGAAGTGATGTCGGAGGATGGAGTGACATTTACACTTTCCGCACCCTGAAGAGCGGACACAAGTGGAATCCCACCTTTGCTTTGGTCGGTGACATGGGAAACAAGAGAGGTGTTGCCACACCCACCCTTCAGAAAGAAGTTCAGAAGAAGAAATACGACGTTGTCTTCCATGTTGGTGAGTAGTTGGTTTAAATCATTTAAGACAATTTGTTATTAAATAGATTATTAAGTGATATTAATGTTAACAGTTTGTTAATAATTTAACTCTAAATGATTCATTGTCATGCAGGCGACTTCGCTTACGACATGCAGACAGTAAGTTGATTGTTTCTTATTTAGTCGATAATGTTTACAATATAACTAATTAATAATAGTAATTTTATTATAATTATATGTTAATTCATTCTTATTTTCAAGGATAACGCCAGAGTTGGTGATGCATTCATGAATCAGGTTCAGCCATTTGCTGCTTACGTTCCTTACATGACGGTTGTCGGCAACCACGAGATGGCCTAGTAATGCAATTATTGTAAATATTTTAATAATTAACTATTTCTAACCAATTACTTTTAAATATTTATTCAGCAACTTCTCAAACTACAAGAACAGATTCACCATGCCAGGTGGTGACGGTGAAGGAATGTTTTACAGGTTGGCGACATTTTTTTAAAACAATTACTTCGATTACCTTCAAATGAAATAAAATAATTCGACTACAGAATTAAACATGATGTGAAACTTAAATTAATAAAATATTTATTTCAGCTTGAACATCGGACCTGTACATTTCGTCATCTTTTCTTCTGAATTCTATTATTACACTAAGTATGGTCACCATCAAATCAAAAACCAATTTGAATGGCTAGAGAAAGATCTCACAGTAAGAATATAATAAACGCTCTATTATTATTCTGTTGTTATTATTGTTATCGTATTATATCTATTATTAATGTTTTGTTGAAATCGTTTTTATTGTTATAAGATTATAGCGATTTTCAAGAAAAATTAATTAAAATTTAGTTTTATTACATGCAAATATTATTATTCCATCGCTTTATTACCACATTGCCATCGTCCAATAGGAAGCCAACAAACCTGAGAACAGAGCCAAGCACCCTTGGATCATTACCATGTGTCACAGACCTTTGTACTGCTCCAATAGCAACGATCCAGAACATTGCGGAAACAAAGAAAATATGGTACTTTAGGAGATTTAAAACCTTTAAAAAGTTTTCATGAAAAATTAAATTAATATTTAAAATGCTTAAAATCACAGATCCGCATTGGAACGCCAGGGAAACACGAATATGCCATGGAAGAGTTGTTGTACAGACACGGAGTTGATATTCACTTCCAAGCTCACGAGCACTCCTACGAACGCACATGGCCAGTTTACAACCTCAACGTGAGCATAACTTTGGACTTTTTCTGGTTATTTCTTCTTAACGAACGAATTACTTTGATCTCAGGTCTGCAATGGAACTTCTGGAAACCCATACAAAGATCCAAGGGCTCCTATCCACATCGTCACTGGAACTGGAGTATGTGTTCTTAATAACAGATTATAAATATATATATGTATATATATAAATGTAACTAGCGCATTGAAAAATAAACGTTCCGTTACATTCATCATTATCTGCTCATAAAATTTAGGCATTTAAGCGATTATTATAAAATGGCAAAATGATTTTTGAAATAATATAAAATAAAAATAATATAAATAAAATTTTAAAGGGAAACAAAGAAGGAGTGGATCCATTTGTTAAATTTCTATCTCCATGGAGTGCTTTCCAGACCGATGACCACGGTTACACCATCATGAAAGTTGCCAATGCAACTCATCTCTCACTCGAACAGATATCCATCGAGAAGGTCGGAATTTTTAAGAAATATTTTAAAATTTCAATTTTTTCTTAGCTAAGATAACGAGGCTGTGATTTGAAATTGAATATATATTGATATTATTAAGTAGCAAATTTAACATATTAAATAAAATTTATGATTAGCCATTTATTTGTAAGATGGAATACATTATTAATTGGTACATAATGATACATTCCCTATACTTATCAATTTACAGGGCGGAGCTGTCATCGATTCCATTGTTGTCGAGAAAAATAAACACGGTGCTGACGTGTACGACTGTCACGATAACAAAGACGAAGTTAGCGGAGATTTCTTCATGGAAATCCTCAGAAATGACTAATTCGACAATAACATCTCGTCATTCTCATTAATTATTTACTCAATTTTTGATAATATTCATCTCTAATAAAACGTTTAATGTATTTATTTGTATGTAATGATAAATAAAAAAATGAATGACAAGTGTCTAATAAAACGTTTAATGTATTTATTTTTATGTAATGATAAATAAAAAAATGAATGACAAGTGTAGTCTGAATTCGATGTGTGTTTATTAGTGAAAAACATGAATAGGATATCAAATATGAGATTAAATTCCAATGCAAGAACTTTTAACTCGAATGATTGTTAGCGGCCATTAAATAAATGTATTATTTTTATTGTAATAACAAAACAATATAGATTGATAATCAAATATTATCTAATTAGGATTATCCCTTTTATAACAGTTTCTGAGACAGTAAGGATGTAAAATGATGAAACAGGATAAAAAAAATATTCAAATATTTACAGAGATTGGCTCTAGAGGAGCATTAGATTTCAGAGTGGCGAAAACCTAAAATTTACCAGTAGCAAAAAAACAGCTTTGCAGAGCATGAAACAAACATAAATGATTGAAAATAGTGTTTAAGGTTTAATTTTATTTATTATTATTAGCAATCTGTTATATGGCTTTATGATAATGATTTTCATATAATAATGACACGATAATAATGTTATTAAGGATATCAAAACTGGCGTTTAAATGGCATTTCTGTTCAACTGAGAATCTGTCCAGTATTTCGTAAAGCAGTGAATGATGATCAATTTGATTGCCATGGCATTAAGAAACAAGATAAATAATTATTTAGATATAAAATTAATAGCTTTTATAACAAAATGTTTTTATTGAAATCAATGGAATTAAAGTGCTTTTCTTAAAACCATCTTAAAGTAGGACCCTTTTGATCCTTAGCATCAGTATTTCATCAAACATCTTAGGAGAGGAGGACAATCCCCAAATTTCAAATTTCTCAAGAATCCGAATGAACAAAAAATTAAATCTAATTAAATATTTAAAGTTAAACAAATAATGTTTTTAAATGTTTTAATCACTTTAATTTACTTTTTGTATTTATTCACTATAATAAATTAAAATTTCAGCGGATGTTTTTGCCAACAATGTTTTCCATAATTACTCTGTCACATGTTGATCAACTTTTGGAAATATGAAAAACCGATTTGGAGATGCCACTCTTAGAAAGTTATCACGTTGAGAGGCATGGTATATTTGAACCCAGTGTATATGGATTCAGTACATAATTCGTTTATAGCAGGGGTACTCAAACTTTTTTTGCTTGGGTCCACAATAGATTATTTTCAGATAAGTGGAGGTCCACAAGGGTCAAAGTCATGCGAGCACTGATTAGGGGGTCTGGGGGAGCGTCGTAAGCATTTGGAAGAGTTTTTAAAAAATCAAGCCTGTTTTTGACCACCTGCAAGCCTGTGTTTTTGGATTTTGTCTCCATTTTGGAAAGACAATTTCCATATTTTGTTTCTTTTAATGAACAGTATATAAGTAATTTATTTTATTTTTTATCATAAGATTTGTTAGATTTTTAATCTTAAGATTTGTTATTATTGTTGACTAGTCGATAATATTTTAAAATTTTATTTTATTTTAGTTATTTTAGTTATGTTTAATAAAAAGTAATGAATTAATATAAAAATGCTGTGTTAAATTCAGTTAAATTTAATTCTAATAGATGAACAATCTACAAGTGTTAAGTCAGACTTTTTATTTAGTGTGATGCATGGAACTGCTTGTCCTTCATGACTTCTTTGATATTTGGAGAATAGCTAGTAATTGCAATTCTCAAACAATTTCCATGATGTACATCAGTTAATTGATTTCGATTTTTAGACGAAAATGATGATTCACAGGTGTAAGTTGATCCAAATATTGTCAGAACTGATAAAGCCAATTTCTTGGAGCAAGGGTATTGACAATCAATTACAAACTTAGACCAAAATTCAGCAATAGTAACTTCTCCAAATTTCATTTTTAGGGCATCATCGCTCTGCATATCAACAGTTTCCCGCTGAAGTGATGCTCTGTTAATGCCTAATGAATTTTCAGCTTCCATTGTCAATGGACCATTTGGATGAACTGAGAATGGGTTTCTTAGAAATAGATAAACATTACTCAATTTTTTGAAATCTTCGAATCTATTAGCAAAATTATCATGATGTTTTTGTGTGAAATTCTTGAACATTGGAAGAATTGTTGCTATTTGCTGTACTGAAATAAAACATTTTGTTACTAGAAATTGCAACAGTTCGCCACTTGCCAAAAACTAATTAACACAATTGTATATTTCTGAAAAAAATTAAATTTTTTAACTTTTTCAATTTTTAAATTTATTTTTTGGGAAATAATTGGAGGTCCACTTAAAAGCTATCGGCGGTCCGGATTGTGGACCGCGGTCCGCAGTTTGAATACCGCTGGTTTATAGAGTTGCAAAGAACTTCATTCTTTCAAATTTTTAAACTGTTTAAAGTAACCTGTCTAGCGAACGTGTGCCTTTAAAAACAATTTTAAAACAAAAAAAGACAAGACAAAAACTGCTAGCGATGTTTTAAATTCTCTCACGACAGAAGATTTTCTACACTAACATCTTTGGCTGCAGATGTGTCCTCTGCATTATTTTCTGCCGTGAACAGAATTTGCAACAAATTACGCCACCGTAATTTAGCAGCTGTTCACTTAGATAATATGGTGTTAATGGAAATAATAGATAATACGGTGTTAATGGAAATGTCAGACGTTTTGAGTAAGAAACAAGGGGATACCACCGCACATTCTCGCTATAAGATAATGTATAGCTGCATCTTCCGATTACGTAATAATGTCAACAATAAAACGTCATTTTATATTAATAGACAGGTGCAATCGTACAGTATTAGTTCTATCTTTCAAAAATTATTATGTAGAACCAGATATGGGACAAGTACTCAAGTCTCAAGTACAAGGACGAGTACAAGTACTCAAGGTCCACGTACGAGTACATGTACAAGTACCTGAAATCGGTACTCGAGTACAAGTACACGCACCAAGTACCCATGTCTATGTAAAACATTTCTCAGAAAAGTCTCAACAAGGTTATTGGCGTTATCGAGATACCAACAACTCAAATTCTTAATTCCCCAAAGCCAAGGGGAAAACAACATGGTAAAGAGACCGACAATTTATATCGGCACTTTGAGTTGATAATAATTAGATAACAATAATCTAATGACTTGTCACTGTTGAAGCAATGACCCTCCACAAATTATCGAGCATGATCATTCACTAGCACAAAAAAGGGTCTCCAAACTTTACAGTTCGAGGGCCACATTAACTACCAAACAGCAGTTTGGGGGCCGACTACACACTTTTCAGTTTGTGAGGTCCAAATAAAAAAGAATCAAAACATATATGCTGCTTTTTATTATTTATTTAATAGTATTTTATTCAGTTTTTATTTAATAACACATTTATACACTACACATAAACACATGTGTTAGTGGGAATGGTGAAATTGTTTCCTGGATGCCAAAATAGCACACATTACAGACTTTAGATTTGGTGTCACTAATGTCCTAATATCAGTTACCTGAGATTATCAATGGACAAGTTTGTTCTCAAATTGTTCTTCACGTATTTCCTTATTGAAAATGTTTGTTCACACAAACATGTTATCCAAAAGATTGAAAAGTACCTTGATGCAAAAGTTTTGACATTGGGAAAGTCTTCCTTGGGCAAAAAATGGTAAAAATCCACCAGTCCTTCTCTGAACTTGTCTGAACAAGTAATGAGTTAAGGAGTCCATTTTCTTGCAACTCAATGATCTCCAGGCGTTTTTCATTTGGGCAACTAGCCACATTTGCTTAAAATGGGTTTTGAACCAGTTTCACTTCTTCTGCCTTTGAATCCAAGTCAGAAAACCGCTCCTGAAACCGCAGCTGTTGCTTCAGCCATGGAGACCTTGCACTGCTGAAGGTGCTTCAGGTTGTTGGCCTGCACTTGTTTCAAAAACAAGACAAGGTTAGATCTGAAGGCTTTGGGTGGATGTATAGATCAAAAACAAGATTTCTCTCTCCTTGTAGTTTAAGGTTCAGAAAATTTAAATGACTAGTTATATCTGCAGCAAAAGAAAATTCCCATACCCACTCTTCATCAGACAGTAATGGCTGTAGCTTGCCTTTACTTTCCAGGAAGTCATTTATTTCCTTTCTTAATTTAAATACTCTTCTCAGAACTCTCACAACTTAGCCATTTTACAGTTGTTTAGTATGGTAAATCTTGCGATTCTGTGTCTGTATCTTTCACCATGTATCTGAACTGTCTATGGATGAGCCCATGTGACCTTATTAAATTCATCATCTTCACCACAGGATTCAGTACACTGCTAATGTCCACATATTTGGCTGGTGAATAATACATAGCACATTGGTTGTGTAATGTTTTTTCTAATTACACATCTGCTTCACTTGTCCGAAAAAGCCTTTATTTGTGCCACTCATGTTTTTTCCTCCATCGACAGTCAGGCAACTGAGGTTAGCCCAGTCTAAGTTATAATCAGCAAATGTATTTTATCAATTCATTGAATATATCCTCTCCTATAACTGGCACGACATACGTAAACATACAAACAATTTTTTCCGCAAATAAGGTTACTGCGGGTCGGATGAAAGGGCTTAGTTTGGAGACCCCTGCACTAGCAGAACAAATGTGCCCAACAAGCGAGCAACACACTCAAACCCAGTTTCTTAAGACATAAGAATCTCTGTTAGCCTCACATTTTATTACGGTTTTTTACGAGGTTAAGTTCAATAAGTTATTGTTAAGTCATTCAACCAACGGCTCTTCGAGATAAGATCTGCTTTTACCTGTACGGCATGGTCGGCCATCAAAACAAAAAGCTACAATCTTGAACTTATTAAAACCTATTCAAACACCTAGCGTCACAAAAAGAAATATAAGTTATGTATATAATGTTAACAGTCGACATATCAATAAATATGTTTGTGTACAACAGAAATAAGTTTGCAGCTATAAGCTCAACATGATGGGACTTGAGATCCTACAAAAAATGCAAAAACTTTTTTCTTTATTATAAGCTTAAAATGACGTTAGATGTTTTTACGGTGGCAACAGTCACGACGTTCGTTAGTAAATGACTTCGTATAAAGTGGCTTTCTTGTCTCCGGATCCCGTGACGATGTACTTGTCATCCGTGGAGATGTCGCTGCACAGCACGGAAGAAGATTCCCTAGCCTGGAAAATGGAAGCTCCGTAAGGCGACCTCCACGCGTTCACGAGGTTGTCCTTGCCGGTGCTGATGAACCACTTGCCGCAGTGGGCGAATTTGAGGGACAAGACGCAGCTCTCGTGGAGTTGGAGCTGATATTTTTCTGGCTTCGACTGATGTATTACTTCCACATTGCTGCACTCCATGCTGACCGACCAAAAACAAAGGAAACATTATTAGTCATCCTTCTAAGGAAATAACGACCTCGACAAACCCATCGACTCACCCGACGGCCAACCAGTCTCCGGTGGGGCAATAACCGAGGGAGAATATTTGTGAGTTGAAGTCGTACTGTTGAAGTTGTCGGCCCTCCCTGAGGTCCCAACACCTCACGGTGTTGTCCAGTCCTCCCGTCCAAATCTTCGTCCCGTCGGACGAAATGTCGATGCAACTGGCTCCGTCCGTGTGGCCCTGGAACTTTCTGTTCAGGAGATTGAAAACATTCTTATTTTGTTAATTGCATACCAATATTAACGCACATTTCAACGAGCAATCTGGAAGAATAATTCGCACCGGCGTCCGAAATTATTTGCACGCACAAATCAAAACAAATTCTAAACAAATCGAGCGTCCGAGTCAATGGAAGACGAATCACCTGACGACGGTTTCACTCTGCAAGTCCCAAACCGTGACGTGTCCGTCGCTGCAACAACTAAAACAAAGTTTAGAATCAGGACTGATGGCCAGAGCGTAGCAGGCCGGAGCATCCGAGATGAGCTGGCTCTTGAGTTTTGGCGTCGACTGAAAAGGCGTTAAAGAGAAATGAGTCTGAGGAACGAATCGTCATCTTTGAACGTTTCTAACCTCGGCGAGATCCCATATGGTGATGGTGGATTCTTCTCCTCCGACCACCAAAGACTTTCCTTCAGAAATCAGTTTCACCGATCGAATGTAATGCTCCCTCTGCTGTCGGTAATTAGACAACTTATTTGTGATTTAATAACCAGCTTACTTAATTTCTTAATCGTGGTTAAAGCCGAGGCCATAATTATTAATTAATAGCCAATTAATTATTATTTAATTATCCGAAGTCAAACAAAACAGCCATAAAAATTCAAGATTGTTCACAAATTAAATCGCTTGGCAATAAAATTTAATAACTCGACAACAACTAAAGTATAAAAAACAAATAAATTACAAAAATAAGAACAAAAAACGCACGAGACAATCGAGTTGGTTGACATAGTTCTTGGGTTCTGCGATGTCCCAAATCTTCACGCATCCCTGAAACATCGAACAACTTCGTCAGATAACGAAAGCAAGAAAGAAAGTTATTCTGCCGACAAGGCCTACCTTTCCACCGGTATAAACGTATTGCTTGTGATGCTTCTGGCTGGGGCCGATGGTCACGGCGCAGACGACCTCTCCGTGATTCAGGGTGGCCACGTTTCGGACTTGCCTGGGTATGCCGAGCCCCACGTAGGCATCCGGAGGGAGGGGAACTGCTTGCATTTGACCGTCGGGAGTCACGCAATACGAGGTGGGCCTGAAGTAATCAACATTCGTCAACCTTCGTGCTAATCAAAGTCAATCGATTAAATTCATTTCACAACAAAGTCCTTACGGCTTTCCGCCCAACCTTGCATCGAACTGGGGCTGCAAATGAATTGACGTCGATTATTGCATTGATTATCGTATCACAAAATACAACTTCGATAAGAATTCCTTTAAACTATTGAAAAGGTCAATCTAAATCATAAATGAATCCAGTGGAATTCCAAAGAATTTTAAAACTAAAAAACATTAACTCCAAACAGGCAAATGTTATTTTTAAACTCACGAGGTTGTTCCTTGCAAATGCCGGCAGCTGTCCCGGAGAGATGGATGGTGCTCCGAACGGGGGAAGTTCGGGCGGAACCATGCTGGGGAGGAACTGATGGTAGCCTGACAAAAAAAATGCAGAACTGGTGGTAACCCGATAATAAAAAAAATACGGAGTGCTCGACGACCGTCGAAAGGTCGAGGAGTGAATTGACACTCGAGTCGAGTGTTTGCAGTGCGACATCCGGTCGAAATTCGGTGCAAAAGAATCTCACCGAGAGGTAGGTGCATCGAAGGACGTTGCAGACCCGGAGTCCTGTGGGCAGACCCCGCTTGACCGATGCCCGGCGTGGTGGTCGAGGGTCTACTGACCGGAGTCCCCGGGGTTTCGACCTGAAATTTAAGAGGAATTCATCGAACCGGAACAGTTGCTCGAGGAAGGAAACAATTGCTTCAAAGGAATGAAACGTGTTTGCAATAAACAAACAAAGGAATGTAAATGCCTTTGTGAGTCTACAAATGTAATCGCAATTAGCATAATCGTGCTGCCTAATAATTCGTCAGACGCAAGTCACTCGTCGTAATTAAACGACCACTTAAAGACGAATGGACCGACCTCCCTCTTCGTGGCCCCTCCTCCTGACAAGTTTGAATTTCTCGAAGATGTCTTTGGCGGAGAGGATTCGCATTTGATCGGTTTCTCTGAATTCATCTTCTTTGGCGATCTGTCCCCATTCACGGGCGACATCTGCAAAACGGAATCGTTCGACAAAAACAACTCTGACGTGGAAGTCACTAGACGACTCACCTGACTCGCATCGTCGACCACGAGGTCCTGGTCGCTCTTCTCTCCGTCGCTATCGTGCTGAAAGTCATTTGCAAACTTCGTTGCATCGTTTAGAAATCATTAATTAGCATTCCACTCTCTCATTAATGTGCAACTCATGCAAACCTTCTCTTCCATCTTCCTCCTCTTTCCTCCGTCACTGCAAGCGTCCGGAGACCTGCTTCCGTTCCACTCGGACTTTCTGTCGGGCGAAGATGCACTCCTCTGGTAAAAGGTCGTTAGAGCGTGAACATTCGTAAACCAATTAATTATTCGTTCGTTAAACAACCGATACTCACTTGTCTCTCTGCTGCTGTTTCAGAAGGCAGAATTTGAAATAAAAATAGTATCAGAATCAAATTATTGCACATTTAACGACGACAAATGTATAAAATAAATGAAAATCAGTCTTATTCGAAAACATTATTCTGCACCTTTCTCTTCTTTCAAGTGCAGGTGGTTGTTTGTCAATCTACCAGGTGGAATTCCAGGTGGAACGGGCGGCTGAATAGAGGCCGACGGATGGGCGAACGGAAGGTGAGGCACCTGCATCTGCTGCAAGGTTAAACCGAAGGTCAAATGTCCGAGCGACCGAAGTCGGAAATAAATGAAAGAATTACGCTCAGGTGGTTCATCCACTCTGCCTGCACGTTCATGTACATCTGCCTCACGTCGGAATTCTGTTCGACAAGAAATCGTTGATCGGCTTTATTGACGTTCGATTATTAAGTACGACGTCGTGTAGCGCACGTTCGTTCGACGACGAATCCGGTAAACGAACCCCTATCAAAGCATTCATGTCTTGTCCGCCGACAGCTTCTGCAGCCTTCAACGCCGTCAAGACCTGTTGCTGGTGCTGGTCGGAAATTAAAACAGAATAATTTATGCTGCTCGGTTAAACATAACCAATCGTGACAAATTAAAATATTGATTTAATAAAGTGTGAACCAACCTCGTTAGCCAAATATGGAATTATTTGTAGGACCAGGCGATTCAGTCTCTTGGCAATTTCTGTCTGTTTCATACAAGTCAATCAAAACAATGACGAAATATTTTTGTTGACATAAAAATCAAACAAAAACTATAAGCAACTTATCACAATATCATTTATCACATATTACGAAGCATTGTTGTTGGCAGTAAAAAATTGAATGCGTACCTGCTTGTGCATCTCCAAATTAAGCCCGCAACTCATCTCGTAATACTGAAACGAGAAAAAACTTCGTTTTAAACATTCATCGGAGCGTTACGAAAACGTTACACAACGTGTTGAACCACGACATAATGGCGCTGCATCTCCGTTTTTTCCTGAGCAATCTTCTCGCATTCCATCTTTAAACTGCACGACGAAAATACGTGAAATCATAAATTAATGTTGCTAGTTTGTGCACGAACGAACTACTCGAGTAACCTACTTGTGGTACTGAGTCTGAAGGAATGCAAACTCTTCCTTGATCCTGTCACAGGATTCTGCCACTGTGAACTTAAATGGCTGGCTGCTCTGATGGGGACCCTGAGTATTTATTAATTTTGATGTTTCAGTTTCGTTGAGCATTTACGCTTATATTGATTCAATGTATATCCATTTGTCTAGCACCATATAAATAATAAAATGACTTTGTTTAGTGTCTCGTCGGATTTAATTAGCGGCATGTAATTTTAGAGCCATTTTGTGTATTTAAGCAACAATAGTAAAAGAATTTAAAACTGAATTTTATTAACTGCGAATACGAATGTGTATGGCAAGTCGAATGTTCGACGAGTTGGCAATGTTTGTGAAAGTAAAACGTAAAGAAAGTCAAAAATTTACTCACCGGGAGCCTCGAAGGATACATGTCTCAAGGAAAATTAATTCCTACCAGCGAGCGAATTTCTAACGAAAACTAAGAAAGCAAAACTTGTAGATATGAAAACACAAAGACAGCACAGCAATCCAATGAGAATGAGGACCGCGAAAACTGAAGACTTGAAGTGCAATGTTTCGCTATAAAAATCTAATGTAATTTACAAAATACCACGTGAAATATTTTTAAAATAAATTAGCATAAAGCGCGCTGATACCCAGTTTAGATAAGATCGTTAAGCGCTCGTTGCTTACAATTGTTGGAGGGCGGAGTCAGAGTTGGTTTTGTGTTTTGTTCCTTTTTCATTAATTATTCAATCGTGCACACGCAACTGTCAATCATCTGACGGTGACTTTTAAGCCCAGCCCCCGACGGTGACCGAACTTTCTGTTATTGTTGTTAGAGTTAACATGAAATCGTTTATTATGAAAGCCTTGAAAGAGCAGTCCGAGATGTGACGCAACTGGCCGAAGTAACGTCTATTGACATCTTTTAACATTTATTGACACTTCTAATTGGTCTTCATTGCTTAATGGACTTTAATGGGATAACAGGTTCAATAGGTTGATTACTTTTAACAGGCTAATCACTTTTTATAGATTTTATTTAATCTCTTGACCAAATCATTGAAACAGGTGATGCTAGTTATTCATTAATTGAAGGCACGTGACGATATCGAATATCCTCATTTTTTTTTGCTCGAATTGTTTGCACTCGAGTAGCGACGCATGAGTTCGGATGATGCATCAATTCAGATGATGCATCAATTAGGATGATGCATGAAACCATTGAAGCCATTCAAAGTCGTTGAGAGTAAATATTGACGATCCAAGAACTCGACAATAAATTTGAGATGTTTATTCTCACTATATATTTCTTTGTGTTAATTCTAGTGAATTTAAATGCAAATGAATTCTATTCAACTTAATTCAATGGTTAGTAAAATATCGACTTCAGTTGTGGATGTTTGAGACGCTCAACAGGATTGATTGCGAACGCATTGAAACGACGCCGATTTACAGATTCACATTCAAATAATTCATTTGAAATGCTGCTAAATGACGTTTTATAAAAAAAAAAATCATCACGTCAATACATCCCTGTAAGTCAGGACGTAATTTGGGGGGCAACGGCCTCCTCCTGATTTTAGACGCCAAAAAAAGGTCATCTCCTCATATTTTACGAATAATGAATTTTGGATGGAAGCGAAAAAAGGTCGTCCTCTCAAGTTGTGCGAGGGTTTGCCCACCTCCCCCTTGGAAAAGCTGAAATGACGTCCCTGCTGAAGTCAAATGAGTAACCGAGTTCGTAATCACAGGATGACTGTTCCTAAAATAAGTTCCATTTTTTATCACATTTTGCCAGAAAATCTCCTTCAGATCTTCAATAAATGCCGAAAAACTTTATTTTTTATGGATTCAAATAAATTAACGCCATTCCTATAATTTTTGTTGACTAATAATTTCACCTTTTCGTCACAAATTCTTGACTTCTATCTTCAAATGCTTACGTCATTTACGGATGACCCCTAAGATGATGCGTTGTCCAAAAGTTACATATTCAATGGTTTTACCGTTATCTGTAGTTTTAATTAGTATAACATAATTTTTTTATTAATTTAGACGATTTATTAATTATTTCATTAAAATTTGATTTATTTATTAATTATTTTCATTAAAATGAAAACTGTGAGTTTAATTGTTTGGTCTCAACTGAATATGGAAAATCTAATTCAGACACAATGATTGCTAAACAAAGTTTACTTAGGCTAAAGAAATTCACGGTCTCAAACACGAATGGAAATGATCAATTATTAATTATTAATTATTAATTGGTTAGCCCAAAATTCTGAAAACTAAAAAAGCGTCCAAGGAAGCGCCATTTAATAGTGACGCCTCCATTTCCTAATCGGACACACGAGGCACTAAAAAAACTCAACTATTTCGGCTAAATACTACCGTTGGACGTCCACGTAGAAATATTTTGATGAGAATTCTAAATCCTAACATAAGTTTAAACAAGAGAAAGTTTTGAAAAGTAAATGAAGAGATTCTGCAGGTCATAAAAAGTAAGACTTGGCAATTAACGATAAACAGTTTCAAGCGGTTAGAATCTAATAGTTACATCATTAACAGTAACAGTAACAGGTTATTCTGTCAGCTTTCATATTAAGCCTGTAGTAAGTGATGGATGCTCCTACAAAAATTGTTTTCTGTGACATTGGACACTCAGTTTAATATATATAAAATATATTGTATATATATATATATATATTTATTATAAAATATTATATAAAAAAAGTAGTTTGACAACGAAATGCGAAGAACCAAAATAGTCAAGTTTTTAAAACTAAAACATTGTGCGATATTTTCCAAAAAACTATCTTTCCTATCTACTAATACTATTCAGTTCCGAAGACCAGACTTGATTTATGCTTACAACTTTTGTTATTTAAGAAAAAAACAGCTTTATTATTTTTGTTTTAGTTCTGTTGTGGTTTCTCTAAGTCTTGGATTGCGCAATAAATTGACTTCGATGGTCGTTATCGTGATATTATTTCGGATCCACTATAATTAGTCAATATAATTATCCATATATAATCATTCAAGTCGCAACCAAATAACGCATAGTTAACCAAATGAATCCACCAACCCGAAAGTATTCGGGTATTTGTTTCTCATTATTTTCAATTATCTTTCGACGCCAGTGTTTTTAATTTTCGCATCAAGGGCTTCAATTACCTCTTTTTAAGATCGACAAAAAAGTAGAGAAAAATATTACTTGAATATAGAATGGAGGAGAAGTCGTACATTCATTTGATTAACTTATGCTTCGGGGTTCCGAAGATTGACAGCCCAAATCCGTAATAGTAGTTCTGCAGTAAAAAGGTAACGATTTTCTTTTCCTGGACATATTCTTGGCCAATTCCACGTGCACCATTCTGCGAACTTCTTTGAGATGCAGAACCTTCAAACGTCTGTCATATTTGAATTTTCCACCGTTATTTAAATAATTGCAGTTTGTCTCCTAACAGATATTTAATTTCAAGCTTGTTGTAAGCTTGTTTGCAGAGAGATTTTCTTTGGAAGCTTCACGAAAGAGTCTTCATCTCATCTTTGGTCAGAGTTTTTGAGGTCTTCTACTAACATATTTTGCTCCATAGCCTTCTAGATCTTGTACAAATCTAGAAACAACAACATCACTTCTATTTAATTGCTAGGCAATCTTTCTTTGTGAAAATTTTGTTGTTTTTAAGACCAAAGTTTTCCTTTCTCTTCAGATGTTAGTCCCTCCTTCTAAATTTAAATTACGATAAAAATATTATTCACTAAACTATCGACTACAAATACCCGTAGTTTTGTGGTTCATATATTATAATGTGATTCCTTTGAAAAAGCTTGTAAGAGTTTGCAATCAGATATAACACTGGATATTCAAAAGCGCTTGTAACCTTTTTACGTGTCCTAAATAGAACATTTGGATGAATTTACAAGCATCACTTGGTCAATCAATAGAAAATGTGGCACAAATGTAACTAATCACAATGTACATATAATTTCCAAATTTGGCTTTGGTTCAATATTTTGGGAGTTTCGCTAAAATTAAGTTGAAACTTTTTACACTCACTGATGCGATTATTAAGTGCTGTGCCCGGCCTTGCTCAGGTTGAAGTAGAATATTTTGTGAAAATTTGTAATATTAATTTAAGTAATCAAAAATAATTATAAATTTTATTTTATTATGTTTGTTAAACTATTTGTGGATTTTTAAAATTTAAGATGCTCTGCCCATACGGAACTAGAACATTTCTGTCATCGAGTTAATTAAAAAGTAGAACACTTTATCGTCGTACAGCAACTTAAGTTCCTCGAGCGACGTAAACATTCGCGTCTGTTTCAGAAAGGTTGAAAACACTAAGCACTAATGACCTAATCATTCATTTGAGATCATTTCGATCTAACCTTAAATTTATATGTTTTACTTACTTAAATTGTTCACGATTAAAAAAACTTGTTTTTTTCAACTTTTCAAATAAAAATTGTTTTTTCGTTTGTGATAAGGTAGCGAGAACTTGCAATGACACAAATTTAGAGAATAAACAAAACAAAGAACTTTAATTCTTAACGTGTAAATTATATTTTGTTTCTGTGGGGCTTCAAAAACGAGTCAGTCGGTCTTGAGATAAGTTTGTTTAATGATCCCCTGGCGAACAAAACTAAACAATGCCTCTGGCGATTAAAACATAAATTTTAAAACATTCTGGTGATCAACAAATAAAGAGAATTCGTTTTGAGAATAATTCAATTTCAGTTCAGCTTCAATAATATGATTTCTCCTCCACCTAAAAAGTAACAGCAAAATTTAATTAAATCCATCAAGATCATTTTTTATTTAAACGAACAATTCGATCAAATGCCGACCCTGAAGGGCAACCTGGCCGAAAGGGTTGGTAAAACGGATCGAAACTGTTTGTTGAGAAGCAGTTTGTCCTTTGCCTCAGAAGGTGAATTGATATTCCTCCGCTGTTGAGACCTCTTTCCGTTACCTGCGTTTGAATAAATGAAGCGTTAATACAGTCGTCGGCTGAGCTTCCTTTCAAGTTTTGTCGGTAATTAAAAGCCTTTCTGACGATAAGGAGCATCGGTGTTTCGACACCTTCTACATCACTCGGAAGCAAGAAAATAGTTTGAAAAATGTTCACGATAAAGACTCGATTTGAATATGAAAGAACGTGCCGACGTCCTTTCTCACCCAGTTTTTTTTTGTCGACAAAAACTCATGTCGGAATGAAAGAAATGAATTTAGATGAAAATAAAATGTTCAATTCTCATTTGAAACCACTCAACTAAAATGAACGTATAAGTTTTAACTGCTTTGTCGTCGATACTTCTTCAAGAAGAAATTCTTTTATCTTGAATAATTGTAGAAATAAAAACTTCACCGATGACGGTGATGACGATGATGACATTGATGATGAAAGCGATTACAGGGCGATTATGGAAGCGTGGAATTTCAAAAACCAATTTTAAATACCAATTTCCATGCATCTCCGATGACTGACTGCAATGAATTGAAGAGTTTCAATTCTATTGGGACGCTTCCCCAAATTGACTCTCGAAACACCTTTAATTGCCTCTTTCAGGATCAAACTCAGTTCCGCCTCATAGATCCGCTAGTCTTAAGTTAGTAACAAGCAGAAAGGTCGATTTGTAGTTGCTGGCGTGATTGACGGGAAGAGGGCCAGATGCTACCCCATACATCACAAACAACACCTGCAGCATCACTACAGGTGCGAAAGGCTTTTATTCAAAACCGAATTTTCTTCTATTGTGCCGGAAAAAAATTGCTGGAAAAAAGAAATTTCAAACTCACCACCGAGACACGCGTGTATGGCCCACTCTCCTTCACATTTCGCTGTTAATTGAGAATATATTTGTTTTATTAATTATAAACAGAATAATGTAATAATTTAGATTAATTAAGAGTAATATTAAATACTTTTATTAAATATTATGAATATATATAAATATTTAATTATCGAATACAGTGAGACCTCTTGTTCCACGAACTGTTTCGTCTGAGCGAAGTCTCCACCTCCTTTCTATTCGACCCTCGTCAGGACCCAACCTGTATTTCCTCTCCACACCTGTTCGTTAGCGTTCATTTGATTAGTTAACAATTTACTGACAATCTTACGATATTTGACAACATTTTACGATCGGATTTGTACGATTGTTTGATTTCTTCTGGCAATGTAGCACATTCCAGGATGAAAAAAGGTATGAGAACTTGCATGACTGGTTTCTACGGTGACAACACATTTATCTATCACGTGTTTGGAAACGATTCGTTTCCAAGTGAACTTTGTACTGAGGTTCTTTCCATTACTTTGCAGTTGTGTAATACAAAAAACCTTTAGTTTGTGTTGCTATTATATAATTATGGTCGGTATAATTCAAAAACCATTAGTTTGTAATAATATAATATAATTATGGTTGGTATAACACAAAGACGGCAACTATTCGTTTTCATTTGTGAAATACAAAACAACGAAGTGTACAATCAGAGTACAATCTGCCAATGGATCGATTAAAATATTTACTTGAAAGCAACTTCAACTTATGAACTTAATCTTTAAGCTCCTTTCAAAGGAAATTATTGTGGAAGTGTTTGCCATTTAAACGAATTATTTGTATTAATTAATCAATAGAAATAAATTATGAAAACGTTAGGAATAAATATATCGTAAAACATTTTTTTTATATATCTGGGAAGTGTTTAAGGAGTGGTTACATTTTATATGGATGATTAATTACTTAAAGAAACAAGAATCAGTAATTACAAAGAATTGTTGTAACGAAGTAATGGTAACGAAGTAATTGTGACTAAATGAATGTAACTAAGCAATTGTAACGATGTAATTGTAACTAAGTAATCTTCCAATGCAACGAGGTCGATCACGCACAAAAATTCAAGCTTAATTAGTTCTAAATAAGCATCAATTTACTTGAAGTAAAAAATAATTTTTTCTTTTTTATATCTCACTTATTTAATTATACTATTACTTATTTAATTATGCTAATACTTATTTAATTATACTATTATGTATTTATTTATATTATTACTGATTTCTTAAAGTCTGATGTAGAAAAGTAAAATCAACTGTACGAATAATTAATAAAATATCGATCACGACAGAGTAAATTACATATTATTCATCTGATGTCATTCGCTGGTGAAACTTTTTCAAATTCACGAGAAAATCGTTGAAAGAAAAAAAAGCAATTGAAAATAACTTAAAAAGTCTGAATGAAAGGAGCGAACATTTGAAATTAAAAGTTAAAAATGAGAACTCCTCAAAAACGTCTTATTAACTGGAATGACGAACCAACCTCTCGTGACGTGGAGAAGGGAAAGACACAACAAGACGAACAAAAGCAGCTTCATCATCGAGGAGACTCAGAAAGTAAATTTCTCAACAGGATCTTCTTGTACGAGGCGTCCTTTTATAAGCCTTTACAGCCTCAATTCGTTGAACGTGAACTGCTCTACGGGTTGATATTTCATTGGACGGTCGGTTTATAAAGCAGGTTTAAAAGGTCCACGGAGCTTCTACTCGACGTTGAAGAGGTCTGAAGATGAGAGATGACCAGTCATCGACCAGAACATACTCGACGTGGACATGACTTGCTTGTCATAAGCACGCCGCCTCTCCATTCTATTTTTCCAATCCTTTCCAGTAAACTCGTCCATCTCCCATAAGAAGTAACTTTTTTTAGGTTTCTGAAAGGGGTCGCTTTGAACAAAAATTGCATTTTGCACCTCGTATTTTAAAGTGGGCGATGAAGTAAAGACGATTTGACTTGAAATATTGGAAAACTTTGGTCGGTGTGAATGCCATTAATGATGGAAATTCAAAAATTAATTTTGTAATTAAATAAAACAGGTTTATTGTGAAAAGACATTCGGTTGAAATTTGAGCACATTGGAGACCGAAATACAAAACATGTCTGAAAAGGTATGATTTCGATGAAAAATGCTTCAATCTAATAAAACATGGACATTTATCCACATTTCAAAAAGTTAATAACGATTACGATGCTAACATAACCTATCATGTTCTGATGTCATCAAATAATTAGGTGCAGCACGACTATGGTAAGATATTAAAATGTGATTGTTTTAAATTTAAGATGCAATTGTTTAAAAGTTGTTTTCTAATTTAAATTTATTTTATTTATAATTCCTCTCTATTCCACCATTATCTCAAGAAAGAATTTTTTGTCGTGAAGCAGACAAATGTTGATCAATTTCTAAGTTTGGCTCCATTTTGTACCTTCAATTGTTTCACGGTGCATCGAGAGGAGGTAGTCTGTAATGATTTCACATGGAATTCAAACAAACATTAATAATAATAATAATAATAATAATAATAATAATAATAATAATAATAATAATAATAATAATAATATAATAATAATAATAATAATAATAATAATAATAATAATAATAATAATAATAATAATAATAATAATAATAATAAATAATAATAATAATAATAATAATAATAATAATAATATAATAATAATAATAATAAATATTAAACATACAATAATAAAATAAGCACAATAAACGCCTTATTACCACGTAAATGATAAAAATTATTCCGTGGTTAAGGATTCCATTGGAATGTCTTAAAAGTGCCGATAAATTAACCACAATATTTTTACTTTGCAAAGGTTTCCGAGAAGTGACATTGATGTCTATTTGAGGCTGAAATGTTAAATACTATCAAAAGGTGACGATCTTTTGAAGCCAAACAATGGATGTAATTACCGATATCCTTTGCGCAATGTTTTCTGAAAGTTGCAAATGTCGATGAAAGAGAATCGAGTACGAGAGCAAAACAATTAAGCACTCAACGAAGTCAACTTTTCTCTGGCCACCCACAACTTCCCATGCGTTCTTGAAAGTCATTTTTCATTGTTTTCTCGCCCTTGTTTGAATTAAAAGTGTTTCCAAGGGACGCAATACAATCTGCTGTGTTAATTACTCGTAGAGACACATTTGTTGTCAAATGATTCTGAAGATAACATATTGCTGTTTTCATTAAGAGAATAAGAGTTCTACAATAGAATTAATATTAACTTATCGAGTTAAATATTTGTAATTACTGTAACGCTAGTTTGAAAATAAAAAAAATTATTTAATAATTAAAATTAATTAATTAAGCCTTTGACTGATGTGATGAATAGTAAGATAACATACATTTTTGCTATTTATTGAAGAATAACTAAGTTAACTTTTGTGCAACTTAAGTCTACTCTTAAAAAGCTTATTTGGAAGTTTTTGATCGCGTTTGAAACAGACGGGAATCTTTAAAAATTTAAAAGTTTAAAATAAAATGTTTAACATTTGTTCACTATTTGAATGAATATTCACTTTTTATTGATTACTTTAAAAACAAATGCACCGATTTTATTTTTATTTTTATGAAAGTATTTAAATTAATACTTTCTTAATTTTTATTATTGCTTTAAACTAGTAATAATGGGGAGACCCTTCGCTGATAGCAGCTAATAACAAGAACAATTTGATAATGTATGCATTAAATTGTTGGTGCCATTTACGTGTTGCAGTTATTTTGTTAATTAAGTCGGTTGTTCTGTCAAACAATTTCAGTTTATAAAATTCGAATTGCTGGAAGGTGAAATATTTAACTATTGTTGCCATGGTAAATAATTATTTCGCTGAATATATTATAACCCTGATTATTTACGTACCACATCTTACTGAATATTCAAAGGTCCATATACCACAAAACCACAGTTGGATCACAAAGAATGATAGGAAATTCTAAAGAAGGTTTTCGGTGTTAAACGAGTTTAATATATAACTATATATCAATTAATGAATTAAATATTTAGGTACAATAAAAATTGATGAGTTGAATATATAACTATATATAAATTAATGAATTAAATACATAGGTATATATAAATTGGTGAGTTAAATGTATAACTATTTATAAATTAATGAAAGTTGAGCAAACTTATAAAAAGTTGCTCCTTCTTCTGAAAAATAAAAACAATTATTTGAAAAATAACAGTTAATTACTTGACCACCCACAGAAAGTGTTGAATTACTAAGCATACTTCCTGATTTGGTGTTATTTTCGGAAATTATAATTAAGGATAATAATTGATTTTTAATTATTTATTATTATTTATTTCAGTATTTAATTCAGCATTATTCGATTGCTTACCTTAATATTAAAAGCAGCTGCCGATACGATCACATTGTGAATGTTCGGAATTAATGGAGGTAAAATTACCAACTTATCGCTGAGTGACTGAATAAATAAATAAATAAATTAGTAATTATAAATTTTCACTTTGTGAGAGTCAACAAACACCAACTCAAATGCTAAGAAATTATAATTTCAAACAATTTTATTGAAAAAAATTGCAATGATTAGCTGACGTTATTGAGAAACATTCTTATGAACTTTAAATTCTTTCTGTGAGATTGGCAAATAAATGTATTGAAGTTCAGCTTAAGTTAATAAAATAATTACCTCAAATCTAATAAATTTATCCATGTCCAATATGTATGTGTAACATATGTAGAGAATTAAATGGTTTTGCATCGTCAGTTGCAAGCTTAAAAATGATAGAACTTCGACGATTATTTGGAAAGACAAAAATTAAGAGAGAATCAATAGAAATGTAAAATAGAAATGTTGACCATCCTAATCACAAAAGTCCAAAACACGGGTGGATACAACCTTTAAATTGTTGAATGAGTGACTAATGATCACTATATATTGTAAATGAGTCATTGGAAAAAGTGAAATTGAATTGAAGAATATTTATAAAAATTCATAAAAAGCTTTTGCAAATGAATTATTTGGAGAAACATAACTCTACAAAGAAAAGAGCAAATGTTCCAAAGACATGTTGTCATCCTTGGAAACTGTTTAACTTTCTTTCTTGAAGTTTCGGAACCTTTGAAGAACCCACAGCGGAAGCTGAAATTAAATGAATATTTATTATAATTTTATTACTAATTTCAATTAGGTATTTTATCGTAATTTGCAATAAATTGGGTTGCATCAATAAACTTCAAGTCGATTAACGATTTGACATCAAGAATGTCATTTTCGTGAAACATTTACTGCTTTGTTGATTTTGAGCATCGAGAATATTAATCTTTAAACTGACGTTGATTGTTAATTGAAACAAAAAATGATATAAAATATTATCAGTTCGAATTTAATTCTTTGAGTTGGATGAATTCGTACGTTCTTTAATTCAACCTAAAAGCGAAAAAAGTGCACAAGAAGAACTTTCACACCATTAAATGAAATAAACATATTTTTAATAAACTTATGAATTGTATGTTATTTTTATAAATCGAATAAAAACTAATTGTCAACCTCTCACCCGTCTAATCCTTTTCCTGAAATCAATTTGTTCGTCGTCATATTGTGGAGACCCATTTTCATTCACCGCCTTGCCTCGCTTGTATTGTCTGGCTGATCATTTATATTTATGCAATGCTTAAGTAAATCTTTTTGAGCATATTTAATTATTATAATAACAACTTTAATGTAAAGTAATAGCTTATTATATAATAATTTTCATATTCTTATTGAATGAAGACAAAATGTTACCTATACTGCAGGCCACGTAATAATGTCTACTAGTGCATTCCACTGAAAAATGATTTATTTTACGGAATACAGATTTTTTAAGAATTTGAGAAATCTGAACTAAATCTTTTAAACTTACGGCCGGATCCAAAATAAGCTTTGTTATTATTACCGTGCAGAACGAGCAAAAATACAAGATAAAAATAACAGATCAGACAAGTTGAACTCATGTCAGCGTTTCTATGCGGATGCAGAAAGTTGTGTTTCTGACGGAACTACCTGTTCGAGACGTACTATGCTGACGAGAGATAAGTTTTTGAGGGAAGCACCCAGAAGGCTGTAATTGTTCTTGTCTTTAATGGCATCAATTAATTTAATGGCCGGTCCTAATTAGAAGAATATTTCTAATCAATTATCGCACACTTTCATACTGCAATTATTAGCTCATATCTTTGTCTTCTGAGAAGTAAAAATGTTACAAACGCCTTCTAGGCGTCTCTTTCATCGTTGGGATAAACAAGATGAACATCAGATGAACATCAGATGAACGTGAGATAAACATGAGATAAGCAAGTGACAATTCTCAATACCTCCGCCCATCTTATTGCTCTCACGGATACCTCTCCAATCATTTGTCTGTTCAAGTAATAAATAATTATACTAAATAAATTTCTAATTTCAAGATAAAAATATGAAATGCATTCTTAATGTTACGGTGGATTGTTGTAAGAAACATTGCCAGGATGTACACTGGATGAGCAATTTGCAATAAATGAGTTGAAAATGTTTGAAGATTATGACAGAACTTAAGTCATATTTTACCTATTACTTTTACTTTGTATTACACTATTACTTATATTTGAAGAGGGTTTAAATTTGCATTTTATATTTTATTATTTTTATTATTAATTAATATATTATTTTATTTATTATTATTAATTATGTACTTTTATAGCGAGTTGAGTTATAACCGAGCGCTACCAGCAATAATCTTTGCAATTCGTCAAAGTTCACCTTTGATTGAACAAATCTTAATCGGGTCTTTTAATGTATTCTCTCAGAAATCAGAGAAGAAAGGAATATCAGGAGTAAGAGTGATTTAACAAGTATTCTCGCGATGGCAGCACAGATTCAAATCCATTCGCTTCCGTCTTGCTTAATCATTTGTGTATCGGATTATAATCAACAACGACAACAAATGTTCAAAACCACAAAGTAATATTTTAACTGACAATTTCACGAATATGTTTTAATTCCATATGTTAATTCTATTTTAATGACAATTTTACGATTCTGTAATAAAATGTGATGCGTTTAAGGCAGCGTAATTCAATTACAAACAACCGTATGTGGTTTTGTATTTCTTTGTATCTTGCTTTGTACTTGTTAGTAAAAGACTTCTCGTATTAGATGATCATCTCATGTTTGCTGACTTGTAACGAGGTATCGTAATTACCTCGATAGTGGATCCGACATTCCATTTCTTCATTGCAATGTAAACTTTATGCTGTTGAGCACTAATACCAGTGTCACACAACATCGTATAATGTCTAAAAATATCGCAATTAACAAATGATACCACTAGGAATCATCCATCATCCATAATTATGAATTAAAATGCTCGAAATTCATTGATTTTCGTATCAGTTGACAGTCGATTAAGAAGTCTTGTTCAACTCAGTGAAAGGATTGAATTTCAAACCAGGCAGTCTTTTAATGCTCTCAATTAGTTTTCACTGCCAAAACGTGTTGAAATTTGATGAAACACATAATATTAAAATATTATTTTAAAATCATTTAATTCATTCAACTTACAAACTTTTAAGTCGTTAATGATTATGATAGCGATGCCGAATTCATTCGATGCATTACCGACTGATGAATTTGATGAATTTATCGGGTGAATCAAACTTTTCGATCCGAATCCATGAACCCGTTTTTTTTAAATCTTTCCTTTAAGCGATCCTTTGAAACTTTGACAAAGGATCCTTTTCCTCTTCAGTACTTCTATTCCTTCTGAACATCACAACTGGTGACGATTGTGTTTCCACTCGGAACTTCCATCAGAAACCTTATTCGAATGAATGTCCTTAGTTCTTGACCTTTTAAGGATCTCAATAATTAATCATTTTCGAAGTCAAACGAAGGAATTGGAGAAGTACTTTTCCTGCTAATAATGGAAGACAGGTTCGAGAGGACATTTGGAATGTCGTTTGGTAATCCGAGCCAATTTCCGTTTGAACGTCTCACGCCAACATCGACTTCAGCATCAGTCAACGATCTGATGGCTCGTTGGTTTTAATGAATTCAGAATATTGTTAATATGTTAACAGGTGATTTAATTATTTCAACTTTTATTTTTAATGAATAAGAATGAAAAGTCAACCGTGTCATCAAGATGCAACTTTAATTATTCGAGTAATAAATCGACTTAATTTATCAGCTAAATTTATTTTAATTTATCTAAATAGTTTGTTGATTTGATTTATTTTAAAAGATTCAAGTTTTGAAATCACAAGGTTTTGATCACGTTTGAGAACAAATATGTTTAATTGAGAATGTGAAAGTAAATGCTTTTATTTGCATTTTCGTTTCTTTGTAATGTATTAAAAAATTAACAGTCAAGTAATCACTTCGTGAGAACCAAAATAGTTTAAAACAGGATCTCATGTAAGAATTATCTATCTATGCGGTAAAGATATTATTTTGAATCTTTGACAGTCTTTAAGTGACTAATATAAATGACTATTTTGAGGTTAATTGTACATTTAATTTTAAAATATTTTAATTCTTAATCACTAACAAGTGTTAAATTAAATAAGTGAAAGTGAAGCAACGTAAATGAAGCAACAAATGACGTAATCCTTGCTCGACGTTTTAGTAAATAATAACTTAAAATTGGCTATATATCGTAAACATACAAATGATAATGTTAATTAATAATAAAAGATTTCATAGATGATAATTTTACTCAACCGTAAAATACAGGTAAAAATATTAATTAATAACAATAACAGATTTTTATTTCAAATGCGTCTGTTTGCTTATTATTGTCACTTTAATTGCTGGGCTCAGTTCAAACACGAAATCGATTGAAACCCAGGTGACATGAAATAATTAAGTTCAAAATCTTTAATGCAAATCCCTGCCATAGACTTTACACCTGATCACTTGTTTGGAGAATTTGCCGAGGAAGAAATATTCTGTTTAAGAGCTTGCTTGGCCAAGTTCTCGTCTGCAAAAAAACGCTTGTAAACAGTTCGTTCCTCAAGCCGTAGCAGCCATTTCGTAAAAACATCAGGTTAATCGTCTAATTTGCTCACCTCGGTGGCCCACTTAAATTTGCTTATTACATATTCTGTTGCCGTAAAATGGACGTAGATTACACAAAGACGTAGCAGAAGTTGCAAAAAGTTAAGCCAAGTAAAGCAAATGATATCGTAAAAATTCGACGGCGGGACTCAGGTTAAGAGATTGAAACGTAACGCCATGTCGAAAGATTGTTTTATAAGCGGATGTTATATTTCTGCAACCCAACAAATCTGCTATAACGGTTGTTGAAAACAAATCATAATCATCATTACTTCGGGTAATGTTTTGTCAGTAATTCTTTTAATTGTCGAAACGTAGATGGCGTTTAAGCTTAAGATGTGGTTATGTTTAAAAAACCCATCCACTTCTTGGTATTTACACGTGAAATTGTCGATTGTTACTTTATAAACAGCTTCTCGAACATTCATCTTTTCATTCACCGAACCTCCTACCACATATTTTTGTGCCGAATTCTCGGAAGATATTCAGTGCTTTGAAGAGGAAAGAATTCTTTTTGCAATAAAAATAATCATTTGTTAACCGGCTTTTTGAGAAGCACGCGGAATAACAAATCAAGCATCGCAACACGCCATCCACAACTGGATCTGTTTTCTGGAGCAACGTGACCTAGTACAACTAGGAGGATTTGTTTCCATTGTGTTTCGTTGGGAGGTGAGCTCTTCAGAGATGCACGCTGAAGTAGCTGCACGGTCCACTAGTGGTCGGTAATAAAGCTTCCGTGTGGGAAATAAAAAGTGGATGTTCACCTCTCATTCTGCCTTCCTCAACTGATTACGATTGGCGCTCTGTAATCTGCGGGTATTCGGATTTCTCAATCGAGATTGATAGATTTTAAACTACCTTGAAAGGTTAGGTTGTCACTCAAATTTTGTTCATTCGATTTTTTAAGTCAGAAAGTCAGAATAGATGAATGACCAGTAGGATATTTATAACTATCTTTCAACTTTAGCCTACATCTGTCCCGCTCGCTAATGACTCTCTCGTAATGCGATGCCACACATGTTCTAACCGTCTTCGCTTTAAAGAGCAAGGAAATATCTCGAAGGCTGAACACATGTTTTTAAAATAAACTTTAAAATTATGAGTAAAATGTATTTATAAAATGTTCGAGTAAAAACATTCTGCACGCTGCCTCAGGTGTTATTGAGCGTGTAATTCTAATAATTTAGCACCGGTTCGTTAATTGAAGTGATGGTATCTCGTTTGGCCGTTGTTATGAAGACGTGTTTTGCACGTTAGGCAGTACTTATTGACATCGCAGGCTGTTAACTCGTAACGTTAAGTGTTTCTTCACGGGAGAAATTCACGTCTATGGCTGAATGTGTTTTAGACGCTTCTGCAGATTGTAATTGCTTTCGGTCGAGTTACGAATCTCAAACATTCGGTTTTATTTTATGTTTTTTAATAATTGAAAAGTTATTTTATACTTATAATTAAATAATAAATATGAAACAAGTGAACGAAGTTGAGTGATAAGAGGTTATTTGATGTTTGCTTGTCCAGGTATCAGTTATGTAACACAAGCCTATTGTGTGAGTTTTTGAACTTCAAATAATTTGTTGCATGTATTTTGTTTTATTGAACTGAACACTCATTAAAAGGTGCATGTCACTTTATCTCAAAATTCATGGCAATGAATTCAACATCCAATACCCCATTAAATCACATCTCTCACATGTTTGCTACATTTTGGAGACTTTGGAGTGCCATTAAAGGTTTGTAATTTTTTGTTATCTTTACTGAATCCGGGGTGGTTGCATTACACATTTCAAAACATGCTTGTTATTCCTGCTAGGTGATACAGAGAAAGCAGTGCTTTATGCTTTGATCGGTGCTTTTATCGGCCTCTTCGGGGTGCTGTTGGTCATCAACGTTTCTCTTTGTCGGAAGTTGGAAAATGTGGAGAGAAAAAGGAGAAACGGAAGACTCGAAGACGGCAAGGAAGAATTTAAGAGAAGGAAGCAGCTCGAGAAGACTTCGTCTGATGAAAGATTGCACGACATGGAAAGGGCTCCGTCGGGAGGTTGGACCTTCCACGAGGAGTACTCCAAAAGTTCTCAGAACCCCCAATCCTTCGCCTCGAGTCCCCTACTTCCCGTTTGGGATGTTTTCGTGCACGTGGAGTCCCCTCACGAAAGTCCTGCGCTCGTGAGCGTGTCCAAGCAGCAAGTCGGACAGGGGGAGCCTTTTCTGCCACCTCTGCCGTCTCGTGCGTCGCGTCGCTTCGAGGAAGAGAGCGAGGTCACGAGCGCTCTGCAGCGAGATTTCGCCTCCGAATCTTTACCTCGTCGACTCTTCCCCGGCAGCGATCGACACGAGGAACTCGCCGATTCGCCTCTGGACTCGGTCACCCTAAACAACAACAACGAGGATGAAAGCAACATCTGGGTTAGGAGAAGCAATTTAAAGCTGGAGAACGACCGGTCGTCTTCTCAGAGTTTGTTTCCGGTGGCTCGCCATTCCTCGCTCACCGAAGTCTGACCTCGGTCGACCTAGTCAGGCCCCTTCCCCGACTCAGGTGTTTTTCTAATGAGGCCTTCGAATTATCTTACACCTGACGGAATCTTCTGGATGACCTTCGCCACAAATTTTCGACCAACCCTGCGTCATTCCATTTAAGGCATTGTTTGCAATCTTTTGTACCTATTTTATTTTAATTTATTTTTGATGGCTGTCTTAAAGACAGATTTATTGTAAGTAGCAGTATTTTTGTGCCTTAATCAGATTCTGATCTGTGTTCTTAGTGAGATACTTCTATCTAAACTATTAAGTATTTTAGTGCCAGTTGAGAATTTTGAGAAAATAATTATTTGAAGATCAGATTTTGTGCTTGAAAGTCTGCACTCTTTTTACTTCTGATGAAATCTTTTTTAAATAAAAGATCTCCAAAGCTGAAGTGCTTTGTTTTATGGCAAGTTATTCAAACTTAATTTGAATATTAACATCACAATATCACTTATTAACTCATTTCAATAATCAAATGTTCAACCTCTGTTTTACTTCTTACTACTGATGTCTTTCAGAAAAGCACCTTTTGAGAGAAATATTTCATTTGCGAGAATGTCCGGCAAAGCACGTAAGTAGCGGACCCGTCGACCAAATCCTGAACGTATAATGGATCGTCGTATAATGGATTATTGCCAATCTCAGGGGTTTTGCAGTTTGTTGACGCAACCGGATCATTCAGAAATATCTGTTATTGTTCGGTGGTTACAATAATAAAAGTTGCTTCATATTGTTTTTAAAAAAAGATTTAAAAAGAGTACGAGACAAAGAATGATCTATTAACCTCTCCCAACGTGGCTACCGCCTTCTAGGTGAGCCTCAAATAAGAAAAACATATCTCAGACCCAACTCACAGCGAGATTTATTGACGCAAGTTGGTTGATTAGGTTACATGTGGGCACTAATGACAACATTGGCAGTGCCGTACAAATTTATAATATTAAGCAGGGAAGAGTGCTAAATTATAAAAATTTGATACCAAGTTAGTAATTTTAAGGTATGGGTGCCAAATTATTAGTTTAGACCTTTTGAATATTGGATTAGATACGATTAAAAGAGTGTTCCACCTCTTATTCGGTTACTTAAGACACTCACTCACTTTAACCATTTACAGTTAACAAGAAATGACTTTGATGCTGTGCAATCGGCTCTTTGTAGATGCAATTACAATGCATGAATATGCAAGACCTCTGATTTTTTTTTAATTTTTACGAAATGGAGGTGAATATCATAAGATATCTGACGTGCTCTTTTCAATTTGAAGTTTTTTTTAAACATTGTAGTCGCTTATTCAAGCGTTCAAAAAATAGTTGTTGATTAAATAGTCGGCCAGTTTCTTTTGAGCCATGAACATCATGATGGGGTAGGAGGCCAGCTGGTGAATATCGCTTATCTCCTAACGTTCATTTGACTCAATTTTTCTCGGAGTTTTCAGACCTGCTCGGCCGTTTGATCATAAATTCTCCGACACTATTCAAATCAGGTGACATCAATATTCACCTTGAAGAACCTGATGACAAGAACTGCCTAGCTTTCAGAAACCTCATTTCGCCTTTTGGTGACTTGTGGCTGAGGGTGCCACCCACGATTGTGGTGCTTGAGAAAGATGATCAAGGTAGGCCCATCATGTTGTGGACAAGTTTGAGATTGGTATCTACGACCATCAACTCCTCTTATGAAAAGTCTCGTCCCCTCCCCCGTTACCTGAAAGATGCACACATGGTCAGGCAGAAAGCTTGAAATTGACAGCTTGGAACGGTTTCTTCTATCCTCTCCTCTGGTCGATCTAGTCGGCTGGTCTTCCGTGAATGTTGACCAAATGGCTGATCTCCACGTATCAACCCTCACTGCCGCATTGAAAACATTTCTCCCGGAGACGGCTTCTCGCCTCTGCAAATACAAGCAACCTGGGTTTGATACCGAGTGCATGAACGCAAGATGTCATCTTGCTGTGCTTCGACGGAGAAGGGTAGCCAGGGAGCACGTCAGTCCTACATCAGACTTCTACACACTAAACGTCGACACTACTGAACCAAGCGCATAACTGAGGCATCCTGCCAGGCGGTGGAAGCTTGTTGGTGAGTCGACTGGTCTTGGTGGTGCAACCAAGATAACAACTGCAACAACTGTTAAAACCTACTGCAGATATTTGAACGAAAAGCTCAACGGCATCGGTGCTTTGACAGATAGCGCACCATCGCCAAACTTCAGGCCTTCTACTTCCATTTAGTGAGTCATAGTGAGACATAGTGAGTCAAAGAAGCGTAGATGTATTCGAGAGTGCCGAGAGTAACGATGTAATCTATTGAAACTGGAACAAAATCCACCCAGCGCGATTGGTTCATATTCTTGTCCGATACCCTCATGTGGTCCCTGGTATCATGTCTTTGAGTCTGGTGCAATGAGTCAATTCTCCAATTCCAGTTCTTAAGTTAATTATTAAGTTTGGACAATGAGGTACAAGACAACAATTGGCTGACGCAAAAAATCATTATTTTAGACAAATTAGATTATAAAAAAGCTGCAACACCTTTTCGAAACAAGAATCATCATCATGATGGTTAAAGCTAAAGTCTCTCGCGACGGCAAAGCGGATTTGAATTTCTTTGATCGTTTGTCTAACTGGGTGCGTTTCAGCCTATTTTAGTAACTTTGTATCTGGCATTGGCGTATCGAGGGGCGGCCTTTTGAGGATGTTCCTAAAAATTAAAAATAGAAAAATATGGTTACCCCTTTCCTCAATGTTTTGCTGTGTCATTGAACAGTCAGATTTCAGCAAAAAATGCGACCCCGGTCGTAATGAAGGGCTTCCAAGTCAATAATTATTCATGCGCTCCCCCACCGAGCGGCTTGTAAATTTGGAATGGTCTTTGAAATGGTCTGAGCTAGAAGTGCTTGTCTCTGTAGACTCTTTTAGAATATTTACTACACTTCCTTTGCAATATTAATTTAAACTCAAATTAGATTGTCAACCATTTTATTTTAAAGAAAGCCCCAAACATGATATTAAAGCGTTTTTAGCTTCACAACGATGATTCACACTGGACATATGGCCATTAGTATTATAACCTAATACCCGTAACCAATATAAGAAATTCTCAATTTTGGTTGTGGAAAGAATCGTTCAATCACACCTTCATGAAGCATTTAATGTCAAGGATATCAATTAAGCAACAAAATAAAACGACGCTAAGCAAGTCTTCAGCAATGAATCTGGGTTGCTAGCCTTTGTGAATAAGCAATATTGCGAGGAAGAATCCCAGGCTGATTCCACACATCAATGAATTTACTGGAACAAAACAAATACTTCAGTTTCTAGATTTAGAATTTCCAAACAATTTCCACCTTCATTAGTTCAATACTGATTTAAATTTTAATTCGTCACCTTTCAAATAACTCTTCCTCATTTTCGTTTCTATTTCGAGATCGAGGGTTGCCTTCTTCATCTCTTGCTCCAGTTTAATGGTATCAACTCTTATCTTTATCATCTGGAACGTGTTGAATCAAAATAGATATTTAATTATAATGTAATAACACACAATTAATTCTGAATTAACATCAGGTAAAATGTGGTTATTGTCCATATCCAATGTCATCGATCTGAATCTAAGCAGCGACAAGCGAAACCATGCTTAAACACAAAAATATTTTCACATGCCAACATATTAAACAAAAATTAAAATAACATAGAAAAACACATAAAAATTATATCAGGGAATGTAACTCTCGTGAATTTCAAAAATTGACAGAAGCCCTAAGCACAATCTCTCTGTGGCTTACAACTTCTACGAACCACATTTTAAAATGACAAAGTTGATATTCATTTCATTGTTGGTTATTCAATATTTTCCATTTGCCTTTTCGGCACTAATCTTATAATAAAAATGTCAACTCCTTCTTTTTAGCATTATCATGTGTTTCCCATCAAGCAAAGGAATTACACATACTAAGGTGACACTGAGCATTCACTCATTGTGAGCCTAACTTTACACATTACAAACAAAGATAGAAACTTCTTACACTGTCTTCAAAATAAATTGTAAAATAACTTACATCCACTTTCAAATCGACTAGAACAGGTACCAAATCTTCCAGGTAAGAACAGATGTTAGAATCTAAGTGTTTGCAGCAGTCTGACTCATTCTGAGAAGCTACCAGCAATGACTATGCTATTTTTGCGTGTTCTTCAGTGAAACCTATCAAGTTATTATTATGTAATCATATATAACAATCAAGTTAATACTATGTAATTATATATAATAATCAATTTGTCAGCAGTTCGTCGCGCAGTTGTAATGCTTGTGTATTTTATCATTGTATTGATGCTGGAATCAATTAATAAAAAAAAACATTGCCGCTGTGAAAATGTGATTACCCGCAGCCTTAAACTGTTCCACTAATTTGGGAAAGTTGATATTTGTTTTCGAATCGATAAGAGTCCCTTTCTTACCCTCATAACAGCAACATGTCTTATGGAAAGCTGGAGAAAGACCACTTTGTGACCAATGTTATGTAATGTTATATCAGAAATATCATTTGCAGTTACATCATTCATACTTAACTCATTTTGGAAGACTCTTCAGATTTATAGGCATTAATGTAACATTTAAATAGCACGTGAGTAACAAGTAACTAACCAAATTTTTGATGTAAAATAACATTTCGGTACCGTAGGCCAAACAAGGCCAGACTTTGACGAAACATAGTTGTTACCAACAAGCAATTTCCCTCCAATAGACTCTCCAATGGTCAGGGAGCACTGTAACTAACTGGAAAAAAGCCCTACACTTATCAAAGATCACATAATTATCAAAAATAGATTTTCGATGTTAATAATATTCTCACAATTGACTACTCTTCAATGTCATATTCACAAATTGAGTAATAAAAAATATTTAGATTTTACACTAAACATCCAGACAAAACATAACTTAGTCGACCTAATCCAATACCACTCAGTTAATTCCCAAATAACGTTAACGCCTCAGCCTCCGTTCAGAGGCGTAGCTAGGGGGGGGCAAGGGGGTACATATGTCCCCGGGCGCCAAGATACAGGGGCGCCAAAATGAGGGTTACCTAATTTTTGCGACATTGGTAAAACAGGTCACACTCACAAGCTAGCCAACAGCGGCGGCTGGAGCAGGGCAGATATGAGCCATCGTCTGATACGTCTGCCATCCAGACCTGGTTGATGCTGCTGCCAGCTCAGTGAACTCAGTGAGCCCACCACCACTGCTGCCAGTCAGGATACGGATTCTGCATGCACTCTGCAGTGGCTACTACTGTAATACTACTAAGTTGTTGACGAACTTATTGTGGTTTAAAACGGATTACACTCTATTAAGGTATATTAAAACTTTTTATCAGAGACTGGTTGTGGTTGTTGTAATATAGACAAAGATAAACAACATTCGTGAAAGCGTGAAATAATAGTTTGTATTAAAAATCAAAGAATCATTTTTAGGTTATATCGAGATATATTCAAAAGATGCTGCAAGCCTAGAGAAAGTCATCGTCGAGAGACTGAATTCTGATGAGATACCTCTAGCCGACTGTCGAGCTCAATGTTATGACAATGCTTCGGTGATGACTGGGCATATATCTGGCCTTCAACAACGAATATGTGACAAAAATCCTAGAGCACTGTTCGTCAACTGTGACAACCACAGCTTAAATTTAGCAGGTGTGTATTCAGCTAAGCAAGATCCTGTTGTCGTAACTTTTTTTTGGAACACTTGAAAGCATATATTCGTTTTTCTCTCATTCAACAATTCGTTGGGAAGAATTAAAAAGAGCTCTTCCCATAACAGTAAAAAGAGAGTCTGAAACACGCTGGAGTGCACGATCTGAAGCTGTTAAAGCTATCCATGAAGGACTGGATGAACTAGTTGGATTGCTAGGGAAATTATCGGAAGACTCCACTATGACACCTGAAACTAGAAGTGGTGCACAACAGTTACTGACCTGTATATGAATTTTAATTTCATAGTTTTATTACACTTCTGGAATGTCGTTCTTGGAAAAATTGATCGTGCACAGAAGCGCCTACAAGATCCTACCATAAATTTCAAGGAAGCTGCGACTGATATTGAATCTTTGGAGCAAGAATTTATCAAGCTTCGTGATGATTTGAGCCTGGCTGCGGTCGAAAACGCCAGAACAAAATTCACAGCATGGGATATTCCGGTAGAAAGAAGAATTAGGCGACGTAGGAGAATGCCTGGAGAACTGGCAAGAGATGCAGGACTCCCATCAGAAGAGGAAGTAATGCGTGTTATGAAGAATGTGTTCGATCGTCTTCAACAGGAGATGTCAACACGTTTTTCACGACTCAAAGACCTGAACACAAAATTTGGATTTCTGCTGGACGTTAAGACTCTTCTGACATCTGACACAGATGAAGATGAAATTCGTCGAAGTTGTGCAGATTTTGCAACTTTCTAAGACACGGACATTAATGGCTACGAACTCTTCACCAGAATGCTGCTGAGAAAGCGAACTGAAACTCTACCAGAAACTCCTTTGGATCTCCTTGGTTTTATTGTGCTTTATGGAAGCGACGTATTTCCGAATTTTCGAATTTCACTACAAATTTTGTTAGCAATAGCGGTTTCAATTGCAAGCTGTGAACGATCATTCAGCAAATTGAAACTTATTTTGTCGTATCTGCGTGCATCAATGGGACAGGATCGTCTCAGTGATCTTGCTCTTCTTAGTATAGAAAGAGAAACGCTTGAGAAAACAGACTTTGATGACGTTATTGATCAGTTTGCAACTGTTAAATCAAAAAAAAAAAAATCTATTTTAGACAATATTAGACTACTATGCATGTAAATCATCTTAGACTGACTGATTGGGTGACTGATGCGCTACTATTTGTAGAATGGTTTTTCACTTTTAAATGGATGCCTTGTGCCATTAAAATTTGATTTTTATTTCAATTTCAAATTTAGTGTAATACAGTAAGATTAAATATATAGACATGGAAAAGGGCGCCAATTCTATAGTTTGTCCCCGGGCGCAAAATACCCAGGCTACGCCTCTGCCTCCGTTTGTTCTACTTATCTTTCGCTGATATTCAAAATCCTGAAGCAAATCTTAACAATCTCAGGCAACAAAACATTATTAAAATATTATAATTAATGTCATAAATGTAGGCACTATGTTCAGGTATTTGCGCCTCAATTTGCGGCTAGCTTCACGTAGCCTGCACATAAGTCAGGATTTGCTGTCACCAACTCGAAATCAAGAACCAAAATGGAGTTCACTGCTGAAGCAGAACATCCATGTGTGGCGGCTTTGCTTTTCACATTTGATTCAATAAAGTGAAATTTGCTTGACGTCTGCAATTTATTTGTTTTATCTTGAAGTTATTTTAACTAGCATTTAAAATAATATCGTGTGTTTGCGGCGTAATAAAAATTTTTTTTATAGCCAAGGTGAATTAAAAAAATATTCATAAATTATAAAATAACGAGATACTAATAGAATAAATTACATAGTGTTAGAGATCACTTTTAGAAATGGCAACAAGGAAGTAGTAGTTCGAACGTCTTGTATTGTTAGTTCCTGCTCATCATGGTTATCAAAGTTTACGTTTCTCGTGTTTCTGGCAGTCTGGAGGTAAAGAGCTATAACACGTGATAAATAATTTTTAATTGATCAGGTGTTTCTGTACAGCGATTGAAATGTCAGAATTAATTGTCTTCCAGCTGCTCTTGGTAGCATGCAGAGATTTCTATTTTTTCTTAAATTTGACTGCTGCTGCTTATGAGTTAAACGTGCGCCATTTATATTAAACGCGAGTTTTACATCTTTATTTTAATTATGATTTAATTGAAGAGATTGAGACTAAATACCATGGAATAAAATATTTTGAATTTTGAAAGTAACTAACCAACCTCTAAAGAATACATAAACTACTTAAGCATGAAATTTAAGTCATATGATGGATGAATTTCATTATTTAGGGAGTGAAACTATAAATAACATTACTAAATGGATTATTGCTTTTTTATCCATTTAGCCTACTTTTTAAAGTTCTTATCTCTGTGAACAACTGATAGCTTTTCCATCACATATATGAATTATTTATATACCATTAGAATGGCACACATTCGACACGCTGGGTGATGCAGGTCCATTGACATTATTGGCCCACAATTCTGGTATAGAATTCCCTTATATTAGCCAATGCTTATCCAGACAGGTTTCACACTGCCTCAAAAATTTGCCCCTTTAAGGAAAGACCTTCTAACCTTAAAGTGGTCTTGAAGTTCTATTGGAATGTCCACCACTATAATCAAATTTTGATTCAACAAAAGAGATTTGATTGGAATAGTTACTCTCTTTGATATTGTCTGTCTTGCTTAAGAACCCACTAAAAGGCATGGTGCAATATTGGCTTTTTTGGCTTTTCATTGCCTGTTTACTTGATTTAGACGATTATAATCCACATCACCACACATAATCATCTTAAACATCTGATAAATGAAAATTTACATTTATTTATCCAATATTTTATGTGCTCGATGTAATCTCGAAGGGATGTAAAGGCACGGCACGGACAAGAGCTCACAAATATGCAGTCTATGAAATAAAAATAAAATAAGATAAGAATAGGATAAAAGTGAGTGAACAGAAAGAAATAAAATAAAATAATAGAGACGGGGACAAAAAACAAACTATAGATTAAAGAATTATTGATATGAGGTCACAAATAGATGGGTTTTCAGTCCGGATTTGAAGGCTTCTGACGACTGCGCCAGACGAATGTTCGGAGGAAGCAGGTTCCAGATCACGGGAGCGGCGACATAAAAGGCCTGATCACCCTGCCTGATCACCCTGCCTGACACTGCGAGACCGTGGAACGACCAGGGTCCTAGTCTCGGATGAGCGGAGTGATGCCCTGCCAGGGACAGCTGTGGTACTGATCAGTAGTTCAGTCAAGTAACGAGGGGCTTGACCTGTGGCGGCCTTGTAGACTAGGAGGGCAGTCTTGTACAGCACCCGCTCCGGGATCTTCAGCCAGTGAAGATTAGCAAGTACCGGGGAGATATGGTCCGATAGCCTCCCGCCTTGTATGAGCCTGGCAGTCGTGTTCATGACGGTCTGGAAGGTGCTAATGACTTGCTGGTTGACGTTAACCAGCAGAGAATTGCAGTAGTCGAGCCACGATAGAATAAATTGAATAGTGAGAGACCGGAAAGCCTCAGGTGGTAGGAATGGCTTCGCCTCCTTGAGGATGCGAAGCTTGGCATAGCAAGCAGCAGCAACCCGATTTACATGGGACTTGTTTAGTTTTTTATATGTAATTAGTCTACATTTTAACCATTGTTTGTTTTGCCACTGCTCAAGTTTTAACTTAATTCTTTATTGTTAGTGAAAGCTTTTCAGGCAGTTTTTAGATTACTTTGTATTACCATATTATTGCAGATTAGAAAGAAGCAAGAGTTTGTTTTGACAGTTTTACAAGGAAAGAAAATTCCATTTGAAGAGATTGATATTTCTGATGCTGCAAATGTTGATGATAAGCTTTTCATGAAGGATCAAGGCAAACCATCTGGATCAGATTCTGTTGTCCTTCCTCCTCAGATATTTAATAACAGCATTTACTGTGGGGTCAGTATAAAGTATTATTTGCAGCTTTATTTATGATTGATTTGTCCAGGTTTTTAATGAGCTTCACAATCATTGACATAAAATATCTAACACAAGACAGAGTAGTACCAAAGGACATGCAAAGTAATGAAACCTTTCTTAAGAATGCCAATAACTGAAAATGTTTAATGACATTGATGTCAATGTTCTGAAACTAATTTGTTTTACAAGTGATAAATTAATCATTTTGGACAGATGATTAATAATTTTTAATGTTTTATTTGAAGCAATCTTATTCTAGCCTTATTGATTTTGTAAATGTTCTTAAATCAGCATTGAGAATTAAAGTGAGATGTTGGCATATTTCCTTTATTTGTTAGGGTTACGATGCCTTCCACGAAGCAAATGAAATTGGCGAACTCAATGACTTCCTGAAGATTTAATTTTGGTGATGCTGAAAATTGCTTTGCTTGCTTTTAATTCACCAGTTTTACTCACGTATTCCAAGACTTGCTTGTCATTCCCTGTTTATTTGGATGGTGTTTGGACTTAGACCTCTATAACATGCAAGACTTATTAGATGCAAAATATTATATGGTATTAGCACTCAAGAATTGCCAGATGCAAAGCCTGATAAGAATTTGAATCTTCCTGCCATTATTGCCTGTTTTGTTTTAACTCATTCTTTGAAGTGGTTTTTAACCTGAAGTTTGGAAGAAATACTGGTTTATGATAATTCCTCCCATCAGGTCATTATTATGCCACATTTTTTCACTTCCATAGCAGAGTATGTTTTAACTCCAATTCAGTTGATACTTAGCTAGTGATATTTCACAAACTAGTTAGTTATAAAATACAATTGCATCAGCAAACTTGTGTCAATTTTGGTTCAAATAATTTTGTTATTTTTGAGATGCTAAATGATTAATAAAACATTTTGAAGTCTTCTTTTGTTTCTGAGTTGGGCTGCTTAAAACTAGGGAGTTGGTTTGCTGTATGAGTTTTTGTCCTCATAAATGTATATGAACAACAAATCATTAAAATTATTTAGGCCGTTTAAGGTACATGTAATCAAAAGTAAATTTGATCTCTCTTTAGTAGTCGCTCGGCACGGGTTGGTGGAATGGGTAAGTGCCTGCAATGGTAAGAGTTGTAATGTGTTGTGTTCGAAACCCAGCCTGCACCGCCACAAGCGCATTTTTATTTTATTTGTTTATTTGATTAAAGTCCGTTGCATAACTAGGATGATTTAGACTTGTTAGTTATGAAAAATTAATAATATGTATTAGTATAATAATAGGGATAAAATAATAATAAGTTAAATAAAGTCTAAATAAAAATCATTAAAGTAATTGGGTCCGATTTTTGAAAATTCATCTGTAGATGATGTCCACACTTGCTGGATTGCTAAGCAAGGAGCTCGTATCAGATAGATTTGTGTTGAGTCTGATTTCTCTCCTCAGGGCAGATTGGGCCAGACATTCCCTGAGGAAATGCTGCACATTTTCATCTTCCTGAGGGAACGCCTTGCACTTTCTGTCGGGATGATGTTATAAGAGAAACAGGTGTCGATTCAGAGCACATTTTCCAACCCCTAGTCTGGAAATAAAAACCTCCTTCCTCCTTGAGGCACATTGGAACTTGCTGTTAGTCGACACAAGTTTCTCTATGGTCTTGTAATGTTGGCTTCGCGGGTCTTTGTCCCATCTGGCTTGCCATTGTTGGATGATGTTGCGGGCCACGGACCTTTTGACATCCTTGATAGACGCTGGGATCCAGCGGTGAGCATGACCTTTCTGCCTCTCTCCTGGATATCTGAAATTAAAAACTGGATTTAATGTCAGGAGCATCATTATTGCTAAGCGAATCGCTCAGAACAACTACATAAAAGGTTTCCCCCTGATAGGAGTCCTTCACGTTAATCAGACAGTCCTCAATGGCTGCTAGTTCGACGGAACTTATGCAGCTGTGACTTGATGTCCCGAGGCTTAAGTTTAAGTCTTTCTTCGGGATGCGGATTCATATTACTGCATTGTTGTCCGTCGTATTCGAGGCATCCTTATAAGAAAGGAGACTTCCCTGGAGATCCCATATCGTCTCCATTGCTACCAGCTTTCTCAGAGGGTCGTAGGATGCGAAGGAGAGATTCGAGGTGTCAATCACTGATTTCCTCAGTCTCCAAGAAAAAATTGTGGGGGTTTCCTCTTCGATATCTCTTAGGATGTCTGCCGGAAGGAGGGACTCGACTTTCGCACGGGGTTGTCTCCCCTCGTTTCTTCATCTTGAAGTGGAGCCTAGCTTGAGACTTGGACTTTTTGCTGTCTGAAATGAAGTATTTAGCTTTAACTGATTCATTTTTAATGGCGATAGACCTGAGGGCATGGTTTGCCATGAGCTTCCTACGACGTAGGTCGAGGGGAAGCTCACTGTATTCCACCAGTAGAGACGAGACACTTGTTCCCCTCATGCCACCATAGCAGATCTTCAGCGCTTGGTACTGAAGCCTGTCGTTGGTGTCCCTGATCTGTTTGCACCCCAGATCTACCACCTCGCAGCCATAGTCGAGGACGAAGCTTATGGTGGCTCTGTAGACTTGTAGCAGAGTGGATTTGCTAGCACCCCATGAGATTCCCGAGATAGCTCTCATTGCATTGAGTCTTTTCAAGCAACGTGTCTTGACAGCCTCTGCGTGAGCAGACTAACTTAGTTTTGCGTCTAGGATGATTCCTAAGAAGGTGGCCGTTAGAGACAGGGGAATTTCCTCCTTTCCGATGCGAAGTCTAATGTTGGCCTCGCTCCTCTTGACCCAGCTGTTTGTAAATAAAACTGCTTGTGATTTAGACGCAGATATCTTAAAACCATTAGCAGATAAAAACTTAGCCGTAGTGTTAAGCTGCATTGCATGCGTGTTGTCATTGCTTTTGAGGACGTCCCGATAGTCCACAGAGCAATGTCGTCATTACATGGACAGCTCGACTCCTTTCTGTGGGTTTGGAATTGCATTCATCATGATGATGAATAAAAGAGGACTGAGGATGCTGCTTTGTGGAGTGCCGTTTTCTAATACGACTGGTTCGGAGAGAGCCGATCCAACCCTCACTTAAATACTTCTATTCTGGAGGAAGTTGTGGATCCATTCCAATGGTTTGCCCCTGACACCCATCTCGGAAAGTTGTCCTATGATACCCTCTCTCCAAACCATGTCGAAAGCTTGTTCCAAGTCTAAGAAGACTCCAAGAGTCATCTGCTTCTTGGTTGAGGATGAGGCAATATCCTGCGTCAGTCTGACTATGTGGTCCACACAGCCTCGACCTTTTTTGAAACTAACTTGGTACTGGTTCAACAGGTTTTTGCTCTCTATGAACCATCTGAGACTCATGGCAATCACCCGCTCCAAATGTTTGCAAAGAGTGGATGTCAGAGAGATGAAGCGGTAAGAGGAGGGCAGCTCGGAGGGCTTCCCTTTCTTCGGGATTCTGACGACTCTAGCCCTCTTCCATGAACAATGGACCATTCCGAATGACCAAGATTGGTTGAAGAGAGCTTTGATCCCTTTGAGGCTTGCGGTTGGGAGCCTTCTTAGCATCTCGTAGTGGATGCCATCAGCTCCCGGAGACACAAGCGCATTTGGAAAGGGGCGTTTCGAGAAGCACCTCTGACGCTATGCACATGGCGCTATATAAATGAAGTACAAAGTCTGAATGATCGAGTCCAAATCATCTGAGTTATGCAACGGACTATAATCAAATAAATAAATCTGAATGATAGGACAATGCATTGCGTAAATGATTGGAGTAGCCTCTCCTTTTGGACTTTCAAGATGTTTCGGTTCGGCTTTTTTATCTTTGTTCAACGTTGAGGAAATGCGTCCAAAATTAACGAAATTAGTCGTATTGTGTACTTAGAGTTGGATGTCTCGATCGGTCTTTTCTAAACATACACTTGATTTAAACTAGATTACATCCAATGTCCCAACTTGTATAAAATACAGATTATAACGCAAGAAAGTTGGCTGGAGTTGTTTGCAGCAGTGATCGTTCTCATCAATTATTCATCTCGGTCAATCATACTAGCTTAACTTTTACCAAATGTTCACGAAGCACGGGGTCATACTTAGCCAACAAATGTAACAACTCTAAAAAATATCCTCCATTTTCATTGCCTCCTTTGTCATCATGGATGTCTTCCCGGTGACCCCTCAATGCTAGGTTCTGCTTTGCGAGAAACATGGCGATGTCCAGCAATCTAGTTAGGATTTCCTGCCACTTCTTAGCTTTATTCTTAATAAGTTCTTGCTCTACTTTATCAATTACTGTTCCTTCAGCAAATCGGATCTCCAGCCAGAACAGTCGTTACCTGATGAGGGCCTGGTAAGGTGATTCTTTGATGTGTGACTCGTACATGTTGTACGTCAATCGATACGTTATAGCACATGCCAAATTGAAATCTGATCCTTCAATGGAAACAGCATAAACACTGGAGAAAGGGGCAACCGTTTTTTTACTTTTTTTAATTTTTACGTACTCCCCATGCCGTCCCTTAAAATAATAAAAAATAGTATTTTGTTATTTTCTAATTTACTATAAGCAAGACCACGCCTTTTGACTTTGATAATCATCTCATGAATAATTGATGAGAACAATCACTGCTGCAAAAAAAAACTCCAGCCAAGAAAGTTGTTTGAAGGCAACAAATATTGTCACCGTTTGGCCATTATTTCCACATCCGTTTAAAGCCCGAAAGGAGTCCCTAACCAGCATCTTGTGTCAATGAGGAAAGGCTCAGACACTTGCAAAGAGAAGATAAATATCGTTACGTTTGTTATGCTAGGTTAAGACATTAGTTTAAAAAAATCCATGACTTTGAAAAACAAAACTTATTTCAGTGTCTGCCTCACTTACACCGTAAAGATGATAATGATTTTTTTCCCGAAGCGACATTATTTAATTAAAATTAATTACAATTAAATGGTTTAACTCACAAACATCTTACTAATCTTGACTTTTAGTGAATTTTGCATGTTGCCAAGACAAACACATTGCCACGAAGAAGATATCTCGATGATGTTATTATAAATTTCTCTTGAGATCAAAGATGAATGATGTTGAATTATAAACAAATTTTAAAGGTTTATTTTTAAAATCATTGCACTTTCCAGCAGAGTATGATGTTGTCACACAAGGCAATCAGAATGTTGGTTAGTGACGTATGCATGTCTCTGAGCTGTTGCTTGGCAGAATGTAAACAGAAACATTTGGTGGTTTGACAGGTTTTTGAATGTTGTGATCTCCCCGTGGAGAGTTGACATTTCCTTCTTGCCTAATGAAGTGCTTTCTAAATCTTTGCATGAGCAGAAAATTATAATGTCATTAAAATCCGAAAGAACAAAACATAATAGCAGAGGTAAAAGATCTAGCGATGAAAGTGAATCTAGCTATGGGAGTTCACGAAGCAGCAGTCGCGCAACATCTGAAGGATCTTACCTTTACGACAGAGAATCAAAGGTTGACAAAAGAAGTAAACAAGGTATTAATTCATAATTCATGATCTTCTGCATGCAGTCAACCTCTTTAGTGGTTTCTGTATTGCTAGGAATATTTTTGGAAAATTACAATCATGTAATCACCTGCACATTTTATAGAACTTTTGTATTTTCAGGCACAAAACAAAATTCGAAATCCCAACAGGCAAAAAAATCAAAACCACTAATTAGAGGGCAAAAGGAAATTTTTAGAAATGGTCGTGGTGATGAAAATGTCACAACAAAACTTTTGTCAGAAAACAAAATAAAAATATCAGAAATGCGAAACAAAAACATTGAATTAGCTGATTTAATTTCTAAGTATGAAGCTGAAAACAGAGATTTAATGAGAATTATTAGAAAACAGGAGAAGATGTTAAAACATTTTCAAGAACAAGTTAGAGCTTCTACAAATGATTTTAAGATGTTCATTTATGTAATGCAATTTGAAATTTGATCTATCAAATCATTTTTCCCAGGAAAATTCAATGCCAGCATTGATGCAAAGACAGTCTGCAGAGAGTCATGCATTGCAAGAGCAGCTAAGAAATTTGAAAAAGAAACTAAAAGTCCAAGAGGAGAAGCTGAAAGCTGCCGAAGAAGAATTGGAACAGAAGCAAAGATTGTTGAAGAAGATGAAAGGTTTGGTTGATGATCACCAATTAAAAGAAAGAGATGAATTGAGACAAAAGTTAAATGAGGTTGAAAATGAGCTCAAAGGAAAATCAGATGTTATCAAAGTATGCTTGATTTCTTTGAAATAATCATTTATAGCACGATTTCTCAACTTTAACTTTATATTTTAGAATTTAGAAAGGCATATCGATAATCTTAAAAAGAACCATAAGCATGAACTGGGATTGAAAAAAGCAAAGCAGCAGAATACGTCAGAGGAGTTGGATGCCGTCAGGTCGGAACTAGAAAGAATGCAGACCCAGCTACAAGTAGACTTTATTGGATATTTTTAAGAAGTCTTATAAAACTTTTCGTCATTCATTTATAAGGAGAAGGAAAAGGAATTGGCAGTACTCAACATCTATGCTCAACAGCGTTTTCAAGCAAAGCCACCTCACAGATTGCCTAGCTCCATTAGATCAACACCAATGTTTGACAAAAATGAAAATCACAACTCAAGGAAAAAAGCACGAAACAATTCCTTGAATGATTCTAAAATAATCGTGAGTTAAGTGAGCATTGAACAAGAAGTGCAAATTATCTTAGAGGATTCCTGCATTAAGCAATATGTTGTAATGTGTTTTACCCAGCTTGCTTGGTAAATAGAGAGATTTATATGTAAATGTAGTTCATTTGCTTAGCACTATATGCATGGCATCAGAGATGCTTCTTGTAACCATTTATAGCACTCCTTCCAAAGGGAGTTTGTGTCTATGCAGGTTTGTGGATGTGACACATACCGATTAAGCCGTTACCACCATGCACAGGAGTGAAACCCAACTTGCACATCAATAAATATGCATATATGTGACACCATGCGTAAGGCACTACATAAATAATTGTGCTACACTTTATTTTTTTTTAAATGTCAGGAAATGTCACCACGAGAAGATAAACCAATAGAAACTAATACAAACAAGAATCTGAATTATTCGAATGCCAAGAAATTAACAGCTCCAAGGAAAAATCAAGTAAATGAAGACAAAAAGCTCAAGGACCAAGAAGATATTGATAAGAAAATTGAAGAGATGGAGAAAAAAGCCAAAATAAAAGTCAAGCAAGACAAGCAAATTAAGATGTCATATGAAGAATCTGACAAGAGTGAGACTGATATATTCAAGAACAAAACTGAGTCAAAGACCAATCAGAAACAGAAAGAAATGTTGTTGGCAAGAATGAAGGAAATAGATGAATCTCGTTCGTCAGTGAGTAAGTCCTCGAAGCAGCCCCTGTTCACCGATGAGTTGGACGATTCACCTTTTGGTTCATACCAGCCTTCTTTCGGAAATTCGACAAAACCAGGTCACAGTAAATCAAAGAAGAAAGCTGAAGTTATTTCTGGATTGTTCAATGATGATTTGGAAAATTTTAAGGAGGAACTCATTTATGAAAAGGGAAGGTCTAAATCCCCAGTGCTTCTCAACTTAAGCAATGATTCAGGAAAGAAATCACAGTTTCATTCATCTAATAAATCTAATTTGCTACCTCTCAGGATGAAACAACAAGTCTCTAGCCTGGCCACTCTGAATGGCATTGATTCTGATGAAGAGATAAAGGAATTAAGACTGAAGTAAATGTGTGCTGGCCTGTCAATTTAATTGCCTTACTTAGAGCATGTATATCATCAAGTTGGACATATATAATAATTTGAATACTTTTTAAATTTGATTTCATGTTGTTGTGCTGTGTTTATTCTACTTTTAGGGTTTAGGATAAGTTACTCAGTTAATCATTTTAATCATATTTAGTAAATGTAATCATTTAATAAAATAAAAAAATTATATTCTTAAAGTTTTTTTTGATTAATTAGAATTAAGGCCTGTCACGTACTACTCTGCAATGCAACCTATTGTGTGTTTTGGTTAATTTAAATTTCTTCATTTAAATAAATGGTGGTAAAATCTCAAGCTCAGACCTTCGTCCAATAGAGTGTAATTTAATAATGTAGTTAATTAATCTAAGAGCAAAAAGGGTGTTATGGGTAAGCACTCAAGATATTAACGATGGCTTAGCTCCTTCCCAACAACAAATTTAGTTCCACCTAAAGTGATTAAAAATGATTAAAAGTAAGTTATGTTGTATTATTTAAATACATGCGAGATTAACGCTCTACCCCTCCCTGACGCTTTCAAGCAGCTTAACATTACTCAAAAAGCTTTCCATATTAAAAACTGCCAAGGAACCAAAGATTAGTGCACATTCCTATTTTCATTGTTCTAGATCCAAATAACGTGATATAAAACTCTAAAATTAGCATTTTAATTTGGTTTAAATTGTAGAAATATAATTTGTAATTTGTTATCTGTCTATAACATTTTAAAAATAATTACATTAACTAGTTTGATCATTTGTTTTCTGCGCATGCTCGCAAGTATCTACGCAAAGGTGTAACTATTTATCGCTTCAAAATGGCGGATAGATCCATCGAGTCGATTCTTCAATTAAAAGGATTGAAAAAGGATTTCAGGGAGGTTATTTTAACGTTGGAAGATGTTATTATACCAGAGGATCGACTATATCCCACTCCGTCGATGACGGACAACTTAACCTATGATCAAGAATGTGATCTGCGTATTTATGGTTGTGAGCTTATTCAAACGTCCGGGGAGTTACTCGACCTTCCACAGGTATATTAGTTTATAAATTGTGTCTTCTTGGTTTTGTGGTTTGTTAACCAATTCTGACGACGATTTACGCCTGTACGTACACTGGTTTTGACAGTGTAGCTAGAATGGTGATTTATAAGACAACATACAAACATATGTGTACAATCACCTCAATCTCAAATTGCTTTTGGTGAATCAAAATTTTTGCAATGTAAATGTAACAATTTGAATGTATTAAGGTAGAAAATGATAATTGTAAGTGATTCATATGCAATTTGATTTAAGGTGGGATTTGTTTCTTAATCAAGAATGATTGGCCCACAATCAGATTATTTTTATTTCAAATCTCAATATTACTAGATAATTTGAAATATAACAGATGCCTGAAAACAGGTCTTTACTGAAAGTCCTAATACTTTATGTACCAAGACCATCTCATAATTGGTCTTCCAAATATTACATTATATACTTTTATTGGTGTAATATGTCCACCTGAAGTATGAATTTTCATTTGCTTATATTTGGGAATATTTTGAAAAATGGGGAACAATTTTTGATTTAATAACAAATGCCTCTAAGTTTATTTATCAAATGGTGCCAGGCTTGCTGAAACAAAGGCTTTGCAATTAGCATTTTGATAATTAATGCTGAGTTCCTTTTCTAAACTGATCGATGCTTTTTAATGAATTAGAGAAACTAGTTGAAATTGGACATGAAATATTTGCTTCATTTTTAATTTGCTTTTCAGGTTGCAATGGCCATGGGACAAGTAATTTTCCAGAGGTTTTATTATAGGAAATCATTTGTAAAGCATAATGTAGAAATTGTTGCCATGGCTTCAGTGCTTCTTTCATCAAGGCTCGAGGAAGGACCAAGAAAGACTAGAGATGTTATAAATGTCTTTCATCATATTAAGCAAGTCAAGAATAAGAAGTAAGGGAATCTTTCAATTTATAAAAGATAAGAATTTGTAAGCTTACAAGATTGGCTAAATTTGTTTCTAGGATGATTGCACCAATGCTCTTGGACGCTCATTATACAAATCTTAAAAATCAAGTTATTAAAGCAGAAAGGAGGATATTGAAAGAATTTGGGTTTTGCATGCATGTCAATCATCCTCACAAAGTAAGCAATTCATCTCATCTATTGCTTGATTTCTTACATTGATTATCATAATGCATCCTGTTGCAGATGATTTTTATATATCTCCAATTGATTGATTGTGAGAGGAACAGGCAATTGGTTCAGACCGCTTGGTAAGCAGCACTTGTACTTTCTTTTGTCTCGATTATATCTTGGGTGATTTGCTCAATAATCAGTATTTTGCAATAATTATCTAAGTGCCATAGAGACCTTTGGTGAAATAATTTTTTCTTAATTATTTGCCTGCCTGTGCAGGTGATAGAGTACCTAGTTGTGACTTAATCCTTTAGAAGAACAGTGCTCGGAAGTGACGAAGCATGGATTATCATTCAACTTCCACCAGAGATCGTAGTTTGGTGTCATTTGTGGATGGTGACTTAGTGTGTGTGGATGAGAATTTAAGAGCATGATTTCATTGAAATTTCATAACCATTATGTTTTTGTAACAGTAATAGTTTCGATATGGAAGAGCACTTAAATTATAATTTCCTTTTGTCCTCATCCCAGATTAGGCCCAAGGATATGTCATCATTTGGTAACTCAAAAATGGACTCAAATACAATTTATTTCTCCAGATTTCAGATGCAATAGTTGGAACTGGACCTCTGCTGTTTTTTGATTTCTCAAAATTTAATTAACCATATTTTTAAGAATAGAAATTTGTTGTGGTGCAGCACTTAGATGTAGATGCTTTACTGATTATTGAGTATTATCCCTAAGAATGCCACGTAATGCAAATGCAAAATATTGCAATTCCTTTTGTTTGTTTTAGGAATTACATGAACGACAGCTTCAGAACAGATGTCTTCGTCCGGTTCAGTCCCGAAACTATCGCATGTGCCTGCATCTACTTAGCTGCCCGAAAGCTCCAGATATCTTTGCCGAACAGCCCACCATGGTGGTTGCTTATGGGTGCCGATGAGGCTGAAATGCAAAGAATTTCAAAAACTATTCTTTCTCTTTACAATAGGAAGAAGGTTAGTCTTCAAGAGTTATTATTTAGTAGAGGATGGTCACTTTCTTCTTCTTATTATTATTATTCCTCTTTTGAGTTTGTATTGAAACACATTTTGAACTTGGTTTATAGCCCAATCTTGAAGAGCTTGAAGCCATTGTGAACAATTTAAAGAAACAACAAAATGATGCCAAGTTAAAAGCAAAGGAGATAAAGCAGGCTATTGATGGCACAAACACTAGCAATGCCTCTCCAGAAGAGTCAAATCACCCATCCCCTGTAATAATGAGTGGCAAAAAAGATGAGTATCAAGACAGACCTACTCTTACTCTTGGGTATGTGATGATTGTTTTGACAGTTGTTCTGTTGCAAAAAGTTAACTTTTATTACAAATTATAGGGAGGAATTGAGTCGTTTATGCAAGAAAAAGGCAGAGATGAGGCTAAAAACTTCAGAGGACCAAAAGAATGACAAATATTCTGACGTGCCAGAAAAAACTGGCAGTCGCAACCATTCCAGAGGTGAGAGAGTTCACGACCACAAATCGAATGAGAAGAGATATTCTGACAGTGAAACTAGGAAAGACAAATATAGGAACGACAAACACTCATACAAGTCTGACAACATGATCAGGTCAGATGAAAACGAAAAAGGAAGAGCCAATGGACTTGACCGACTGGTTCAGGAGAAGATGGACTATGAGTATACAGATAAATACAGCCATCACAAAGAGAAGAGTAAAAAGAGGAGGAGAGAAAGGTCTCCATCTCCAATATCGTATCAAGAATCAAAAGTGGCGAGGGATGGCCGGCACAAATATTCTTACTCTAGAACTCCATCTCCTGGTGCTTACAAAGAGTCCAGGCATTCCAGAGATTACAAGTACAAACATTCGAAACATTCGTCACGATATTAGCGAACAGCAGGGGCCACTGAGTCCCAAAACACTATTCTCAGGAACAGTATGATTTTTAATGTTTGGCTGCTAAGTCCTCACCTCACCACACTGGTGGTCTTTGTACATATGGTGTAAATAAATGGGGTAAATCACAAATCTTGTGTGCTTGCTTTGGTCACATTAGAGTTATAACTTTATAATTTGTTTATGACTTGAGCTATTTTTGAATCGAGTCTTGCGTTGGAAGTCGATAACTCAGATTTAGGTGTTCTAATCAATTTCAAAATTGATTTTGTTTGGTTAGGGCTATTCTGAGATATTTCTCGCCCAGGGTCGGATCAATGAATCTGCGCCCCCATCTCCTACCCGCTTAATCGCTTTTCGCTAGGAAAAAATTTTAATGAAAATTATGTTACATGACCTGCTCGGTCACATATTCTGATTTACAGTGTACAAAAGATTTATTTTTGTTGATTTCACTATCGCAATATGGCCAATGACATAAGCAAATTCTCCTTTTTAATGCCTCTCTTGCAACGCTAAGAACTAGATTGCCTAGACAAATTTTGCAAAACCGTTTTTAGCAGAGGGTCAAAGTGAAGGAGCGTTAAATAGATACCAAATTTTATACCTTATCAACATCAAGACAGCAAGCAATAAGACATGCACAGGAGATTAAATTTGACAAGGTTGTGAACTAATATATGACGTTCATAGAAAATTTTGACAGTTTTAAGTTAACCACAGTACACAACGTGACAGCTGAGGCTGCAATGTCTGCAACAAGTTTTGATATATCAGGCTGTTCGAAGTAACGATGGGAAATAATCAAACTTAAAAAAACAAGTGGAGATCCACTGAGTCGATGAGTTTGAAAGCTATAAAATCTAAGATGATTGGTGCGCCATTGCTGTTTGTTAGTCCATTGAGAAATAATTTTTGAATTTAGAGATGTACTGTCGGTGTTTCTTTCATGCTCATTCACAACCTCAGGAAAATTGACTGAAAGACCTATTTTTTCTTTTCTTCTTTATTTATTTGATTAAAGTCCGTTGCATAACTAGGATGATTTGGACTTGCTTTCTTTTCTTGTCAGCAAACTTAACGGTTTCTATGACGGTTGATCACGGGCCTGAGGTTGTGCACCACTGGCCTAAATGATCCTGTCCCTGCAGGCAAATACGACAAAATAAGTTTACAATTGCTGAGCGACCGCTTGCAATTGAAACTGCTACTGTTGTTTATAAAGTTTCATAGAAATTCGCAGATTCGGAAATAAGTCTTTTACAGAAAACACAATAAAACCAAGAAGATCCAAAGGCGTTTCTGATAAAACTTCATTCGGATTACTGAGCATTATTTTGCATCAATTTCTGTAAAAAGTTCGTGGCCCTTGATGTCCGTATTGTTGAAAATTTCAAAATCCGTGCAATTTCGACATTTGTAACAGATAGAAAATTTTGACATCCAGCAGAAATCCAAATTTTGTGCTCAGGTCTTTTAGTAGTAAAAACGTGTTGACATTTCCTGTTGAAGTCTATCAAATATGTTCCGACTCCCGCATTACTGTGATAGGCTTTTTAAAGCTCGTATAGTGTATTGCAGAGACATGTGATAGTTCCCACATATCCGCTGCAGCGATTGTATGACCGACCAAATGGTAACAACGTTGGCCCCATTTTGTCGCCCGAGAACCCATATTCCGCCCCTCCCCCGAGCTGCACACTATTAATAATTGCCCGAAATGCTTGAAGCCATAAATCTTATTATTTGGTGGCATTATGCTCTAAATCTGTTGGAATTTTTCAAACGTTTGTAGCAGCTATATCTACAAATATATCTAGAATAGAAGTCCAAACAGACACCAACATTGAAATATATTATTTTTCAATGAAGCACACAAATCGTTAAGACCCATCAGTTTTTACTCTGTTCCTCCATCTTTCTTTTTTTGGTTTGGTTGATTTGTTTGGTAGCAATTTCTTGGCTATGGTTTCCCTTTTCTTTGTCTCTTTCTTTACTTTCATTTTCAATTTAGCTTGCTTGCTCTGTAGCAAAATAGTTATCATCGAAATTGTTTCAAAACCATCACTTTAGTTAAAATCTCAAAAGGTTCATAATGTTAATGTGCAGTTAGTGTATAAATAATCTAACCATTTTGTGTACAGATAAAAAAATACAAAAAATTAACCTTTGGCTTGGGCCTTGAGGCTTTGGAATTGTTTTTGGCAGTGGAAACAGCTTTCTTCTTCTTCACAGACTTTTCCAGTCTCAGCTCTCGATTCATGAACTTCTTTCCATTCAAGCACAAAGCAATGTCAACTGAACCTTTGTCCTTGATGGATTTGAAATTCATGCATTAAAAATAGTTATAATACAGTTATGTCAATAGCTCACCTGGAATGTGACGTAACCAATGCCCTTTCCCTGTAATGTTTTGGAGTCTCTCACTAATCTGATGTTTTCAATAACTCCACAAACACTAAAATAATTTCTCAGACTCTCTTCTTCCACATCTAGAAAATATAAAAATTTAATTTTTATTTTAATAGGATTTAATTTAATTGAAACTTGTTTTAAGGTGCTCACCGAATGGTAAATTACCAATGAAAACAGAATTTTGTTGAGAATGCTGAAATAAAATAAAAGTAAGTAACGCTTCAGGGAGAATGATTTCGAATTGAAGAAAACCTTTTTGTTCTTAGCGGCATGATCAACTCTCAAGTGTTGTCCTTTGAAGTCCGTGTTATTCCTGATTAAAATGGACATAAAACATCAGTTTATACAGAAGTCACTATTAATTCAGTTAATGATATGCTGGTGAATTACAATATGAAAAACCGAAGTAGTTTAACATTTTAGCAATCAGCAAATAATGACTACCAACAATTTCAATGCATCCTGAACTGACTCTTCATTGATAAAAACAACATAAGCATTGGAGCTCGTCCTTTTGTCCTTAAAGTCTTTTCTGTGTGAACGTCAAACATTAATTGAGATGACATAAATCATTAAATAAATTAAAAACAAATATCTCCAAAATCTGAAGATTAACATGCGCTCCAAGTTAAGTTTGCAAAACCAATAAAAATTTGATATGTTGACAATAATTGGATTGATGCCACTGATTAAACATTTTTTACTCACTTTATCACTGAGACCACCTTTGGGGTCTTAAGAGTACTGACAGGCTGAAAAATAAAAATTTTATTGAAAACAAATGAGATTCAATAACTGAATGCGTATTACTTCAACTAACCATCGATCTGAACCTGATTGATTCAATTTTACCACATTTCTTGAATAGTGCCATCAATTCCTGCAATGCAGTGATTATTTTTAGCTTAAGAAGTATATAACTGTCATCACATAAAATAGTGAATTAGAGAAATCAATTGTGTTTACATTCTTATTTGTAGAAAGTGGAACGTTGCCCACAAAAACAGTTCTATTGTCGTCCTTCTTTCTTTCCTGAAGACGCTGTTTGTGAGGCTTCAAGAAAATCCTCTTCTCTGCATTAGATCGACATTCTTTTATTCTTTTTCTTTAAATGACAATTTCTGGTTAATATGACATACAACAAATTTAATGTATAGGAGATTATATTTAGTTGTAAAAATTTATTTTGTATTTATAGGCCTACCTGACAGGTTCAATTTGTTCAGTTTGGTTTATAGTTACAGTAGGTTCACCATCTGCTGTTGCTGGGATTACTGCATCGACAACCTGTTCACAAATATACAACAAATATCACATCATCGTAAAACTGAAATCAATAAAATAAAACCTTGAACAGGCTACTTATGTTTTCGGCTTCTTTTACGGGTCCGCTTTTATTCAAATACTGGGATATACACCCAGGCACATAATCGTTGGAGGACATCGTGAATAAGTCCTATAATGGTGTTCAACTATTATGTATACATAAACAATAATAGCAAAAGTTATCACTATTTATCTTTTAATATTTTAAAGTTCCATATCGTCATCATGTTTCAACCTTAACATTATGAATGCATTTAAGTTTTTGAAAGATATGGTGCAGGTTGGCTGCATATGGCAATAACGGCAAGAATCGTCATGCGTCGTGTTCGAAACTTCCCTGCACCGCAAGGGAGAACCCTTGAACAGGGGAGCTAATTAAAGCAATTAATTAATGCCTTCACATCACATTCCGGTAAAAGATCAACAAACTGCAATATATACAACAGATGAGTTTGTTATATACGTATAACTTTTAAAGAATTAAATCAAAGATTCGACGAAAAGCCAATGCGCACTCACGCAATCTTTGGAATATATCGACAGTAGATAATGTTATCGCTCAATGTTTTTTAAATAAGTTTAATTGCTTATTTTGTTTGCTATAACATTTTTTTTAATAAAAATATGCTGGTTATGAAATTGTAACTAAAATCTTTAAATTGAACTGAAAATTTAAATATTTTATGCTCGTCTGAAGATTGTTAATTTAGTGGACATTTGTTTGACTTAATTTGAAATTCTTTTCAAAACCCTTAAACCTTATCATTTGAAGAAATGCGTCATCTTAAGTTGATAGAATACAGAGGTTATTTGAAGGATCAATAATCTCCATACCCATCTAAACAAAGTGGTCTGAACTTTTGAACCACCTGTGAAACTGCCTACCAATCTAATAATCCAATCATTAAAACAAAACGGTCTACTTTAAGCAATAAAGTTATCGCATTCTTCAATCGACAGTTTACGACCGCTAAATACAAATAATTACTATAACCAAGTTCGTATTTTCAGCTACGCGAAACCTTTTGAATTTGGAGTCACACGAAAGTTAAGAAACCATCACAGTGGCGTAGCCACTGGGGGTGGGGGTGGGGGCGGGAGTACATATGTCCACGGGCGCGAGGTGCAGGGGCGCCAAAATAAGGCTTACAAATGAGGCTTTTTATGTTCATATTATATACAACATTATATTATAATAACTGAACAAGGGCAATAAATCGGTCACAAAATGAATGCAGCGGCTACATCAGACGTATCATACGTGTGCGCCCCCTTTGGACAAGTCAAAAAAGCTCTGCCCATAAAAGTGCAAAGCGGGAGTCTGAAACACGTTGGAGCGCACGATCAGAAGCAGTTAAAGCTATCCAAGAAGAATTGGATGAACTGTAGTAGTGCTGCCAGACAAATTATCGGAGGACTAAACTATGACGCTTAAACCAGAAGTGAAGCAGAACAGTTACTGGCGCACTAAATTTTAACTTCACAGTTTTCTGGAATGCCATTCTTGGAAAAATTGATCGTTTATATATGCGCTTACAAGATCCTATTATGAATTTCAAGGAAGCGGCAGCGTCTTATTGCTTGAGTTGTCTTGATGTTGATGAAGTATAAAATTTGGAATCTATTTTATATGGTCTCATTCGCTCGGCCCCCGGATCTTCTTCGAAGTCTGTTTGTAGCCCTCTGCCAAAAAAATTGTGTACCACTGGTCTAGGTGATCTTGCTGCAAGAGAGACATTGGAATAAAGAGATTTTGCTTATGTCAAAGACCAGTTTGTGACAGCGCAATCAAGAAAAATAAATCTTTTGTAGACTGTGTAAATCAGAATATGACAGTGACTGAATGAGTCATGCAAATAATTTCTACAAATTTGCTTCTTTAAATACTATGTTTCAACAAAGTTTAATTTTTTTTCAATTCGATGTAATAGAAAAATGTGATTAACAGGGTGGAGGGTGGCCGCCAATTTTATAGTTTGTCTCTTTGGTGAACCAACAACTATTTTTTGAACGCTTGAATAAACGACTAAAATGTTTAAAAAACTTCAAATTGGAAAGAGCACATCAGACATTTGATGGTATTCACCCCCATTTCGTAAAAGTTAAACAAAATCTTAGGTCTTGCATATTCGTGCGCTAATCATAATTGTATCTCATTTATAAAAAGCCGATTGCATCAGAGGATAAGTCCAAATCATCCTAGTTATACAACAGAATTTAATCAATTAAATAAATAAATGGCATCAGATGCATTTCTTGTTAACCATAAATGGTTAAATACAAATTTGTGTTTATCCGAGTCTTTATCTTTTGAGTGACTTAAGTATCCGAATAAGACGTGGAGAAATTTACTTTAGAAAAACAAACGTTCTTGTATCATTATCATAATCTCTCTTTAGAAGCACAATACAATTCTTATTTTATTATCGTTAATAGAAGATCAGAGAGCCAGGGACGAATTTAAAAAATCGGGAACTGCTTCAAAACTTTGAATTTTTTATGCTAGATCCATGTGTGCGCTAGCCAAGTTAGTTACATATCTGTAGTATTAACATGCAGTTATATATTTGAATTCTTCTGAAAAATAAATCAGAATATGTATAATACGTATTTTTTATCCACAGGGGTCGACAAACTTCCGATAAAATCAAAACAACTTGGGATTTATTTATTTGATTATAGTCCGTTACATAACTGATATTATTTGAAAAACAACTTGGGAGAAAATAGAGGACTTACGAATAAGAGAATGAAAAAGGCGATTATAAATCAATTGAGCCATTTAAAAATGCAGTTTTAAAATTTAGAACACAACTTAGAGAGCCAGAGATTACTATTTAAATGTTTATTAAAATTCTGGAGCCATTTGTACTTAACGTTTTCATTTAAGAAGCATTATATTAATTTGCCTCAAATTATTGTCAAAATTAAATGGGATCGTTAAATATATAGTTAAAACTGCCTATGGCGACAGTTTACCATTGCAGCAAAAAATGACCCTATGAGGTTTTGCCCTATATCAAGGTTAAACCATAGGATTAGTAAACCCATAAAGCCATAGTAAACCCTTACAAATTTATAAATAAAAGGCAATTTACTACATTTGTAGGCAAGATTCCAGGCTTTTTGGTGGGAAATAATCGCTGATGTAAGGTTAAGCTTGACAGCGCTTTTCTAGGTTCAGCTTTATTGACACAAGCAACCTTGCATCATTGTCATATCATATCATATAGCCATCATCCAAGGTAACAAAATCCTGAAACGCCACGTCTAGAGGGAGAATTCACAAGCATTATAACTGTCTTTCAGCAAAGGATCTGTTACTGGTAGATTCTCGGATCGAGCTATGCAGAATCATTAAAGAACTTTGTTATTGACTTTCTTACCATTATAAGGCCTCACCCTTGACATCCTTGACACTGCCTCATCTTTAGTCGTTTGCTTTGACTTCCCAGCAAACACCGCCAGGTGGGGACCGTGCGGTCTGAAGGCGGGTTGCCCAGCTTGCCCAGTTTAGCGGGTTACGTCCGGGCAAAGTCTCGGGATAGGTACGGGACCCGTAGGGGAAAGAAACTCATTAATATGCCAAAGAGCCCACAAGGGTCCCGAGCATAGCCCAGTTGCTTATCCCCGCCGGAAAATAATGTGTATATGTATAAAATAAATTTTATTCATAATTAATGATATTTCTATAATGTAAACATTTAGTGAATCCTTGCAATTACTCTGTTTGTAAAATTGTTTAGTTATGTATAACTAGTTTCATTATATACAACAGCGCGTGTCTTATATTTAGCGGTAAAATTGGATTCATTGTTGATTTGTTACCGAATTCAACGATACAAGCGCTCTCAGTCGAACGAGTTGAACGCTGAAAAAGTAAGTTAATCAACTTAATAATTGCATTTTAGAAAAATATGTAAATTTAATGGGAACAAATATTCGCCCAAATATTTTGAATATTAACATAAATATAGATGGCATCCCACTTTTCAAAAGTTCAACCACATCTTTGTGGCCTATTTTAGCATGCATATCTGACAATACAAAATCTGATGTTTTTCCTGTGGCATTATTTTGTGGAACTAGCAAACCAAATTCTATCAATGATTATTTATCAGAATTTGTTGCAGAAATTAAGATTTTAGAAAACACAGGTTTTGTTTTTGAGGGAAAAATTTTAAAAGTATTTTTAAATGCTGGTATTTGCGATGCTCCAGCAAGAGCTTTTGTAAAATGTATTAAAACTCATAATAGTTATAATTGTTGTGAGAGATGTGTACAAACGGGTGAATGGCACAATAAAGTTGTGTTGCCTAGTTTGGATTGCATTAATAGAACTGATGAATCATTTATTGCCAGTCATGATCCACACCATCATGTGGGCATATCACCTTTATCACAATTGTCAGTAGGTATTGTTTCATCTTTTCCGTTGGACTATATGCATTTAATATGCTTAGGAGTGACCCGTAGGTTGCTGCATTTATGGCTTCATGGTCCACGTAACACAAGATTATCCCATGGACAAATAAGTTTAATATCAGATAGGCTCATTACCCTGCGCCATTCTATTCCTACTGAATTTTCCCGAAAAACACTTTCTTTTTTTCATTTGTCTTAAATGAAATATAGTTTGTAAATAATATAACAAAATGTGTATTGCTTTTCATGATTCAGATGATGTTATGGATGCCAGAGCAAAGACAAAATTGGCTGAGGAGACATCGAACATCGATTCTGAAACTGATATCATTGAAAAAAAAAAGAAGAAGAAAATATACAAGACTGATATATTCCTAACGGTGTGCAATACTGGATTTATTTTAACAATATTTTTTTACAGAGCAAAAAGGAGGATAGATTCAAGTACTGATGAAGAAGTTGTTTCATTGAAACTGCTGTATGCCCATTCGAACATATTGCGAATATTATATGTTTTAAAATTTGTTTTGTAACTTGTGATATGTTTTCTGTTTAGCTAATTGCAATTTTAAATTATTCAGAAAACCAAAGGATGTCCAAATAAATAAGCCAATTCTTCCTTCAAAAGAAGTGTTTAAGGTCCACCATTCTCCTTCATTTCGATCTCAGTCACCTCAATCACATCACTCAGAATTACCTCATCCCTCTCCCCAAGTATTAACATCTAGCACCCTTGATGAGCTAGACTTGTTATGATAATTGTTATTGACAATTAAATTCATTCTTGATATATTGCTTCAAAACAGATTTGGATAAGGCTATTAGGCTCTTAATAGCAAATACAGAGATGATTAAGAGATCTCTTGATATGATTGCAAAGAGCTTGCAAAACAACATGGTTACTAATGCTGAAATTCCGAAAGGAATTAGTTTGCCAATTCGGAGTGATTGCAAATTTGCAAGCATTGAAGACATTTTAAAGGATGTTGGAATTAAAAACCAATTAGTTGGTATAAAATCAACATTTTAAAAATTAGTTTAATGACTCTAATTCTCAATTCAGATTTCTGCTCTGGTATCCAATGGAGGGCATAATATTGAGACCATCATCTGGAGGCTTATGAAGCATTTACTGACGGATGAAATGAGTCGAAAGTGCAATTTGTCGGGACAGCGTGGCAAAAAGGCTTTTCGACAAACCGAAATGTTTAATGTTGTGTTTGGTTAGTCAACTGGTTTCCTTTTTGTAACTTTGTTGATTAACACTTTAGTTTGATGCTACTATAAATTGAATTTTAATTTAACTTAATTATAGAGTAATAATAAGATTAGCAGTATTATTAATCTTTTAATCTGGAAAATTTTAGGGGTAGTACAAAGGAACCCAAGGACTTCAGCTGCAACCAGCCAAGATTGTGAGTTGGAACTTCGCAAGTGGTTTGGAAATGCCAGAGACAGAGGAGCTGGCAGTCGGAAAAGAATTAATTTAATTAATAACAGCTGAACTTTTTTCAATAAACTTGATGTAATCCAAAAAATTCTTCAGTCTTACATATATTGTTGGGAAACTCGTCATTAATGATGTAGGGATTGGGCTGGGCAACCCGTGCTTAATGATGCCGGGCAACTAAAGCGGGGCCCGTGTGGTGCCCACAGACACAAACCAGCGGGAACCCGGCGGACTACCCGAGTGGGACCCGTGTCACGGGACCCGACTGGTGCCCGCGGCCAAACCCGGCATGGCCCCGCTGGGCTGCCGAATCGGGCCCCGCTGGGCTGCCGAATCGGGCCCCGCTTTTCTTCCCGCGTAGGACCCGGTTGGGTCCCGATTTCTTGTGCTTGCTGGGTTCTTCCTCCGTTTTCCACTTCTTATTAATCTCTTCTTTCCTTTGATACTCAGTACCTGATGCCGGCTAATTTTGAATTCCTCGCTATAAATTTTGAGATAAAATTAGTTCTTTTGTTAGAAGAAATTACCTGAATTTTCTTTTCTAGCGAAAACCAGCACTATCGGTGCAATTAAAATGTAGAGGATGCACTTCACTTTGTCTTTGGGGAGAGAGAAGCAAATTCAGCTCATTCAAATTTCCAAACTTTAAGGAAATTGGCAGATGACTTTTTTGTTCATCGGTCTCAGCACAATGGATAGCGTTTGACTCATTTTAAGATCGAGGTCAAATGGAATAGCTATAGCTTCCTATTTTCTGTTTCGGCTTTATGTAAATTTTGCATCTACTTTTTTACTTTCAGAACCTTTTAATTAAGATTTGAGCGAGTCCCAACAGAATATAATTTGTTCATAAGCGCCTAAAGGGACTCTACGAGGTTGACTCACTGACTTGAGATTCTAATTTAGATAGAAGACTTTTTTTTGATATCCATTGATAATTCGGGTCGATTACTGCGTTGTGATTCCTTTTATTTTTACTCTCCAAAACTCTCAAGCTATGCATTGTTATGACACATTTTTTACAATGTAATTAACAATGAATTTAACAAGGTAATTAACATATGTTAAGATTTTTTAATGTAACTATTTTGACTTTATTACCTTTTAATTAGATCAAGTAAGCGTCGCATCTGGAATGACAACGTTGTGCTTGTTCAAGAAATTCAGGGACTGGTTGGTTTCGCGTCTAGTTATGGGAATTGCGAGGTGAGGGGTTGGTGAACAGTCTAAATTGTTTTAGTTGTCTTCGAATCGGAGTCACAATCTATATTTCTGAGTGAGTTTATTAGTTGTTGCATCGCTTTTCATTACTCGTAACGTTACAGGTATAGTAGTATTGATTGTTGATATGCCGTTACTAATTGTCATAGCTTTGCCACTACTTTGCTAAGTGGGATTTTTTTTTAAATATTGTTTAATAGAACTTAAATTAAACGAAATTTTCAGATTCTGGAAAACATCCTAAATTGTTTTACATCAGAAACTTTTGACAATGGTTGCAGTTGTTTATTGTTGTCAATTTTTAATGACTTTGTCTACACAACGTGTTTTTGCAGCCTGTAGAACAAGAACATGACCAAAGTTTGGAGGAAATATTGTATGGTGATTTTTATCCCAAAAAGTCTGTTACTTATGAAGTAGAGGGCTTGCAAATCCCATTTGCTCCTCTTTCTGGAGAATACATAGATTACTTGGGTGCACTCCCTGATGGAATATTTGCTTTAAGCAATTATAGATTTTTTGCAAATAGTAAAGATGTATGTATTGTTAATCTTCCTCTTGGCCTCATTGAGAGCTTGGAATGCCCCTCTACCAATGTCTTTATGGTATCCTGCAAAAATGGACAGTATTACAAGTCGGTTTTATTTAACTTTGTGGTTCTTTATTAATAATTTATTATATTGAATTAATTTTTGATGTTAGGTCTAATAATTTGTTCTTCTATACTTTGAACATTAAATCTATTTAGTATTTTTGCATGTTGATTACATTTAAAACTAAGCATGCTCATGAAGTGTTTCATATTTAAAAACTTTTTTTGGTACATTAGTATTTAATTCTATCATTTTCATCATTCCATCTGATGTAATTGGTAATTTATTAAGAGGTGGAAGAATTTTTATTCCCATTCATTAATATATTTTTAAAAACATTTTCCATAGGTGCACGTTTGACAATGAGAACTGTGCAGAGGTGTACAGGAGATTAACAGAAGCTTTAAGAGGCTGCATGACTCTGCCAGGTTGTTTTGCACTTGCATTCTGTGCCTGGAGTCGGACCGAAGGAATATGCTCGGATGAGTTCAAGAGTGAAAGTGGGGGACATTGGAATTTAAAATATTTATTATTTAGTGCCTTCCAACTGTGTGGTAATTTCAGTAGGATTAATTGTGTTCTGCTCATTAAATCACGTTGATGAAGTGCAAAATGTGGTAAAGTGGCAAAAAAGATCATCTAAAAATGTCATTATGGATTGATCACATGTGATAGAATTAATGATGCAATGATGTCAAATGATGCTCGATGACATTTATTTTTATACCCACTAATGAGTTTATTTTAAAGAATAAAACCATCTATAATTTGCAGTTTTACCCCACCAAACTTCGGTATTCGACAGGGAAGTCGAGCGGATGGGATTCTGTTTGGATCCCCAAGTTAAGGCATGGAGGATTTGCGAGGTCAACACAAACTACAGGTGCTGCTTATTGATTTTTGTTTAATTTATTTTTGTTATCGAATCTTCTTATAAATACAGCGTTTGTTCGACCTATCCGAAGAAGCACATCGTTCCTTTCTGCATAACGGATGAAATGGTGATCGACATGGCAAAGTATCGGTCTCACCAGAGATTTCCTACCATTGTTTGGAGGTTTGCAAATGCTTTAATTGAAAGTAGAAGCTCAACATCAATTGTTCTTGTTGCTTTCAATTTGCATTTCCCTCGGACAATAGAGACAAACGCACGGGCCTGGTGATGGCCCGCAGCAGCCAGCCACTTCCTGGGGTGTTTTGGTGGAGGAACAGCAGCGACGAAGTGTTCTTGAGTTCCATCGGGGAATCGTGTCGTTCCAATCCCGGACCAGAATTGTTTTTGGAGCAGACGATCGCACGTTAGACGAAGCATCTGTTTTACATCTGCTTGATGTTTTATGTTCGAGTTGTGAGGTCGCTTGTTCATGTTAGAAATGCAATTCAGTGAAACCTATTTTCTGCTAATTATTTGAAAGTTGCCAAGGATCGTGTAATTTTGATTTAATTCGGGTCTTTTGTAATTTTAATGTAAAAGGAATTTCAAATTTATGTAAACTTTTGTAATTATTATTTAATCTGTGTCAGCTTAATTAATAATGCTTAATCAAAAGATAAAACGACACATGGATTCTAAAATATGATTTCAGTTCAAGGCATTTGCTCAACTGTCTTTTTGAATATAAATTATTTTACAAACATTGCGACAGAAACACCAAAAGATCTGTTGTTGATTGATGCTCGCTCGTACGGTTCTGCATTTTTGAACCGTGCAAAAGGGGGAGGAGTTGAATGTCAAGGTGATTTGAAACGACAAATGTTGATTTCTTGCTGGAGATGTCGTACGACGTGTATCTTCAATTTTTAGAATATTATACCAATGCAGTGGTCGTGTTTATGAATCTTCAAAACATCCATGGCATCCGGAAAAGTTTCAACCAGATGAAGTTTTATTGCGGGTCCGGATATGACGACACACAGTAATTAATAATAGACTTTTCATTTTCTAATCGGAAATGTTCTGCCGACGTCGAATGATTTGTTTTTAGGTGGCTGACTTTGTTGGACCAATCAAAATGGCTCCTACACGTTCTAAACCTTCTGAAGTCAGCTCTGGTGATTGTTGATGGCATTGAAGTTGAAAGAAAATCTGTACTTGTACACTGCTCTGATGGCTGGGACAGAACTCCAACAATACTTTCTCTTGCTCAAATTTTGTTGGATCCTCACTACAGGACCATTAAGGTAAAATTTGAAATGCTTCAACACAATGGATTCAATTTTTGTTATAGGTCTTAATTATATTTGAAGGGTTTCAGAGATTTGATAGAGAGGGAATGGCTTGAATTTGGCCACAAATTTGCAGACAGATGTGGACAGGGTTTGCATTCGAACGACACAAATGAAAGGAGCCCCATTTTTCTGCTTTGGCTTGATTGTGTCCATCAAATTCACCATCAATTTCCATGCTACTTTGAGTTCAATATGAATCTTCTAGTAAGTCATGTTAATCAGGTCGATATAAAAAGTTGAATTTAATAATTTAATAATTTTAGGAAAAAAGTATAAAACTTAAAATACAAATATAATTAATTCATTATTTTATATAGGTAAAGCTTGCACACCATACATATTCTTGCTTATTTGGTGACTTTCTCTACAATTCTGACTTGGAGAGACTGAAGAACTCTGATCACAAAACTGTTTCCGTTTGGGGTTTCCTGCTCAATGACGCAAAACTCGTCAACCCATTGTATCAGTACTTTGACAAGGTTCGATGCACTTTCACTTTAAATATGAATGCATCATTTTCCTTCATTTCTTTTCTTCTAAACATTCTTTTCATAGCCATTGAGGCCTCAATGTTTTGCAAGAGACATGCATTTTTGGAGTCAAGTGTACGTGAGGAGGCCTTCGACGGTGCTCACGTCCAACTACGCCGAGGAGCTGAAGTGCGGAATCGACAACATCGAAGAAACCGGAAACGATTTGAACGAAGGTACGAACAGCGAGGATGTCAGCGAGAAAGATATTAGCCCGTCGAGTGAAAGTCCGACAGAAGGTAATAAGGTCGACATTACTTTGAGAATGGACTGACCGAGCCGTTTGTTTCTGTTCTGCAGATGATGATCTGACCAAGTGCACGAAGTCCAGTGCATTGGAATCCGACATAAAAAGAAGATCCCTTAGTTTGGACCGGCATTCCTTGGCAGACAACTTTGCAACCCCTTCGTCTGACATGCTTCAGTCGCTGTCGCTGGAAAACTTTGAGACCAACAAACTTGCAACTCAGTGCCAGGAAATAGAGAGCATAATCAAGGAGTATCCGTCGTACAATTTGAATGACAACAATGCAGGTTAGGAGTGATGTGTTTATTTAAATAAGTATGCAAGGTTATTAGAATTTCTTGTTTCTATTTTGATTTGATGAGTTGAACGACTAGCATCTATTTTCATTCTAATGCGAGACTTTCATGACTGAATCAAATTGTTTAGCGTATGAGCTGCATTTTATCAGTTTTGATTACTTTAGCAGAAAAGTATCCTCTTGTGAATTAACTAAGAATACTCCAGCATTAGCCATACTAACTACTGAAAGGGTTGTCATGTGAAATGGTTGTAGATGACATTTGTCACACATTGTTATACAAGTTATTTGTAGAAATCTAGTTGAATGTCAGCTACATTTGCTAGACATTGAGACAATTCTTTAGGTTAGGCAGATTGTGAGGATTCTTTAATTGAACAACAAATCACTAAGTTGAAATAACTGAATAACCAGCCAGCTCTTTAGCTGTAACTTGATAAGGTGGTTATTTAAGATATGGCAACGAAAATGAAAATAGACCGAATAGCAAATGATGCTTGACACGGAAAAAGAAGAAAAAATCATAAACTGAAATCTATTTACAATCTAAATCATAAACAACGAAAATAAAATAAATTAAAGTTCTTTGACTTAATAAAGTATGTAATTTAACATAAAAAATAAATTTAAATAGTTTTAAATAAATTTAAATAGTTTTAAATAAATTTAAATAGTTTTAATTGATTAATAGTTTTAAATAAATTTAAATAGTTTTAATTTATTTTTATAAATTTGAATTTATATACAAGTTGTAGACAAACTTATTAAGAACTATTTATGAAAACTTATAATAATAAGAGCAATAAGTGCCGATGTTTTTGTTTTGGTTACTGAGTCTCATGCTGAACCAAAGCTAATTGCTATTATTGGAGCTTCACTAGGCTAACTGAATATGGCAATCAAGTAATCAACTGAATTCTTAAATTCATATTATTGATAAAACCGTATAAATTGTCGACATTAGTATTAATGGTATTAAATATCATAACAAAATAAGCTCCTACCAAATGATTAAAAGTAAATTTCTCCCTGCATAGACATATTTATTAAAAGTTTTTATAAAATGTCTGAAAAGGGAGTATCAGTTTAGTAAGAAACTACTAATTAAGAGAAAGATCGGTTCCGCTTGGCACTCGGAAAGGATGGCTTCAGCTAGTCATCATTAATTATGTCAACTAAAAGACGAAGAAGCGAAAAAAAAATTTTCTAACAGAAAAGAAGCAAAAGAGCGAGATCACAAATCTGCCATGTGATTATAATTTTAATTTTAATTAACGGCAAGCAGTTATTAATTAATTTAATTTAACTGAACTTATCAAATCAATCTGATGTAAGGTTACTTAATTTTTCATGAATCATCTTGGCTAGAGGTGCTTGTTATATTTAGGGAGCCTTAATACTTAATATTTACACTAGTTAGGTACCCATGCCGTCTATATAAATAAGACAAAGACTGAATTGCAAAAAAAATGTTTTTTAGTTTCTTTTCCATTTCCAAAAGTAATTTCGACCGGAAACTAAAATGTATCGATAATTAATTTTCCTAGTGGGACAGAAAATGAAATGATGATGTAAATGATAAAAAGTCAATATTCGTCTTTGAAAACGAAAACAATTTTCAGTCGGCCTCTATACAATTCTTACAATTCACTTAATCTCAAAATGACAATTTTCTGATACCGAACTTATTAGAGATGTTAGCTAAGTACTTGTAAGAAGCATGAGGTTTCATTGATTATTAGTTTGTCACTTTGCAAGAACTCTCATCATTAATAATTACATTATCTTACATCCAGATTACATGATCTTACATCCAGATTACACAGATCTTCTTAGCAAGGAGTTTCTGCTATCTGATGCAGAAGAAAGTAAATATTTGGCTCCAAGAGTTTCAAGGACAAAGCAAGATGAAATTCATCAGGTTAGGATAATTATTTAATTAGGATTCAATGAGGTCATAAATTATGTTGTTTACCAATATGACCAATAAGTTGGATCTGTGGATCACTTTGGCAGGGGGCACTGGAATCAGTGGGTGAATTTGTGGGAAAGGGGAACAACTACTAAAATTTTCATCCAAAGTGGTTGATTAATATTAAAATTCAAATTAAATTTAATTTAATTTTGTCTTATAATGTAGAGAGGGCCATGCCCCTGTTCCTTCTATATAGCTGCCAGTGAGTAATTATAAACATAGCCAACAGCTGCATGTCAGTTCAGCTAAGTTTATTTTCTAATAATTTTAAGTTACTCATTTTAAGAAAGGGAATAAATTGACATCTTTCCTACTTGCCCGTCGAGACGCAATACAGATTGAGTCAAATCTTTTAAAGAAAAATAAGTTTGAGTTCAAATTGTAATTTGGACTCAGTCCACAATTAAATTTCAATTCAGTCATGTTTGTAAGCCATGTTTCAATATTTTCTAACATTTGTGCATCTTAACCTTTATTGCTGTGCATTCTGCTGCAAGCATTTGAAAGTTCAGATACTGTTGCATTGATCTCCTCGTGCGTTATCATCTCTAAATTTCCGTCAAAACAGCCGCTCGTCGGAAGGGATGAATCCTCGAGAAGGATTTTCCGGCAGTTGGACGTGGACGGACTGACCCTGGACGTGGACTACTACAGCGTGTTCATGAACAGAGTCCTTGCAGTGCACCAAGCCAAGTTGGAGGAATTCCAGAAGCAAGTGGAGGACATGAAGAAGAAATGTGAAAGTGTCAAAGATGCAGAAGCAAGAGATGATTCTGTGAGTTGAATTCACATTACAGATTGCACTTTTGATGTTTCATGTAGCATTTTGATGATTAAAATTATTGATGTGTTGTGAAGATTCAACATGAATGCTCAAAGTTGAACTATTTTAATAATCAGATTCTATTTGACATTTTCAAACAAAGTCACTCGAGGGGGTTAGCTTAATTTTTTTTTTGTTTAACCTAGAGTTTGTCGAGTGGAGCTTCAGATTCGACCTGGGAAGTGGTAAACAAGGGCTCAAATAAGTTGGTTCTCTGGGTTCCAGATCATGTCGTGAGTCAGTGTTCAGGATGTGAAAAGGGATTTTGGATGGGCTTGAGACGTCATCACTGCAGGTGAAAACAAACTGAATGAATTGTTCGTTATGGTTTATTGTTTACGGTGTTGTTTATTGAAGCGCATAATTTGTATTCATTTCAGGTCTTGCGGTAAAATCTTCTGCTTCGAGTGCACGAGACGCACGATGCGCTGTCCCGATCAACTCCTGAACATGCCCGTTCGAGTCTGCGAGGCTTGCTACGCGGGAGCCGACGGCTCATGACACTACTGCATGAAATTTATTTTTTTAATTCAAATTGTGCTGCAACACTTCCCAATTTTTGAAAGACTCTTTAAGCATGTTAATAATATTAAGTTGACACAATTATATTGATCAATAAATTTATACTAATTTCCCGACGGCTACGTGTTCTCGAAAATTTATTATGGTTTTGTATTTTGTATTTGTTTTGAGTGCCTCTTAATCGATCTGCCATTTATATAGCGCCCCTACCTGAGGGCGCTCCCTGGCAGTGAAGGTTGGGTTGCAACATGGCACATAAGTTTTATCATCATTTTGGCATCAGGCATGGCATCCTATCTGCTTGAATTGAGTTACGGACTAGCGAGCAGTGCGAAGGAAGGTGAGAGGAAAGCCCATGGCAGAGGAAGTTGAGGAAATTGAGTGATGCTGTCGAGTTCACCGAGAGAGGATGATGGGCGTCGGATGTTAGTGTCCGTTGAAATTTCCATAACTCGTCTGACGAGTCAGCAGGAATCACGATAATGAAGAATCACTATGTGCGGCTGGAGTATGTCATTCTAATAAGGTTACCGATTCTTTCGAAAGATGTTACGTTATGTGATTTGTGTGAATTTAGTTTTTTCAATTACTCCTGAGGAGAAATTTGCATGTTGATTGCGTAGCTAGCTGTCCGGGTCACGCTATTTCATCACAAAAAGAGAAAATGAGATGAGAATTTAAATTGAACGCGGGGTGACGTCGTGAAAAACACTAAGAAAGTTAAGGTCCATCTTTCACACCGTCATGGTCTTCCGTGTGAAGAATAAAAAACTATGGCGAGAGGAAAATTAATAAATTTGAAAAATCTTGAAGAGTGTGTCAAGTCGAAATGAAAAGCAGAAAGAGAAATGGAGGAGATAAAGAGGGGAGCGGCAATAAAAGATGTTAAAACGAGCACACAGGATGTCGGGACAAGACGATACTGACAAACGACGTTGTCGCCATCCAATCACCATTCTCGTCACGGAGCAAAGTTGCTGCTGCAGGACATGACTGGCGTTGAGTGGCGAGCATCCTACGTGCTTCAGCTTCGTTCGTGACCAATAGGGAGGTTCTCCACATCCATCTCCACCACGCGCATGCTTCTCAGCGCCCTCACAACAATGCGCGCTACGGAGCGCCTTTCGATGCTGGCGTTCTCAGAGCCCTATTCTGATGATCGGAATATTCTCGTGAATAATTTTTCTTTTGCCATTTTCTACGGGAGAATGGAAATTCAAACTTTCAATGTTAGAAGGAATTTCGTTAGGAGGCTCCTATCTTCTCTAAGACATCATCGTCAGCTTGATGTCGTCATCATCCTCGTCGTCGTCGTCATCATCATCAGTCTAACATTCCCTCGTTCGCTATCCTTATATAAAGCACTGTCTCGTTAGGAAAAGATTCACGTACGCCGGCGCCGGAAAGGAATTCGGAGTTGACGACGAAATAAAAATGAATAAAAAATAATTCCACAATAATTCACAGACTTCAATTCTGGCGACTCATTCAGTGACCAAACGACTTTTAAAAAATCTTACAATGGTTTCCTTGTCCAGTTGAACATTTGAAGGAAAAATTGTAAGGATCGTGTTGCTGGGCTATTAATACGTAAAACCATCACGATGATGTGGCCAGGACACGGAGAAGAATTCGACATGGACACATCGAGAATGGCCAACGTCCTTCATGCCCACGTACCTCTGGCCATGTCCCTCTGTCATGTGGACTACGTGAAGATGCAATCATCCTTACAGAACCACATGTACAATCCGGGAGCCTACGAAGGGTGAGTGAAATGTTGTGTGATTAGTTTTGAGACAAAAAAAATAGAATTCAATAACTGCTGACCGAATTCTTGTCTTTTTAATCTCGACATCATCTTACTATTGACTCTCGTTCAGAATCAGGTACTTCTTTATCCGTTTGGAGGTTAACATTAGTTTAAACTTCAGAATATTGGAGCTGAGGAAAGAGAAATCTCGCGACGCAGCTCGTTCTCGGAGAGGCAAAGAGAACTACGAGTTCTACGAGCTTGCCAAACTCCTGCCACTTCCTGCAGCCATCACCAGCCAACTTGACAAGGCCTCGATCATCAGGCTGACTATCAGCTATCTCAAATTGAGAGACTTTTCAGGACACGGGGATCCGCCGTGGAACAGAGAGGAGCAGAACCTCTCCAAAAGTCTCAAGAGCATTCCATCTGGTGATGTTTATTTTCATTCCAGTTTTAAAAACTCAGTTTTAAAAGCATCTTTAAATTTGGATTTGGATTGTTTGTATTTGGATTGTTCAAATGTGGAACACACTAAATATCAACTTTTGTAAATAGTGATATTTTGGCTGAACATAATTTGTCTTATTTCGCACCTAAGCAGTTTATAGTAAGTAGATAAAGGTTTTCTGTTTATTTGTTTGTTTGTTTGTTGGTTTGAAACCAAACAACTCCAACTCATCATCTCGTGAAACTGGGGGGAATTTTTGAAGCCTCCAACACGTTGGACTTTAAAATTGAAACTTTCTCAGATTTGTCGCTTCTTTGAGGTGTTCGCTTGAAGACACGTGTCGGTCAGCGAGCCATAAATCTGTTGTAAGGAGTCGCGGAATCCATCATGACACCCTCCGATTACCAATTTGTCATTTCTCAACTCCACCAACTGCTTCTTCTCACGTGGATAGATGTGAAACTCGAAAGCAAATCTGGCTACGTTGACAATGCGATAGAAGAGGAATATTAATTTAATGCTTGAACAAACCAACATGCAAACCTCATCTCGTGCCAAGAAGATCGTGGATGAAATCGAGCTGCAACTGAAGGCATTTCTGTAGAGAAATGAATTATAGATGGGTCATATCAGATCTTGGGATGTTCAAATTTTGAATTTAAATGTCGAGATATCATCCGTCGAGCAGAACAATCTCTTGTCAATCGCCTTTAGCAACTTTTCATACTTTCATTGTTTTGGGCTAAATTTTCTGATTTATTATGTTATTTCCTTTTATTTAAAATATGAACTATATTACTTAGACTTAATCACTAATGTTATGGAACTCTTTAATTTATTCGAGCATTATTTGATAATTATAATAATAATAATAATTCAGAAAATTATTGCAATGCGGTAGGTAGATCTGCGCTCTATCGATTCAAGCGTCAGTGACGATGTGAGGAGTGGACCTTTGTGACCGAATAATGATCGGTCGTCACGGGTCAGCGAATTACGGCATATAAGCGCACGTCAATTTCGCTTAAAAATTTGATGATGAATGTAAATGAAGTGGAAAGGAGACAAAGAAGGCATCCAGAGCTGGATTATTTTTCGCTTCTGTGACCGTTCCGGATGTGCAAGCACGGAGCTGGGCTGGGTGAATGAATTAAAAATGGCTCCTTTTCGTTCTCTTTCGAATTTTAAGCAAACCGCACAACGTGTTTCAAATGCCTAACGAGGCTCGGAAATATTCGACCGTTTTCTCTTGCAATATTCGTTGGAAAATTTAATATTGAATGAGGTCTGGACCTGTGTGTGCCAATAACGGCCTGTCGCAGGTGCGTTTTGTTTTATGGATGCGACTTTGGAAGATTGATAGACTAATGGAGTGATTGAAGTTGTTTTCAATCGATTTGAAACTTTTTCTATCGGCAACGATGACTCGAATAAAATGGCGATTGAAGAGCATGTGTCGACGTCTTGAGAGGGGGCGTATCCGGTCCTCAGTGTGTCCTCGACCGACTCCACACTTCTTTTCCTGGCGTTTAATTGGCCGAATGTAGGCGTGCATGGAGAAATAATGAAATTAAAAGATGCAACAATTTATTGAATTCAACTTTGACCCCATAATCACTCCGCCATCTTGATTGCATCTGCTTCGGTTTTTTTCCTCCCTCTAAACATACTTCCGGTAGGTTCGAATGAGAGGCATCATTGACGACGACATAAGGAGTTTTTGTAATTTTTTAATGTCCAACAATTCCTTCCATTTCTGTTCATGACGCTTCAGATTGTGTCCGAGCATCTGCATTGGAAATTTTTCTCGAGCGCAATTACGCATTCCCATCACATGGAGAGTTTGATGTATCATTCAATTAACAACCTATTCACTCTGCTCCTCTGAACAACCGATGCACACGAGAAGAAAGGATTGATGGACGATTTTTTAGTTAAAATATCAACTGAATGAAAGTACGATGAAAACGAAAATTTTGAATCAACTAAATTATAAAATTGAAAAATTAAATTTAAAAAATGTAAACATAATAGAATGAACTTGACTATTTACTTGCAGTTTTATGAACAACTTTTGTTAAATTCTTGAACAGTCCCCTCGCAGTGCAGGTCCACTTTGAATCTCGTCCAAGACGTCTTTGAGAGTCACCAAGGAACACATATCCTGCAGGTAATCAATCAGTCAATTAATTAATCTTTCAATCATTGCATTGATTGTTCTAATTAAGTGATGTAATTGAAATTAATACTTAGCCTAAAACAGTACCTAACTGTACAAGCAGCTGTTATTTAAAATAGCCCAGATTTTCAGTTAAATCAACCGTAAAACCTGCTCGAAGAAGTGCAGCAGAAATAAAGTTGAAAACGGACAGGAGTTTGAACATTCTTCTGGCGGCTAAATAAGGCGAAACGCATTTAATTGTTCCGCAAGGTTGTTCACCAATTCCAAGTTCTGCTCGCTGGAGCGTGTCGATGCTAACCGGATGTTAACAAAAATTTTCACTCCACCATCATCGCGGAGATGAAATGGAAGCGTGCGGAGGGGGATGTGGGCTTGATCACGTGTACGAACTTATGTTTCCGCTCAGGAACAAAGTTAATTAATATGCAAATTTGCAGAATTATTCATCAGCCGCTGAGCATATAAGAAATGGACGGAGAAAATCCGCCAACTTCCTGTGAAAGGAGAATTTATGATGTTCACCGGTTTTCTCCCTCAAAATGGAGGTCCTATTTTTTCCGATAGAAGAATGAAAACTGTTTTGCTGCAAAATGCCCATCGCTGTCCGGGATAATTCGATTGGATCTGCCTCTTTCCTGTTTTCCATCTGCTTATTCGACTTTGTGGAGCGGCGCCGTCACAGCGACAGATCGTCGTTTCGAATGTAACATTTACGATTATCAATTGTAAACAAGGGCGCGTTTTTATCTTTGCTAAAAAAAACTAGCTTCGATCAATTCAGGTTAAAACAGACAGAAAATGTATTTCATATTTTCGATATTTTTTAAGAAGTATTACATTAACATTATCACTTTCATCACCTTCATGATTCTATTCATGAGGATTTCAATGGTTCAAGAGACACTGAAGCGCTCAATTTTGCTTCTCAAGACATCGGGAGGTGAAAGTCGTCTGAATGTTTCCAAGCGGAGGAACTCAATTGGCTGACACGTGGAGTGCATGTTCAGTTGAATTAATTCCAGCACGCCTGGTGTGCGCTCGAGAGATTGAGGGACGAAGATGGATGTTTCCAGGTTCAGAAGCTGCCGACGTGACTTCACGTCATTCCGTTGAATGACATCGGTGGTGATGATGATCATACTGATGGCGATGGTGGTGATGATGGTCAGTAAGACTTGGTCGCCGAATTTCCAAGGTGTTTTAATAATGACGATCATGTCATGTGAAGGATGATGTCGGTGGTGAAAAATGCTTAGTGATCACGACATAACGGCCACGAGCTCCCAGAGTATGTTAATTTGGCAATGGAAATTAAACAAATAAAGGTTTAAAAATAAATACCCGTGCGGATCCCAACTAATTGCCGGTCCCACGGAAGCTAGCCACACTACCCTCTCGGTAGCCCCGGGATAGATGTGTCGATGATGATGACGCCAGCGATCATGGTGATGATGAAGGTGGTCATGGTGACCATATCTCTGGTAAGGGAAAGGGAAGGTGAATCTGTTGATTGAGCAGTTGTTGTCCTACAATCCGAGGATCAAGTCTTTCTAATTAAAGTCATTTATCTTGCAAGTTGAGGCGCGGGTCAAGAGGTCATCTCGCGAGAAGAAGGGTGGAGGGAATTGATCACGTGGCCGTCCGACTCCAACGATTGATAAACTTCAGGAGCGAACAATGAACCGAGAGACAATCAAATTTCCGAAGGATTTGAGAGCACAAGGTGGCTCATCACATGGCTCATAATAAAGAGACATCGTTGAGGCGTACATCGATGGGGTTAAGATGGCTGTCCGGAGGGTCAAAGGTCAAGGAATCAGATGATTTAACGTCGTCCTGTGCTCGTACGCTGCGTCGATTTCAATTAAATTCAATCATCTTTCTTCTTCATACGACTGGAAGAGGAGCATTTATTTTTCTCACTGAAGAGTTGTTTCAGATCTGAGAGTTGATACCATCGCTTTCATCATTATCATTATTATCATCATTATCATTATTATCATCATTATCATTATTATCATCATTATCATTATTATCATCATTATCATTATTATCATCATTATCATTATTATCATCATTATCATTATTATCATCATTATCATTATTATCATCATTATCATCATCAAGAGCATGAAAGCTACTTCTAAATGGTTTAACCATGAACTCATTTTGTGAACTCATTCGACCTCCGACCCGTGACGATGTTCACCATTTTGACCTTTCAACTTTTCTCCTCCGATTGTCCGCACATTTGTGCTCAGGTTTATGGCTATTTTTGAAATGAAATCCACTTGTTTCGTTTGATTGATTGATTGATTGAAAATATATTTACCAGCAAATAAAATGAACATAAATATATTTAAAAACTAACAATGACAGATATATTATAATCATATTGATTATTTAGTTAACCACCTTGACCTCAATTATGAAATTAGTTGTAATAGTGAGATGACATCAATTGTTGCAAATTATACAAGAAATTATTGTTATTGGTTTATTTATTAGGATATAAAATAGGTTAGTTCATAATTAAGTTCATTAGTAATAATCATTTTCGTATTTTCTATGAATTGATATTCTTACACGTCTGTTTTTTGTTAAAAGTTATTAACACGTGATCTTCGGATGCTTATTTGAACAAAGAAGTGATTTCATATTCATGTAACCAAATTTTATTAATGCATTAAACAATTTTTTAAATGTTGGATTTGAAAATAAACATATTTCAATAAAAAATAATAGTAAACCTTTTGATTAATTAGTTCTAAATTAAATGATGTTTAACGTTATTCTACTTAACATTAATTAAAGTATTAATAGACAGTACCTAATAAAAATTAAAAAATCAAAAATATGTTATAAAGTAGATTTTTTTGTGATTGAATTTAATTGAAATCGACGCAGCGTACGAGCACAGAAATGGTAGATTTATTTCCGAGAATATCGTTGATATTTAGCAGTAATTCACGAAACTTTCCTCGACCTTCAACATTTCGTGAGATTATTATTTCTTATTATTTTTATTTATTTATTTATTTATATTTATTAGTTCTAAAATGTTCATTCTAAGCCCATTCCGTTATGTAGACACGATGACCACATAGAAGTACATGGAATATGGAATATCCAGGTAGGATGAAGTACTAAGGGGATAGAAATGAGGAGGATGATGTTTAAAGGGGATGGAAATGGAGATCATCAGATGGAAGGGGAGAGGAAGTCATTTATTTTCAACGACGTGGTTTTTTCGTGTTTTATTACCCCCGATGGACTGCAATTTGGTCGTTACGAAGGGAAAATACTCTGAGAATAATTGGATGGACGAGAGATTATCATCCAGTTAATAGCACTTAATTGAAGGCCAACCATGATCTATGCCTCGTGCTTCTCTGAGACTCTGCAGCTGAATTCGAACCCCTCGAAATGGATCGATGGCCGACGATAGAAGAAGGTGCAACTAATTAAGAGGAAGGAGATCACCATTTCTGTCTTTTGGAGGAGACAATTAGTTAGCAAGACATTGTTCAAACACGTACGAATCGACATTTGTTCTTTTTCTATCCGCATTTGAAAGGTAATTAGACGGCTTTGTCAAAGGAACTAACGATTGGTTATTCGGCTGTGCGACTACTAATAACATTAGTGCATTTACTATACGTATATTATTATATTTACTATTTGCTATTTTTATGATTACAATTAATTTTGATACGATTACTGTCAAGTAATTATGTTTATAATGACTTCGATATTATAACGAATAATCTTAATCTTAGTGTTATTATTAATAATATTGTATTATTGTAATTATTTATCAGAGGCACTCAGTAGAGATGGATAAGTGAATGAATTGGTGCCGATTTCGTGTTTTCGTACAAATAGTTGCTGCTTCACATTCCAAGGAACCATGGGAAGTTCGCCTGTTGGGGGCACTTTGTTGAGTAAACATTGTTGATGTTTGACTCTTCTCTATTGCCTCTACATCGTCGTCATCCACTCGCTCCTTCACTCATCCATAATTATATTTTATTTGTTGTCCTCTTTTTTTCCTGGAGAATTCAAATCACTTTCATATCATTGATGAATTGACACTCTCATTTATTCTGAGTTAAACCCACTCGGTGTAGGAAGTGGAGAGAGAACAGCTCGATGGAGGATTCGTCCAACCGTTCTAGGGGAATGATTCATAGCTCGATTTCTTCATTAAAGTCTACGCTATTCGGACAGGAAGAATAAAGATGATGAATTTCTCGTATTTTATTCATATTTATTGCTTCTCATCCACGCATTATTTCCAGTCAGTGACAAGCCAGTGAGGAGGGTCCATATTTAGTGCCTGAGAAACGATGATGTTTCGAAATAACCGCTCTAAGGATCATTATATCACGGAGGCGCTAAGTCGCTAAGCGCTATATTGTGCCCAGCGCTGAGGAGAATAAGCTCTAGGATCAGACTTATCATAAATCTGATCTAGTCCATAATTTGAACTTTTTCTGGGTTAGCTTGCCGAGCAATGATTTCCTTCGTAGAAGGATTTTAAGCACAGAATCGGTGCGCTTCGTCGGAGGCATGTAACACTCACTTTATTTACCTTCCAGTCGCCTGAGTTTTCTTAATGCGGCCATAAACGCTTGCCTGAAAGAACACGAATATAATTCTGATTTATTGGGCACGGCACGTTTGCGAACAGTGGTTGCGCGATGTTTTCCAAGATGTTGCGAGCATAAATCCATGTCACTTGAGTGTCTTCTCTCGCCTCCTCTAGCGCCGGGATGGCCTAAAGAGTCGAATAGCTAAATCATCACCTGACATTTC
>JAJTWR010000044.1:1165000-1232500 GCA_021613335.1 Whitmania pigra | reverse complement strand
CTCACGGTTCTTGTGGAATTGATAATCGTTCCAGTAAACAAAAGAGCAAAATTTCCGAAAATTCTTCTAATCGGAATCTATCCTCCAACGCCGCGTCCAAGTCGAGTAACGTTTGTCCTGCTCTAGAAAGTGAACAAGGTCGTAAAAATCTTCCTGAAAACTCCGCGGAGGTTCCGTCTGAAGGAGCATGGATAGACAAAGTTCCCATTTCGACATGCTCCTCGGAAAATTACAATAGCGATCAGAGCAGCGTAAAGAATCGTCAGAACAAATCCTGTGATAAAGACGTTGGAGACGCGAATGCAGCGGAGAGCGATAGTCAGTTGGTGGAAGTTTTTCCGGTCAAGAAGAATCAGTTAAACTTGGGTGCAACTGTGCACGATTTGGAGGCTGCCATGAACAAACACTTGCCTGCCTCGTCATCATTCACCTCTTCCCATCAATTGTTTACTTCCGGTTACTTTCACTCCGGCATGCTAGGAATCCCGAAATCAAAACCTTCCACAATACAATGGATAGGCGGAGGAGGTCTAATGGGCCAGCCTTGCGTGTCCAATTATCACGCCGATTTGTCTCTGTTAAGGTCTCTGTATCCAGGAAGGGAGTCAGTCATCAGATCTAATGTCTATAGCCAGGGAAGACTCCAATCCCACCAGCAGCTGCAGTATTACCAACCAGAAGCCCAACCATCGCAGCTTACTCCACCAGGAGGAGACACGTTTCAGCAGACATCATCTTCTAGCTACTCAAAAACGTCCGGTACGACCGGCGGATTTTCACCTTATATCAGCTACAATTCTCACGGTCTTTCCGAGGGTTATTCGGTCACGCCACCCTCTTCCGTTTCACCCCAAGACCCTCCACTTTATGCACCTCTTCAGTTGTTTGACCACCTCCATCACGATCAAACGGCTGGGTTTGCAGCCCAAGCTTATGCCAGGGACTCTAGCGAATCCAACTCTTCCCAATTAAAAGCCCCAGTCCATCCCAGCATGCCAGGAAGCCACTACGGAAATTACGACCATTATTATTATCACCACCAAACCAATTTTAATCCTAGTTATAATGGCCACGGTGTGAGCATGGTCCCTTACAATCCTTACATGAGCGGAGGGCCCGTTAATGGACCGCATTTAGAATCGATGAAAAATCTTTGGTGATACATTCCACATGAACATTCCACAGTTACACGGATGAGTTTTAAACGGTTTTTACTAAAAATTCTAATGTTAGATTTGCATTTAATTAATTGTTGTTCGATGAATAAAATGTTTTTGCAAATAAATGACAAATGCTGGAATTAATTTGCCCTTGACATTTTTCTGAGTAAAATCCAGCTTATGGAGTTCAGCTTAAATCATGTACGCAAATCAAACTCAGCCCTAACTCCAATCGTGGAAGGCTGCGCAAATCTTTTCAGTTCGTCGGCAAAAACTATCCCAGTTCAACGGCGAATCTTTGTTTATGTTTGTACATTTTTCTATCCTGCTCTCTAAGTTCGTTATTTTATTAAATCACCTCAGAATAGGAATACCTCTTGTATTCGCTTTATATTCAATACACGATAGACGCTTTGGCATTTCACCATTAACGAAACGTAACCAATTTACTTCATCTGTGGTTATTAGGATAATTGATCGTCATTCCTCATTTATGAGAACGCGGACAATTTAAAATGAAATTGGAATTGCGACGACACTGATGTCTGATACTTTCATTTCCTTAACTTTTCAGATTCCTGAGATCGAAACGTGAGTCAATAGTTTCCTGGTATATCAAAATACAATATTAACATGATGAACCACTGGCTATTACTTTCATAATCATCAATGGAGCAATAAGCTACTAAGATACGTTATTAAGAAATAATAATAATAATACATTGCATCATCCAATACCACATTCAATGATTCTTAACCACAATTACCTTGTAAATCTTCAATTGCTTTTTATCTTTTGTTTTAAAATGCTACAATTTCATAATTATTTTTTCCTTTGGCATCACGAACCATGCAACATTATTCGTTCAATTCATATCAATATATTTCAGAGAGGTTCATAACAGAAAAACTTGCATCATATTTTAATAACAAAATGTTTAATAAACCACTGAATCATTAAATGAATTAATATTAAATAAATTAAAAAATAATAATTTCAAAGATTGAAAATTTCACTTTGTCTTAATTAATTGTTATTCTCATTAAACCTGGATTTGATTAGGGAGACTAGTAATCAATGAACGACTAAAATTTCTACCTCGAACACTGCGAATTTTTTCATATGCTACATTATACATTTATACTATATTGTATATCTTCATTATCTCGGGCATCTACCGCTTTTTTCAATGCTTTAATCGCATTATTAAATGTATTAACCAAATGTGGTACCATGTGCCGGAGCCCGCGTACAAGTACAAATGTGACCACCTATTTGTCTTTGCGTCCACACCACATCAATTTATTAGCATTACTAATTTAATGGACTTAAGCAAAATGGAGTCAATTAAAAATATTATAAAAGTAACATTTGATATTATCACCTAAAAATACAAATATTAATTATAATAATAATTATAATATTATAATTATTAATTATTAATATTATTATATAATATATAATATTATTAGTTATATTAATTATAATTAATTATAGTTAAGTATTAATAAATAATAAATATTAGCAATATTATAATATTAACAATATTACAATTAACTATTATTATTTTTATCAATGCGTTGTGAAAGCCCTCGTTAAACTGTCGCTGTATGGATTATTTCTTGATTTTTCTTGGCGCTTTGTTTAATTGTCGAAGTTTTATGTTGCGTACTTCATCTCTGACACATTAGTTTATAAAACTCAGAGTATGAGCCATATCTTCTTCTTCTTCTTCTTGTTTTTCTTAACAGTTGACTTTCTATCTCACAATTTCGAAGATATTAACTACTTATTGCTCTAATAATTCTAATAATGTAAATTAATATTAGAAATTTAAACAAACATCTAAAAAATATAATTCAACATTATTACGTACATTAATAAGCCAATACCTTTAAATAAACCAAATAATAAATAAGGAGGCTTGCCCATTCAGTACAATCTCAAGACTTTGTATATCAATCATGATCGTTATCATCACCATTGCGACAAAGCTAGAAATGATAACGCCACGGTTAAACGATCAATATATACAACAAAAAATGCAAAACCAAAAAACACATGTCACAAGATAATTTCAGAATAACTAAAAATTGAAGTAGCCTCAAAACCGCCAGTGAAACATCACTCAAAACGTAACGTAACAGTCACTCCACATTAAGGTGCATCTTGCGAACATATAATTGTGCCACATAATTCATGTATATCTTCTATTACTTATCGTGAACTCCAGGAAGTCTCTGGAAAGATCTTATAAATTAATCTTAAATAGAGAAATTAGAGAAATCACAAGGCATACCATATTAAATAATATATTTCTAATAATGCCCCATAATTTGCATATATCCTCCGATACTTAGTGCTTAGTAATATAATAACACAATAAGGTGACTAATTATAATAAACGATTAAAACAACTATTGTCGTTGTTAACACTGTACCGAAAATGTGTATAGAATAGAAAAAATAACAAAACTTAAAAAGTGCGCTGCTGCGGAGTCCAAATTCTGCTTTATGACTTTGTCATTCAGGTAAAGTTTGTAAAAAAAAAATCGAAGACGCTATTTTTTTAGCATTACCATTAAATACTTGCTATTTATGGTTAAATTCATCTGTTTATAATAAAAAAAATTGAACTAAGTAAAATAAGTATTTGGTAAAAACGTTTGTTTTATACACTAGAACAAGCGTTCTTTAGACCGATGCAATTCTAAACAACTGGATTATTTTTAGAAACGTGTACATAATATTTATCTACGTGATGTCTCGCTTTTTATGGAATGCAAAATAACTTGTGTAATTTAATCAACTATTTTAAAGAGTTTGAGTCTCTTTAGAATTGTCTAATTTTACCTGAGAAAGCAATCGTGATAATTATAAACAACGCCAAAACATTCTTCAGTTGCAGGCAGGCATTTTAAAAAATCACGTCGAAATCTCGTACATCTAAATAGTGATAAAACATCTTAGCAATCAGAGATGCATCCTCTCATGCATAGGAAAGTTTCTCTTCATCATTCCGATGTTAATAAATATGAAGATAAAAGTGTGCAGATGGTGTTGGAGGGTACTCTGGATAATCTTCCCCCGCTGTCTACAAAACTTGTTCGTGTTTTTATCAGTTCCACATTTTCAGGTAATTTTTATACTTGCCTTAAGTGCTTTTGTTTTTTTTTAACCATTTTGAATGCTTGGTGTGGACTAGACATGAAGTTTTTCTGATCAATTAGATGTCTGCAACTGCAAAATGTCTGAATTATTTTAGCCAGTATTTGTGTGCCTATTTGATTTGCATCCATTAACAAATAATTGCATCGTTAAAATTGTTTTAGTTCTAAATAATTTCAGATATGATCCAGGAAAGGAATGCCCTGATGGAACATGTTTATTATAAGTTGAAAAAATATTGTTTGGAAAAATATCGACTGGAGTTTCAGGCGAGTGACCTCAAGTTAAATTCAGAGAATGAAAGATTTGCATCTTTGTAATGCTTTAATAATCTTGCATTTTATTGTGGCAAATATAATACATTTATATTTAAATAAAATAGACTTATTGATAATTCACTTTTGCTGCAAAGGTAGAATAATTTTGATAGTCTTATTTTATTATATATTATACATCAAAAGCACTCTACTGACCTGCAATTTAATTGTTTGCCAGCTTATTGATCTGAGATGGGGTTTGAGAGAAGAATCGCAAGACGATCATACGATAATTGAATTTTGTATAAAAGAAATTGAAAACTGTAAGCGTCTTTCAATTGGACCGAATTTTGTGGTAAGACAAAACTGAGATCTCAAGACTTTCATTCAACTCCATTCATGCTTAAGTTCTTTAGCCTCAGAGTAGTAATTGCATCAAGATTTTTAGCTGTTAATAGATAAAGTAAATTTATTAAATTAAGTACATATTATATGTTGCTCATTTACTGTTATGAAATTGAAATTATTTCATTAGTTTTGAGCAGCTATTATTAATATTTGATTTTAGGCCTTATTGGGTCAGAAATATGGTTTTCGTTCATTCCCATCAAGTATTGAGGCTCAGAAATTTGAAATGATGAGAGATGCTCTCTTGAAAAATGGCAAAGATGTTTCTCTTCTCCTTACCTGGTTCAAAAAAGACACAAACATCATTCCCAATGTTTACATGTTGCAGCCAATAAGCTCAATTCTAAAAGGTTATAATAAGGTAAGGTTTGTTGAATGTGTTTTATGTATACCTTGTAATTAATTGATTTATCGATATTAGCCTCTTAAACAGTTTTTGGCCTGCTTATTTAATTTCATTTGCTTGTATTGAACTACAGGAACTGGCCAGACAAGAATGGGACAAAATTTTTCTCTCTCTGCAGCACATTTTACGACTTGGTGTTCTGATTTGTTTGGAACAGGGAAGAATGTCACCGAAGGATAAGGATGTGTTCTTTACCTCAGGTGAGCCTGTTACATCCGTCGTGATTAGTTGCTAATGTTTACATGGACCTTCAAGTGTTGGACGTAGTTTTCTTATTGGATGTAGTTTTCTTATTGGATGATGATTGGGGCATTATGTGGTGTAATAGATAGATGTCTTTAATTCATAGCATGACTACTTGCATATATCGATTCTACCAAATGGGATAATAAGGAGTCGTTTTGTAGGGTAACATTAACTAAAGAAAATTGTAAATTATTTTGATCTTCTAAATTTCTGTGATTTTGGTATTTGTGTAAGGATGAGGATTTATTTAAAGCAAGTGTAAAAGAATGAACGGATGATTATTTTCCAAGAGATATGCATTAATTATCAGCAGTTGCAGGTTATTTAAGCCGTGCTGATAATTTATGCAGAACATTATGTCATTATTCAGGAGAATTAAATTCTACATCTGCTTATTCATCGTTGCCATTACTCATCATTACCAATGCCATGATTATCATGCTAACTCATTATCATTTACTACAAAGTTTCCCTGTAATGCTGCACTACTTCTTGTTTTCATACTGTGAAGCACATCTAAATATTAAAAATGTACTAATCTCTCCTTTATCTTTATTCTTATGTTATGCAGATTATTTGCTCCAAGCTATTGATTTGAGCTTTCGTTAAAATGTGTTAGCATTTGAATTATTTGGCACCAGCCTTATTTAAACTTCTTGAAACTACTATGTCTTCTATTCCTCACTCCATTTAAGCCAATTATTTTGTTCCAAAATATGATTAAAAAGTAATTTTCAATAAAATGTTTGTTTCCTATGAAAATACCTTAAATAATGTCACTGCTCTTGTCACTTGAAAAAATTTTATAAAATATTGTTACATTGGTTAGAGCTTCATCTTCTAAATAATACTTTAAATTTGTATTTCAGTGACTGAATATGAAATCAAGAAGGGCATGTTGGAGTCCTCACATCCACAAAATTCATCTTTGTGTTTCACAAGAAATATCAGCAACCTCGAAGATAACCTAACCAACAAAAGAGCAAATAAATTCATTGACATAATGGCCGAGCCTGATATTGTGGACAAAGATGCTCAACAGATGTTACTCAACCTGAAACATGGTAAAATAAAACCTCTGCTGGACAAAACTCCAAATATGGAGCATTTCGAAGTCACATGGGAAGATCCTGAGAATACAAACCCGAATGAGAATGAGGAATACCTTAATAATTTCTGCGAGGTAGATTATTTCGTAGTTGTTTATATTTCATTTTGATTAGTCCATTGCTTCACATTACATCATCAATCTTTCATAATTCAGATACGGATTGGAAATCCGTGTTTGCAATTTTTTTTAGAATTTATTTGTTTTCAGGCATTTGAGAATAAAATGAAGATGCTCATTGACAAAGCCATGATTTATAAGAGGCACATTTCTCGAAATTCTCATATTGTTGAAATACATCAGCATTTGACGATGTGCAAAATACGAAGCCAGGTTTTCAAAGGACGTGAGGAGATTATCAAAAAGTTAAAATTTTATCTTACCAGTCCATCCTGTTATCCATTGGTTATTTATGGACTTTCTGGCTCTGGAAAGACATCAGTACTGGCCAAATGTGCCAGCCTCATTAAGTTTTGGTTTCCAGGTTCAGCCCCTTATCTCATCATTAGATTTCTAGGTTTGTTATTGATATTATTGTTTATTTGTATCTGTAACATTGCTATGGGATGGCTTGCATTGCTTCATGATTTATTGACAGGTACAACGTCTCATAGTTGCAGCATCCGTTTGGTGCTATACAATTTGTGCTGGCACATTTGCCAGATATTTAATGAAGATCCTTCAAACATTCCTGGAGAATATAGTAACTTAGTCAAATATTTCCACGACATTATTCAGGTAAGAATTTTATTTTTTTTATTGAAGTCTTGCTATTTAAACTCTATTTTATTTGTTTAACAGAAAGTGAATAAAGACAAATCTATTGTGATCATTTTGGATTCCATTGACCAGCTGAGTCAGACACACAAAGCTCACAATCTGGCCTGGCTACCAAAATCTCTTCCCCCAAATGTTCACATGATACTTTCCACTCTTTCCTATGAGCATGATTTGCTAGAAACTTTGAAGGTTTTGTATGAAGGCAAATCAACCTTTATTGAAATAGAACAATTGGGAACTGACCTGGGCATTAGTCTCATCCAAGAGTGGATGAAATCTGCAAATAGGGATTTGACAGATCAACAGTTCTACGTAGTTAATGAGGCCCTGTCAAAGTGCAGTTTGCCTCTCTATACAAGACTAGTGTTTGAGGAAATTTGTCGATGGAATTCATTCACTCCTCTTGATTTGACAGCACTTAAGCCATCTGTTAAGGAAATCATCAACAAACTTTTTGATAACATTGAAAAATATCATGGAAAAGTATTCGTTATGCATACCTTATCGTATTTGACAGCTTCCAAAAATGGCCTCAGTGATGTCGAGTTAGAAGACGTTTTGTCCCTAGATGATCTCGTCTTAAACGATGTCTTCGAACATTGGTTACCACCAGTAAGAAGAATACCACCTCTTCTCATTCCACGACTTCACGATGCGCTATCAAGTTACCTGATGGAACGTGAAGCGAACGGGATTATAGTTTATTATTGGTATCACCGTCAGTTCATTTTTGTTGCCAAGGATAGATATTTCGACAAGAATATTTCCCATAAATACTACATCCATTCGACTCTGGCTCATTATTTTCAAGGAACATGGGGAGGTGGCCAGTTGAAGCCCTACAAATGCACTGAAAATATTCAAAAACTCATGAGCACCAAAAGAAAGGAGGCAGACCAAGCAGATAGAAAAGTTCCTGTTCAGCCATTGTGGTACTCCTCCGAAAACTACTCGCGGACAAAAATTAATTACAATCTGAGAAAGCTGAGTGAATTGCCTTACCATCTCATAGAAAGCAAACGCTTTATAGACCTTCATTCTGATGTGCTCTTCAACTACAGTTGGCTTCACTCTAAACTTTCTGCCATGTCTCTCCATGATGTACTCTCTGATTTTAGGTCTGCCATAGAATTTGGAGATAAAGACTCCGAAGTTTCACTCGTCTTCAATGCTCTGAGGATCGGTGGATCCTTCGTTAACTCAAACCCTAATACTCTTGCTTTTGACCTTTTGGGAAGGCTTCTAGTGTACTACGATGACAATCATCTGGGCATTAGATCCCTGCTACAACAATGTGACGAAAAGTCCAGATGTCACTCTGCTCTCATTCCTCTTCACCAGTGTTTTGATCCACCTAAGTCTATGCTTCTCTATATTCTTGAGGATCACTCGCAGCTGGTTGTTGATTTAGTTTTTACTCCCCAAGAGCTGATCTCTATATCTTGTGATGGAACTTTGGCTTTTTGGGACATGAGTTCTGGAGAATGCATAAGAACCATATCAAATAGTAATTTTATGTCTGGCCATAATACAAAACTGTACACTTCTGCTGATTTTAAATATTTGATTGTTGACTGCGATGCTACCAACAGTCCGATACTTGTTTATGACTTAAAAACTTATCAATTTTTGCATTCTGGTGGCAGACGTCTTGCAACTCAAAAGAGAGGTTTTCTGGCAGGCAACATTTTATGTCGTCAGAAAAATTTTATCGACATCAGAACGGGCGAGACGGTAAAATCTCTTGACAACTTCATCAAATCAAAGAGATACGTTGTTTGCAGCATCACACCGAACCAACAATTCTTAATAATAGGCGATGATTTACATTCGAAACTTTTTGATTTTGCTACCTGCGCTTTAGTAGCAACCTTCCCTGCTTCGAAAATTCCTTCTATCATTGTGATAACTGATGACAGCCTGTTCGCCTATGTCGGTTACACGGAAGACTGCATGTTCAAAGTTTGGGACTTGGACCCCACAAGTAAATCGTTTGGAATGGTTTTAAATGAGTTTAATTACAAATCCATTCCGAATCATCGATTTTTGGAAGGAGCTCGTGAAAATTGTGCTTTGAATGAAATTGCCATCTCGCCCATCGATCATACAGTTATTGTGCTTAACATCAGAAGGTGTAATTTGGTTCTGTATCACACTAAGTTGGAGTGCGATCCTGTTCCCTTTGACATGAAGGCCATACATCCCACAGTTAAGACATGCCTTTCTAATGTCACTTTCAACTATAATGCAGTTCTTGTTCTTGCCAGCGATAAGAATTTTATTCATGTTTGGGATGTCAAGACAAAGCAAGTGTTGAACTCGATAACTCTTCACAGTTCTCAAGGATTCCCATGGGTCATGTCAAAAAACAATCTGGTTGCCACTGCGTCAAATATTCACACGGCAATAAACATTTGGGATCTGGGCAAGGTGGATTTGAAAGAAACTGTAAATATTGTAGTTTATGAAGGACCTGTGGATATGATTACATGTGCTTATAAAGTGAGACTTGCCTATGTCAGAAAAGTTGTTACAACTAACAAAACTTACAAGTACTTAGATAGCTTTGGTATTGATGTTTGGAACATAAGTACTGGTCACAAAGAAACATTTCTCAACTTCGATTGCTATGGCAAATTGGAAAAACTGGAAGTCTCTCCCAGTGGAAATATGATTGCTCTCTTGGTATGTAGCAAAGAAACTTATGTTGTGGTACACAATCTGAAAACAAGCAAGGTCATTTGTACTTTAGAAAAACCTTTTTGCAAGTCTTTTGTCATTAGCTACAACTGGGAGTTTATTTGTTTGTATTGTAAGGAGGATGAATTAGATTGTACTTATCTATTTCAAATGAAGGATGGTAAAGAAGTCTTCAAGTGTCAAGATGCAAAAGGAGCCATATTTACTAAAGATGACAAATATCTTCTCTATATTGATCGCAGTCAGATGATCTTGGTTTATTGCTTTGCAAAAATGGCACCAGTTAAATTCATTGCTTGTAATCCTTGTTCGATAATGCCTTTGCCTGTCAAACATCGCCATGTTTTGGTTAACAAATCAGACAAAGCAGAAGTTTGGGACTTTCATGAATGTAAAATAGTTAGCACTTTGAATGGTACTTCAAAACATGGAATCTTAGATATTTCGAAGAATGGTAAATATGGAATCGATGGATTTCTTCAAATTTATGATTTGGAGAGTGGAGATGTGATTGCAAAATTTTCTGATGAAATGTGCAGCAAAGAGATTCACTTTGTAAAGTTTGTTTACAATGGTGAGTATGTAGTCTGGATTGATGAATTCTCGGTAAAAGTTGGCAGCATCAACAACCTGTCGATTGTTGCTAACACTTGTACTCATGAGCGACCTGTGAGTTTAAAGCTTCTTGACAGAGGCTACACTATTCTTCTAGGAAGAGAAGATGGTAGGTTTCTTATGATGAAGTTGGTTATTCACATGGATCATTTTAGGCCCATAACCCCATTAAGTAGAGCTGAGTTTTTGCTTGATTGTGATATCGGAAGTACAGAAGACTTTGATATGCTGTATAATTACGAACCTGTGAGTACAAGAGACAGCGAACTACCAAAACCACCAGAATCTCTTAGATCTCTCATGCTACACAAAAGTAAAAAGCCGCATCTGATTTCTTCCATCTCGCAAAATGCTCTTCCTAGAACAAAACACAAACGCGCTTGCTCCTCGGCAAATGTCATTTCTCCAGAGTTGAAGGAATTTTCGCCGGGATCAAAACATATTTTTAATGATCTTTTTTTGAACGTTAGAAAGGTCGCATCATCTACTTCTTCGGCAGATGTCTGCTCAGAAAATCATGATTCTTCAGATGAAAGTTTGCTTGGAGGAGTGTCCTCATTTGCATTTAGTCAAAGGAGTAAAAGCATGCAGGATATATTGTCTTCAAACTCTGATAGATTCCTAAATCAAAGTTTGGAAAATTTGGATTCTCCTGCTACTCCAATATCTCCAAGAAAGTCGAGAGGCAAAATTCAGGCATTTTTTGGCAAGTTTGGCACCTACAGGAGAAAACCCAGGGGACTTCCTCAGGCATCAGCAATAACGACAAGCAGAGAAAACCTGTAAACATAAATTCCAGTTTTAATCACCCTGTTGGTAATCTTACATCAAGCTGATTCCTAAGCATTCCATTGCTTTATTGTGTCCTGCAAATGATTGACATTTTCTTCAAATGAGTTTGGTGTTTAATCGAGTTTCAACTTAGTGGATGCAAATTTTTTTTTTTATTATGTTAAATCATGCTGATTTTAAGTGCCTTGAAATACGAGAGTATGTGATCATTTAAGCTCGTTGTTGATTTGTTCCATATAGAAGCAATATTTACTTATTTATTTATTTATTATTTACTTACAATATCCTGCTAAAGCCTCAAAAATTTGTGTGATGCCATGTTAAAGAGATGCAAATGTGAGTTTCATTTCAGCAGAAATTGTCTTGGTGATTTGGGAATTCTTTGGAGCTTTATTAGCTTATTAATAGCACTCAATTGCTTGAAATTTTCTTGCAATATTAACTTTAAGTCAGATACAATTCTCCAGTCATGTGTTCCCCAGACCCGTTTCATTTTTATTTGGCAATTTTCACTCTATTAATCAACCTTTAATTTCAAATTGTAATAAAGGATTCCTTTCAAGGGAGGATCTAACATATGATGAGGTTTTCTTAGCTGTTTATAGCGGAGATTATCTGTTTATTTCTCAGTAACATTTCGATTGATTTTTTTCTACTAGGCCTTTGAATGTCTACTGTGAGTTAAGTATAGTAAAGCTGTATAGTAAGTGTTACTGTGGCATGTGCGTTTTAATTTATGATTTCATTTGTTCTATTTAATGAATAAAGCCCACATTTTGCCTTAAGATATCCCTTGCTGATTTTTGCACTTGATTTGTCATGGATTAGTTTTAGTGGACAAAGGTATAATTACGAGCCTAACATCTGAAATAAAGCATAATTAAAAGTTCGTTTTCCTTCAAATTTCATCGTGACTGTGTGAAATACACCTAATGTTGTCATTGAGAATTATGCTTCGCTCTACTGTAACCTTGGTGCCATGAAAAAAAAAAACCCAGAAGGTGGCAATGCCCTGCTCAACTTGATAAAATGACTGATTCTCAAAAGTCAATAATCAAAAACGTCCCAACAGCAGGAACATAATTGGAGGGAGGAGTCAATAGCCAAAAGTCATTTCCTCACGTTTTACGTGGTTTTGCACCCTGAATTTTGACATGGGATTATGATAATGATTCTTTTTTTGTCATTATTATAACCATTTCATAATGATTATAAAGTAATTCAGTGTTTGGAGTTGTGATGATAGCCAAAACAAAGTCTCCTCGAGTTGTGCAAGGGTTGAGGGTTTGCCTCCAGGGAAAAAGCTAGAATGTTGTCCCTGCTCAACAGCTAATCGAGAGAACAGCAGGATTCAGAGGGCCGCTGCCCCAACTTAGATGGCGTCCCTATCATAGCACCTTACACATTCATTTATTATTATCATCATCATTATTATAAATAATTTTTGGTTGTTGTAACAATGTAAATCTGCAAAATTTTCGCCTAAGTCAGTCGGACTTGGATTATAATTTAAAAAACGCGTGTTCTACGTCTGTAAATAAAAGATACAAATATAAATTAATTGCTTGCTTTAATTAAAATGTTTAAATAGAGTTATATTTATATAATAGTTCCTTTCTAAACTTTATCCAATTTTTTAAAAAGGTTACATTGTGGTATTCATGCATCTGTGTGTAAATGAAACTATTCTAGTTTGAAAAGTCGGATTTTTCGTAAGATTCATTTATAATATTACTAAGTTGTTTTTATTAATGTGCAATAATAACGCTCTAATATATAAGAAATTTAATAAGACATGTATAAATAATAAATTCAGTAAAATTTAATGTGTTTATGTTGGACTCAATTCGGCGGTTTGCCGATTTGGAGTGTGGAGGTATTGATCAACTTTTTTGAGGTGTTGGTTTATGTTAGTTTGCTGCACATTGGCCAAATTGCGATTTTTATTATAAGAAAGAAATCAGAGGCTAACACACTTTCTATGGAATTGGTTCTAACGTTTATTTCTGGCTTTCTGTATTAATGTTTGTGTAATGAGGATGCAATGGCATTGATAAAGCAAATGGAGCTTTGTTCGAAGCTGTTTTAGATCATGCTTTAAGCAGATTTCATTTCTTATATACAAAGCTTCGAATTATGATATTATTACAAAGAAATATATTTTGTAGAATTTATAGTTGATTGTGGTTTGTAACATTAAGCCTTGGACAACTACAATTTGGAGCCTAGACAGATATGGACAGTTTGGAGGAAGGGAACCATGTGACATTAAATGAATTAGTTAACATCATTGATGAAGAAGATGAACTTGCCCAAAATGCTGATGCTGTTTTGGGAGGAAGTGATGACAGAAATTGTACATACTTGATGGTTAGATTTGAAGTGTGTGTTCTATACTTTGAAAATGAAGATAAAGTGCTAATGATGTCATATATGGCAAGATGTAATTGAACCTTGTAGTATTGCAACTGGAAATGTTAAATCTGGAAATTTCTGTTCCACAGGGTTATGTCCCTAGACAAGCACTTTATGCCTGTAAAACATGCTATGGTAAGTTTGAAACCGAGGAATGCGCTGGTGTTTGCTTGGCTTGCTCTTTGGAATGTCATGATGGACACGAGCTATTTGAGCTATACACGAAGAGGTTTGGACAAAGTCATTAAATTAATATCAAATGATGTCTAACCTATGGCTCTGATTTAAGGAATTTTAGATGTGATTGTGGCAACAAAAAATTTCCTGAAGGATTTACTTGCAAGCTTTGCCCAGTTAGACTTAAAAAAATTGGTTCTTATTTACATACAAATTTTTTAAACTGTGACCTTTTGCAGAAAAAACTTGACTGTAATGAGGGCAATGTATATAATCAGAATTTTAAAGGTTTTTATTGCATTTGTCGCAAACCTTATCCCGATCCAGATGATCCGGTGAATGTCATTTTTGTCATGTTTTTTTGCTGACAGATTCTAATTTGTTTTGTTGGCAAAATACTAGTTTTGATTTTTTTCATGATCTTCATGCTTATTTAGTTGTTTATCTAGAACTTATTTCAATAGATTGAAGATGAAATGATCCAATGCATGGCTTGTGAGGACTGGTTTCATGGTCGGGTAGGTGTTGGAACAGCAAAGTTCAATTTACAACAAATTTACCAGTTGAAATTAATCAACTGTTTATGCAGCACTTAATCCCAAAGAATGTTGACAGCCAGGATTATGATGAAATGGTCTGCTCATCATGCATGAAAAAGAATTCATTCTTATGGAAATATGCTAAGCTCTGCAAAGGTTGATTTCTTTTTTTAATTAGTTTCACTAATTCTTTTTGATTCAATTTCTTAATGTTTCAAGGCATATTTGAGAAACAAGACTTACCAGAAGATAATGCTGACAGGGATGTAGACATTGTGTCTGAAGCTGATAAAGTGAATATTCAACCAGAAGAAATAGATTGCAAAGTACATCGACTTTCTGAAGTTGTTGCGCATGCTGATTCATCTGTGTTTTTTCCATTAGACTGGAGAAAGCAACTATGTCTCTGCATAAACTGCAGGGTATGTATCTTCATTTTAGTATGGGATAATTAATTGTATGTGTGATCTCATAATGTTTGCATAAGTAAATGCATTATATTTAGAGTTGAAATGTCTCTTCTATCTTTCAGAGATTGTACAGTGAAAATGGTGTGGAGTTCCTGGTGTCAGAAGGTGATAGCATTGCAGAATATGAAGAAAAGGGGAAGGCCAACTCATCTAAAAGCTTTTATGATGCTCATGTTTCCAATCTGAACCACGTGCAGAAAGTTGAATTAGTCAGAGGTTTGGCATCTCCTTTCTAATTAATTTGATTATTTATTGTTTTGCTTACATTCATATGATGTTATTTCTCAAACCTTTTTTTTGTAAATCAAGCTTTGATTTTATAGGCTTTATGGACCTTAAGTCTGGTCTTACAGACTATTTGAAGAAGTTTGCTGAGAGTGGTAAAGTGAGTTGCAAACATAAATCTTTACATAAATCGTAAATTACATTTTTTGATATAAAGTCATAATTGGGTCATAGTTGAAATTGTTATGAGACATATCAATTTACATGAAATTTTAAGGTTGTCAGAGAAGAAGACATAGCTGAGTTTTTTACTGGTCTTCAAGCAAGAAAGAAGCAAAGAACTGATTCTTATAACAATGTTTGACAATATAACTTAACAGTGTTTACAAACATCTCTACCAAGCATTTTTATGGTGAACCTTAAGATGGGAGTTTTACCTATTGATTTGATTTCATTGCAAATATTGGGTCAAGAAATTGAGTAGATGTAGGTACAGATTAAAAAAAGGTGAAACCCTCTTATCTCGACCTCGTTTAACTCGCCAACCCTATTAAGTCGACGCTTTCGAAGTGGAGCTGCCAAATTCCCTAGTTGTCTTATCATTTTCTCATCGGTGTCAATGCTTTATGTCGCTTAATATCTCGAGCACATAAGAAGGTCAAATTCGCCTTTTTACCTGAGTTATCTCGATCCTTTGACTAATTGGTGACTTAGAAGTGGAACTACAAAATTCCCATATTGTTGTAGCATTTTCTCATCGGTTAGACTCTTTTATTTCGCCGAACCGAATTCACTCTTGTTGAATTTGTCAGCTATTCTGTTTATTTTTTTCGTTCTAAAAATGTCTGTGTTAAGAGAAAACTGGATAGTCAGTCAATAAAGAAAAAGTATGAAGTTATACTGCAGCTGGAAAAAAAACCAAAACCAGCAGGCCATAGTCGTCAGCATGGCATTCCAGCGAACACCATTTCAGGATGGAAAGAGAAGACCGTCATGATAATGCAAATGTCTGTCTTTGATCCAGCAAGAAAAAAAAACAGAATAGCTGAGCGCAAAGATGTTGATGCAGTGCTTCAACGGTTTACGAATTCACGAGCAACAAAACTTTCCGTCAATGGTCCCTTGCTTATGGAGAAGGCGGACATCCTTGCTGCCAAGCTAGGCCTCCTGACTTTAAAGCAAGCCAGAAATGGCTGGATCATTTTAAAAAGAGGCACAAGATCATCTTCAAAGCAATTTAATAATAATAGAACTATTTAATGGAGCCTTAAGCGTAGAGGTGCCTTGGTTCCTGTATGGATGTCCTGAAAAGATAGGTCTTCAGCTGACGCTTGAAAAGCTCGAGCGTAGGCTGTGACCGAGTGATGGGAGGCAGATTGTTCCAGACGGTGGGCGAGGCACAGGAAAAGCTTCGGTTGACGATGGATGATTTTTGGACTGGTTGGTGAAGATGAATTGTATATGAGCGGATGTGATCTGGGATTTGGCGGTGGTGAATGAGATGATATATATAGGGGGATTGGATGTGGTTAAGGTACGATAAGTGAGTAAAGATATTTTGTAAATGATACCGTTATGTTTTTTCATCAATTATCGCATCCCTTCCAACCAGCCAGTTCACTGGCACGCCCCTCACAACACTCCCTTCTGTCTCGTCTGTAGGAATCTTAAAAGCCATTCGAGCATTGCCCAGCAAAACATTTCCTCTAGATCCTTTCCCAACGTCTCTTCTCAAAAAATATTCCTCTAGATCCTTTCCCAACCTATCTTCTAAAAAAATATTTCTCTATTTTAGCTCCATCCCTCTCCAAACTTGCTAACATTTCCTTTAGATCCGGTGTCTTCTCTTACTTGCTCTCCTTGACCCTAATCTTTACAGCTCCGAGGCCCTGACGCTGCACTGCCTACCCATACATTAACGCATCGTTCACAAGTGGATTCATGGCTCAACACTCAATTGCTCACAATTTTGGATACCTATGAGACTTGGAACGTTTGCACGTCGCCACATTGGTTTTCAGTTAACTCGATCATCGGTTATCTCGACGCTTTTTTGGCAAACTCCTAAGCCGGCAATATAACCGATTTTTACTGAATGAAGTGCCACCTAAAATCTTTGAATTGAAAGGTTGTGGAACGTAGGTGAATACCATAAGTTGCAGCTAAAGATCTGCCAAGGCTCAATGACTTCGTGTGGCAATCTTCAGCACAAATTGAAAAGACGGTAGTCAGTTTTTTTTTCTCAATATCAAAAACATAGTCCAAACAATTGAGCAATAACAAAAAAAACTAAAAATGGGTAGTGTCATGGGATACCACACAAATTCCTAAAAATAAAACCTTCAAAAATCAGATTCAAATTTAACAAATCTGTGAAATTTACAATCAGTGCAATAAATTCAGCATCACAAAGTTTTGTTTATCAGCATCTGATGAAAACACATAATTTAAAAATGTCGCAAAAATTTTTATTAGAATGAAATCAGCATTAACGCGTGAGGGAGGTGTCCATATATTCACTTTTTAGATGTATTTATGTCCATTTGTAGTTGGTGTACTTTCTGGGACTGAATTTTTCGTAATCTGTGTAAACAAAGTTTCACATCTTTAATTTATTGAATCACAAAAATCTTTAAGATCAACAAACAGGAACTCAAAAAAAGCTAAGAAAATTCAAAAATAATAAATCTTTAAAATGAGAATGGTAAACGAAAAGATGGACTATTATAAACAAGTTAGTGATGGCACCAAAATTAAAATTTATAAATAAAGCTTGTCACCTCGGAAGTGTGAGAATGGCATTGTTGTAAGTCGGAGGAGTTGGGGGTGGTTTTGGGAGCAAGCGATGAGATCTGCAAGGGATTGAATTAGGTGGCCTTGAAGCCCTAGATAATACTGATGAGATAGGTGAATTGAATAACAGTGCTGGAGATGCAACTGAATCACTGGGAGGGGCAACGGAAGCAACTTGAGTAGCAGGAGTTGAGTAATTCTGCCTTAAATTGGTAGCAACAACATTTTGACAATTGTGAGTCTCTGTGGCTCTTGATTCCATGCTGCTCTTGGCTAAATATTCAGCAGAAATGGTGCCAAGATTTTCATTTGAAATTCCAGAACTGTTAGGATTCTTTGAAAAGCTAAAAACTGATTGATAAGTTGAGGCATTACAATCTTCATTTGATCTTCGGTTAAACAACTCCCTGGTTATTCCATTATTTTTTATTAGTAGTGATGTGTGATGGCACGGCTTATTTCTCTCAATCACTGAATTCATTTTGATTATTCTTGCAGGATATTGTCTTTCCTGATTACTTTCAACATTTCTCTTTTTGTTAGTGAGTTCATTGTCTATAATATCATTCTGTGATGTGCTTAGCTGACTAGGACTTGATTCAATGTCTTTAGTTTGTTCAGTCCAAAAGTTTGTTCTATCAGATGCAAAGGGTCTCCAATGTGTCATCTTTGATTTAAGAATGTCACTACCCTCACACAAAGAATTTGACATATTGACATTATTAGGAGAATTAAATCCATTCTCAAAATGTGATTTGTATCTTGACTTGAAGTCATCTTCAACATTGTCTTTCCACAAAATAACCTCTTTAGGATGGCTCAATCCTTCAGAAATGTTGTTCAAATTGAATCCATTTTTCAAAAAGTTTTCATTTTTAGCAGCAAACAGTGTATTATTGGCTTGGGTTGAAGGGTCCTTGGCAATTTCACTACTTTCCACGATGAATGGACTTCTAGCATTCTTAGAATCTTGGACAGAAATGACAGGCTTGCAAGATGTATCGATGTGGTTTATAAGCTTATCGCTTTTCAGAGACTTGTAACTCCCAGCATCAGACATAGTGTCTTTACAAGAAGGTCCTTCAATTGAAATATCTTGTCGCCCTCTGGCAAAACCTCGAGCCTGAATCTTACAGAGAATTTTTTGTTTCTCCTGTATTTGCTTTAGAAGTAAATAGTTTGATCTCTGCAGGGGAAGAAGAGATTTTGGTGATATGGGTTTGCCTGAACTGCTATCGCCATCATCACATCCTTTCCCATTACTGTCAAGTTCTCTCTTGAAGAACTTTTTATTTCTAGCACCGTCTTCTTCATCAACTTCAGTTTTGTCATCTTCCACTAGAGATATGAACTGACTAAATATACTAAATGGAGCATATTTTTGGGCCATAGTAGAACCCTGATCTTCGGCCGTGTAGAGATTGACAGTGTCTTCCACTGGACATGACTTCTCGTGCTCTTGAAAATACTTAGTTGATTTGTTTATATCTTGACTAGAGCAGACATCTTTTGCTAATTCTAAATCCATATTTTGCAGAGATTTGTTTGAAACTTGAGGTTCTGGTTTTAGTGATTCTCCAGTGCTAATGAAAGCAATTCAATCAATTGATTTCATTTTAAGAAATTGTAAACAAAGTCCTCCAATAAAACAAAATAAAATATGGTATTAGTAACCTGAACTTTGCATTCACAGATAATTTCTGAGGTGAGCCATCTACAGTGTCAGCCCGTTTCATCATCTCTTCTTTTGCTAACAAGTTCTGATTTGCAAAGGTTTGATTTTCCGTTTCAAATAATCTAATTAAACAAAATAAGTTATTTACAAATGGGAAATCACACAAAAAATAAAAAATTACGGTTTAGGCTTTGAATCCAGGCTTTTTTGAGACTTCACCATGGCAGTGATGTCACGCTTCTCCCAATCAAACAAATCATCATCCCTGATACCTCTTGCACTGATACACTGATGCATGAGGCTTCTCAGGTAGCCATAGTCAGGTGTATCAGGATATGACAATGATTGAAGGTGGACCAGAAATGGTTGAAACTGTGCAGGAAGATACTTGAGGAAATTTGTGTGGTCGTACTTCTCTTTCAACAGTCCAACATGTTCTTTATCTTTGATCTTCCTCCATGGTAGATGCCCCACCAGGAATTCAACCAGCATGTAAAACAGAGACCACAGATCATCATGCCTTCCCATTTCCTAAATATTAAAAAATAATAAAAATATAGCAAAGAGTGTTTGCATCTATGTGAGACTAAATTTGGAACATGTAATAAAACTCTGTAAAAGTTAAGGGAGATAATTCAAAACTTAAGATGACTTAGTTCCAGATGTAATCAACATCCTTATAAATTTATAGAAGCATTTAACATATAAACAGCAATTTAATTAAAATGTACATAAATAAAAACCTTATTTTTGTGAGCATTAATAGAAGCATATCTGACAGTTCCCCTAAAGCCAACAATATTCCTCGGTGGCTTTATTTTTCCATCGTTCCCCATCCACTGTCTGGAAAGCCCAAAATCCAACATAAAGACAGTCCTGCTAGAGTTTCCATTTCGACCGACGGCAAAGTTCGACTGGAGACAAACATTTTATTTGTCAAGTAACAATAAAGACTCAGAAAACTGCAATGTTGACATTGAGCCTATTTTAATAAAATATGTTAACAAGCATCTTTTAAGTTACATTATTTGTACTCTAACAAATGATGAAAAATAATGAATACAAACTGGTTTCACATCCCTGTGCAGGAAACCAATGGAATGTATTTCTTCGATAGCATCAATCAGCTGGACAGCCAACCTTGCTGTGGTCGAGACAGAAAAACATGATCTTGGCTGAGATCTCCTTAGCTCTGCAAGATTTTTTCCTTGAAGACTCATGACAATGTAGTTGAATTTCTCATTTCTCCCACAGGCCACAAACTTACATACATGATTCTTTCCTTAAATTGTAAATTACAAGACATAGAACATTTCAAAAAATAAAATTGAATAACAAATTATTCAGTTATCAATTTACACATTTTTGTAATGTAGTCAACTGTTGCAAACCTTGCAACTTTTTCAACACTGCAACCTCCATCTTTAAAACCTGCTTTGGTTGGCTAGTAGATTCAGCTTTTAATGCTAGCTGTTCTTTTGTAACCAGATCAAATGCTTCATAAATCTCCCCAAATCCACCTCCACCCAATTTCTTCAACTGATCAAATGTTTATCAAAGAAATCATATAAATATTGAAATACAACATGGTGAACATGATGAGTAATACAACCATCACCACCATCATTCTGCTATATCTTCTGAAATGGTTGTCATTTACTAATATGCCGGATTTGCTAACCATTGAATAACAGTGCACTGTTATTGCATTGTAACCAACTCAAAAGTAAAACTGTGCAGTTGCAGCCACAACACCACATGAACTTCAGCATAAAGGATTTAGTTAAACTATCAAATCCAAACAATAATCTAAAAAATCTCAAGAATGCTGCAGCATTAAATGCTCAAACAAGTATCAAACAATCATTAGCAAGTACAGACTACAATAGATTTAGTTAAAATGTTAAAAAAATGAAGCATTTAATTGTCATAAGCAAATTACATGATCTATCTTAATATTGTGCAACCATAAAATACACTAACCACTTTCCATCTATCTCTTATGATATGACCAGCATTCATGATATCTTCTTTAGTCTCTAATGATGAACTGTTATTGGCCATTATTTGCATCTTTAAATAGCAAGTTATTATTACATTCATTTTTTCTACAAAGATGATAACTCCACAGTATTTAACTAATTTGACTTGACTTACGCTAGTCATATAATCCTAATTTATCTTAAAGAATTATTCCGTCTATCTTTATCAATTCAAAAATGACAGCCTTTTCAGAAAAGTCTAAATCTTTTAAAACAAGTTTATAACATTCAAAGTGATAAATAATCATACACAAAATATAACTTTATCATCAATCATACTAAGAATGTAATAAAACTGCCTTACTTAAATATAAGTAAAAAAAGTAAGTATTTTGTCAAACATTAAAATCGCATCCCACCATCCAATCCAAAATCGTTCTAATTGAAAAGGTTCGCAAGACTTAATAAGCGAGTTTCATTAAAAATCATCCAAATCATCTTCGCCTCATACAATAAAAATGAATGGTAAATAATAGTGCGACATTAACTAAGCAAATCCGACTTTAATCACGCAATGGCCCGTCCCCAGTTATTAGGGAACAGAGTTTAGAAACAACTAAACACTCATAAAACTAAATCTCCAAATTAACAATTAATGTTATTTTCTTAAGGTAGCAATTATAAGTATCATGTCTCATCTTAAGTGAAACTCGGTGACTAGATATAAACTAAACATAAACATATCATCCATTTCGCATATTTTAATGAAATGTGAATTGAGAAAGATAACTAAAGGCTTCGGTTGGACTTTTCTCTGGGAAAATTTTTAAAGATTTAAGTAGAGTGATCTATTAGCTAGGATGAAAATGACTATTTTTGTGTCCTTATTGGATTTTTAAAATCAATCATTAACTTTCAATGCGATCCCACCTGAAATTCCTGAACTTTCATACATATAGTACAATAACAATGACAAACACAACTGTCAATAGCTAGCCAACACTTTCTAAGCGAACTATACCTTATAATATCTCACAATAAAATACATTACGGACACAGCCGTAGTTATGTGAAATCATGGAGGTTACCATAGAGACGCTAAGGTAATTCAGGACAATATTTGTCACTATGAGGACCGTTTTGTGCATCATCTGACACTCAAAAGAAAATCTCTTGAAACATAAGTATCATAACTCTCTAAGCACTAAAATCAGGCTTTTTGAATCGTTCGTAATAGTCTTACGGTTACGGTTTAAAAATCGTCAAGCGGGTTCATCGTTTTTGGAACATAAGTAACCTCTTCGTGAGACCTTTATTAAATTCGAAAATCAATTGTTCCAGTCTCTGAATGTCAATATAATATTTGCGCGTTTCTAGTGTAAATCACTTTCACCGTTTTTTTCACCTATTCGTTTTTGGACACTATTCTTTAGGAGTATAAAAAAAATGGTTAAGCCTCCTCAACTGATGCTATTTCATCTTCCTTTCATTTATTCTTAGGACTTCTATATACTTTTTCAAACATTCTGATTATGGTATTAGGAACATTTTTGTTGAAGCGATACATTGGTCGTTTAAGGTATTTTTGAGAGTGATGCAAACAAAACAGCAATTAATCATTTGAAAAACTATTCAATTGAAATTTCTAGCTAAAGAATTAGTTTGCCGTTGGACTAAGCAGAAATCGCCATATAACCATAAAATTAATTATCTGTTAAATTTTTAATATAACGAAAGCTCTCATCAACTTTGGAACTTGTTATGTTTATTTTTAACCTGGTTTATTTTTAATCAGCCTTTATGATATCGGACCGATATTAAAAACAAATAAACTAATAAAACCAGTAAATAATTGAATGATTTATATATATATTGGGGGATGCGTTTCATTATAATCAAATGAACATTGTTGACGTCTGCTAATAATCAAAAGCTTTTGCTTTTTTTAGGGTAAAACCGTTCGAGACGGACGCACACATTTTAATGAGATGCTAAGAAAAAATAAAGCTCCACCCCTAAACAAATTAAACTCCGCCTAAAATGAGTAAAAGTGAATCTTTTATCTGCAATATATATTAAGTCATTTACATAGAAGTCTCTAATAAAGTTTTATTATAATTTTGGAAATACTTGACGTCTGACATTAGCAATCGAGTGTTTAAAGTTTACGCTTTGCCTAACCCTAACACTACCCTAACCCCTAACCCTACCCTATCCCCTAATCCTAACCCTACCCTAACCCCTAACCCTACCATATCCCCTAATCTTAACCCTACCCTAACCCCTAACCATACCATATCCCCTAACCCTACCCTATCCCCTAATCCTAACCATAACCCTACCCTAACACTTGAGCGGATCTATTCGGAGCCTAAATATGCGGACCGATTTTCCCTAAAAAGAGATATACCTAAAAATATAACGGATCAAAGATTTACTTTTACTCATTTTAGGCGGAGCTTAATTTGTTTTGGGTGGAGCTTCATTAAAGTAGAGCATCTCATTAAAATGTGTGCGTCCGTCTCGAACGGTTTTACCTTTTTAGTAGATTTAGCCTCGGTTTTGCCTTACAAATTTGCCGATTATTAACAAAGTTGTTGGTCTGCCATCCCATTTCTGCACTTTTCTTACTTAATTTTTACTTAGAATGAAGAAACACATTAGGCTTCTGAGTAAAACTTTGAATGGAAACTTGGGATGTAAGTCGACTACATCTCATAAAAATCGCGCTTATTCATAATTAATTCATTAATCTCTTTTGTAACTCTTATAGCTTTAAATATATCTTATGTCTGCAGGTGCCTGCCTTTTATGCGTAGTCTTGTTCATCGTTTTTACTTATTTATTTTTTTTATCTCCTTTTTTGAAGAATCTCTTCCTTAATGGTATGTTCAATGATGCTTCCAAAATTTAAATATTAAAGCATTTTAATTGATTTGACTACTTTCAAATTGGTATTGCAGCTTTGGACAATTTATCATTATTGATATTATTATTATTATTATCACTATAATCAATCCAAATTGACAATCAAATTTTGAATTTTGACAATTTCATTGCAGAGTCCAATAAATGGGGATCATTCAGGACTTCAAGCTTTAAATCAGCATACATACCTTTGGAACTACAGACTGAGAATTATAAACACTGTGGCATGAAATTGAAGTGTTCAACTAATTCTTTCCCTGTTCATTTGTACACAGGAGTGAAGAATGAGGAATTTCCTCAAATCTGCATAAATGAGAAAAAGTAAACTATTCACCTTGGTTGGTTTATTTCAATAAATTAGATTGGTCTCTAATGTCCAAGATAATTAAAATCTCCTTGAGATTGACTAGATCAGGCATGTCAAACTCAAATAGCTACAGTAAGCTATAACACCAATTCAACAGTTGTATTCTAACATTTATTCAAGATCAATTCAATCATCTTTATGTTTTGTCCAGTGCTTTGATGCCTCATTTTAATGACAATTTTTCATATGTCTGGCTGAAATGTGTTCCAACTTTGATCAGGTATGACAAATATTCATCAGTCAGCCTTGTTCTCTGATTTGTTTTTGTTGTTTTTATGAAGGAAAAAAGACCTGTTCACGCACTGAACATGGCCATAATCCTTGTTGCAAACTTTCTGAAGTTTGTGAGCTTTTCAGTAAGATATGAAAAGAAGCCAGGTATTGGCACTTCCAGATACTTTGGTCCGAGTTTATAATCCGACTGCATTTCTAATAGTTCCATCTGCAAGTTTTCCTCTGCCTTGCCATTCAAAGGTGAATGTTGCTGAGAATAATGCAAAGTGGTGTTCAAAAGATGAGAAATCACAAAATCTTTCCTGAATGCTTATGACAACTCCAGGTGGCTCTCATAATTAGCAAAGGCAAGTAAAGGCTCATTATTGGCAAGGTTTTTTAGCTCTTTGCAGTTTGGAAAATTAACAAATTTTCGTGCTTCGGCTGTTACTTCCACAAGCTAAATTTTGTAATGAAGCACTTGATGTCGTCATACAACTGAGTGATAAGCTTGCAAACCAAAGCAGATGATATCTGAAACAAAAAACAATGAACATAAATTTTTAGACTAACTCTGCAAAGATAAACCGAAGTTCTTAAAATTATTACAACTTATTTTTACATCGTAAATTAAATTTTATAGATATTTGTTGAATTTAACTTTTAAACTGCAATTTTCGTCCTTAAATGAGAAATTGTAAAATTTTTGCTGGCCGCACGTGTGCTTGCAAAGGGCGGAGTGTTTGACATGCCTGGACTCGAGAGATTCCTTGGAAAAGATGGTCCATCTTGTAATTTTGTAATTGCCAATTTGATCTTTTGAGCACTCCTAACATATTCTTGCACAACTAATCAATTTTCAACTGACACTGAACAAATATTAGGCCACCAGTGCAATATTGATTTCTTTTGTCGCACGTCTTTCATATGTTATGATGACATAAGGACATCTTATATGTTCCGTGAACTTTTGTCATATCTGCTGGACCCACTGCAATTATTGCATTTTACGACTTCTTTCTCCTGCTTTATGTCCTATCTTGCCCCATGCATTAGACCGGTTTTTAAGGTGAAGTACTTTCTACCCAAAAATGAATGTCTTAAAATATGTTGACATATTTCAGATTACCAGCAACTAGAATTGGCAGGGGGTTTAATGTTGTTGTCATCAACAACTCGACTTCAAAAATCATCAGACAAGGACATTTTGACATTTTCACTGAAAGTGAGTCATTTTGGAAGGCTTTAGTTGAAAGTGTTAGCTGAGATAGCATGAACAAGAGTTTTTCATTACTTAGGATTGATCATGGTTTCTGATTAAATTATTATTCATAAGGTATTTCAATTAAAGAATATTAATTTAAATGTCTCTAGTTTGAAGCAATTTACAAATCAATAAATAATTATTATCAAACCATCAAAGGTGGAGGGGATGATGGTATCAGCTGATGCTGATTATGTTATTATTTTTACAGCAAGTGAACGGTTGGAAATATTTTTAGAAGTTATGAATACTGGTGATATTGTTGTCATTGTAACTCATGATGAAGCATCTACCAAGTTGGTATTTAATGTTTAACAATCACTGATGTTATGTACATGTTATTTTTTTAATTTGTTAAATAAAATTATTAACAATTTTGTATAAAATAAATCTCTGCTCTTGGTTAAAATCATTCATTGATGAAAAATGCCATTAAAATTACATTCACAACTTTTTTTAATTTAAAGTTTGAAATTTATGATAGATTGTCTGCAAGAGCCCGAAATTTGTTAAATGAATTGGGAAGTGCTTACATTCAGGATTTAGATTATCGTGATGTTTGGATTTTCGTTGGACAGAAAGGAATTAATGGATTTTCAAGTTATGAATATGTTGATAAGTTTTGTCATATCAGAAATCTAAATAATTGTATTTATTTCATGATCTTTATGCTTTTTTAGATTGAATATCTTAAGCCAGGAAGTAATTGGCCAAATCCTATCAATAAAAAATTTTGCATACCGAGCACATGTAAGAAAAATGAGATTGCATACCAATAGAAATAATGATTTATCTGTATAAACATTTCAATAATGTTTATTATTAATGACAATGTTTAGTGATCGGAGCTGTTGTAAGATCTGATCCAATGCCACATGCTAATCCAGAAAAAGAAGTATTTTGTGTCAAGTCAAACCTTAAAAACAGCTTCTGCTCAAGTGAGAGTAGTTTTGATGTTTATTTGAAATGAACCAAATAAAACTTTGTTCCCTGGACTTTCAGAAAGTGCCAGAGATCCTATTGAGGGCAGTGAAGGTGCTGTGATTGAAAACAGTTCAACAAGCCAAGTTCCAATTGTTATTGTTCCTGGTCTGTTTCCAGTTTGCTTAATGAATTATGATGACCACTGACATTGTTACAATTATGTGTATGTTACAAGTTTAGTTTAAATTACAACTCATCAATTATCACAATGTGATGATAGGTCCAGACATCAACTTGTTCCGAATGCAAGCAGAAGCTTTGTTGTTGAACCAAGGAGTTACCTCAGCTGATGTACATGTGAGTGTCAATGTTAATATGAAATTGGGGCAACTGGAACCTAAGTTTTCCTGTTGAAGCTTTATTTAAGTTAAGACATGCCTATGACTTAACTGGTTGTTACCTTTTAAATTACTGCATGATAATTATCGTTAATTACCGCATGATAATTATCATTAATTATTGCATGATAAGTATCATTAATTTGTTACCAAAACATTGCATTGCCATATTCCAGGTTTTTTGCCCTAAAGATGAGATTCATGTGTTACAAATTGCTCAGTTTTTCAAATTTAAAATCCATCATTTGAAGGACTCATTAAATTTCATGGATTATAGAAGTAAATTGCTGCCATTTTTGTTTATGGTTGTTAGGTAATATTGTTTATTATGCAAATAAATTTAATAATCTTCAGAATGGATTAATTAATTTTTTATTGAACATAGTTAATCAGTTTTTCAGATATTAATCATAATTTGTTTTAGGCATTTTACATGAAGCTATTACAAAAACCTGGGAATTGTTTCACACTGCTGTTAGTTAATTTGGTTATCTTTTGATGATGTTTCACAGAGAATTTTTCTAAAATTTATTTTTAGTTATTTCAACAAAAAGGAGAAAGAGAAATTGTTTTCATTTAGATTATAGATACAAAGTGGTTCCCAAAAAATTAGATTCATTTAACCAAAACCTATTTTAACAAAAGATAATTGTTAAATCAATGATTTCATTTACCAAAGCAATATTGCATCATCCTTGAAGAAGGAGTCATTCCAAGTAATGACTTTCTCAGTTTCATGAGTTTTGCTCAACAAATTTTGCAAAAAGATGCCTCATTAACTTTAGCCTCAGCTTGGAATGGGAATGGTATTTTTAAACATTATTCCTCTGCATTTTCAATCAGTCACTGAACTGTTTGAAATTTTAAGATAATCTGGTGCCCAATTCACCATCTGGTCATGACTTTTCTCGGACGAATCTCTTTCCAGGACTTGGCATTCTCATGAGACGCTCAACTTATGAAAAATATTTAAGAAACAAATTGATTATTTGCTGCAATAAAAGGTTTTTTTTAACAGGCACTTTATTCAATCCTAAAGCAACATTACTAACAAATACTTCATATTTTAAGTTAATGCCTAAATTTGTATCTATATAGAGTTATTAATTGTAAGCTAAGCAAACAGTTTTACTTCTAGTTTTGTTAAGGGCAAAACTGTGTATTATACTGTGATAAGAGATTTTACATATATTTTCTTGTAACAGTTCTTGGGAGGGCTGGAACCTAAGTTTTCCTGTCGAGTCAATTGTTCCCAGGATTTCCAGGGCCTTTAAGGTCCTTTCTCTTCCTGATGAAGATTCAAAACTTTTTAAAGCTCAAAATACTTTCATTCAGAGAGCATTTTCTCCTGAACAAATTGAGAACATTACATTGCCTGAGCATTCTTTGTTGGCACAGGAGATATCATCGTGCACGATACTATCCAATGAAATTGTTATGAAAGCATGTTTGTCTACAGAGGTCAATACAAGAAATACATTTTTGATTAGCCAGACACTTTGCATTTGCTATGAGCAAGAAAATACTATGGACTCAAGAATTTTGAATTTTCTTCTCTCCTGCTTTGAAGATGATGGACACACAAGTCTCAGGACAGAGAATAAGATCACAGGGTTATTAAGTAGCATTTGCTTGTGATTTTATAATTTTATTTATGATTCATGAGCATCTTGTTTACATTTTGTCACTTTTTGCTAGCTTGGTAATTTAATGCAACCTAGTTTTCCTTGTTTCAGTGTCACAGCGGTAAGGGACAATGTTTTTGCTATAGGATCCCTATCACCACTTGCGGCTCATCTCCCCAAAATTCATGAAGTTTTCACTAATGAAAATGTCAAAGCTGTTGAAAAGTTGAAATGGCCTCTTAGGACATCAATGCAGATTTGAATGCTAATTTAATTTAATTTAGGTTATTTACAAATCCTTCACAGTGCAAAACACATCTGATCTAGATTTATAGGAGGTGCTCCAAATTCACTTTGACAAAAAAAATTGCAAAAAATTGGCTTGGGTTTTTTTTGAGTTTTTAGTGATTTAAGGCTCAAATAAAATATCAGTCAAGGTGTTTTGGGCATTACTCTCGGAGATCTACTCTTCCCCATTGAGGTTGGTGCAGGAGGCGTAGTAATTAACGGGGACCATTTATGAAAAGCCTTACTATAATAATCAGCTTTTGTGATTCCTGTAATAACAATTAATTACTGGACAGGAAGATATCCCAGGGATCCCATTTCAGCATTTTCCAAGAGGCGTTTCCCCCCTGCCCCCCCAAATTAGGTTTGGCTCAGCCGCGAAAATCTCGAAAAACAACAATGGCATTTATCGATTAGATCCCAATAAGGTTCAGATGTTACAGGTTTAGATTCTCAGCTGTGAGGTTTAGAATTTAGCGCCTTTACATAGGGTAGTTGCAGTTATGGCGTCGTCGCTAGAACGATGTTTCGGTTGAAGGCGTTTCGATCAGCAGCACCAACCGAACAAATAGTGATTGAAGTAACGTCTGAATTCAGTGTTCATGAAGTAGAGGGCATGCGGGTTGACGCATGAATTTAACAAGGGAAACAAATAGACGAACGCGTAGATTCGAAAGTTTTCATAGCTCAGACCCCGCGGAAATACTTGAAATAAATGGTAACGTGGTGCGGGGTCCAGCAGATGAAAAAGAGCACAATAATGACTAACACCATTTTGGCTATGTGTCGTCGAGCCATCATTTGCTTCTTCAAATTCACGTTTGCAGACTAACTGAGGACTTCCCTCGCTGAGCGAGAACTTCTGGTGAGCGTAACAGCAATGGAGACGTACATGAAGGTGATGATCAGGAGAGGGATGATGTAGTAAACTATCAGGTTCGAAATCCAACTTGAAAGGACGTAAGGATGGTAATCGATATCTGTTGTGTTGAAGATCCCGTAGAAGCTACAGTAGGTTATGTTTTGTATAGTACCTTCGATCATTATGGGAAACGTCTTCAGTCTGCTGGTGAAAATTCCAGGAAAAGCAAAAATGATTGCCAATATCCACAACAAGACGCTGATGGTGATGGTCTTTTTCTTGGTGGACCATCCGAGGGCTGTCATGGACAGAACTATGGCCACAAATCTATCCCCTGCCAGAGCAGTAAGTGTGAATATTGAAACTCCTTGCGAAAGATCGATAAGGAAGCCGTAGATCCTGCATAAAAATTCGTCATGCCTCAAAGTATCAATGTGGATGTAGAGCGTCATGCGGAGAGGAGTCACGATGACGATCCCCAGCATGCCTCCAATGGCGAGAGGAAAATGTTAGAAATCGAACGCATAGCAGAATGTGCCATGACTGTGAGGATGAGCGGTCCATTACCGATGAATCCGATCAAGAAGACCAACGAAAAAAGGACTGGAGCCACGTACGGTTCGAGGATGCTATCGTCAGCATCGCTGAAGTTCGAAGGCACCGCACATTATATGGTTATCGATGAGATTCACGACTACCTTTGCGCATCGATCCCATATAATGCAAACTGAGCGTTATAATTTCTTTGAAGCGGCCGCCGTCATTTTACGTCATTTGCGAATGCGCGCGCCAACATCTCAACAACCAAACCGCGATTTCTATTCTTAGCAATGCTTACGGCCTCTCATCTCCCAAATCCATCACGATGCTGCCTCTGCAGCCTCCGAAATTTTTATCATAGCCCTAGTTCTTTCCCAGCTCGATAAACGGTATAGTGAGGAACGTATAGGCTGACTTACCAACTAAACCTCTCGCCCCAACTTCAATGGGCATTAGCCAGGCCTAATAGGAGGGACCCTGCAATTTTTCCAAATCCGATGGGTTTTTTTTTTATTTGGGGGGCTAGGATTCTCAATATGCCATAGGCACAACAATCACGAACCCTGTTACTTCATGAATTTATGATCATTGATTTTCTATTCGTTTTGTCATATTGATATAATTATCATAATAATTGTAATTTATAAACAATGTGAAATAAAATGTTTAAACGTTGTACTTAACTGTTTCTAATTTAAATTCTCTTTTATCAAAAACAAAGATCAAACCGGAAATTAAATATTATTAAAGATACAAAAAAAGACTGCAGACAGAAGATAGTCAAACTCATAATAATAATAATCTGTTCTATATTTAATTCTTTATTAATTATAATTGGTAGTTTCGATTTGAACAGTTTTAAAAATTTTTTGACTGCGTCGGGCTTTCGTCCCTTTTCTAAACTTGAGCCTCCCCAAGCATTTTGCGCCATTGGTCTCTGGCTCAGTCGCGAAAATCTCGAAAAATAACAATGGCATTTATCGATGAGATCCCAATAATATTCAGATGTTACCGCTAAATTTTACAGTATATTATTACGACTTTGGGAATGATATAAAGAATGTTTGTGTCAAAAATCAACAGTAATTTATAAGTATTCACTTTTATAAAACTTTGTACTTTGAATAAATTTGAATATAATAAAATCTGAAATAATTTGTTTAATACAATTTTGTAATGGTTCAAATACAATAATAAACAACATGGCTGTGAAATATCCGTACTATAGATTCAGCAAGCAGTTTATGGTAGACCTTAAGGGGGTTTAGGTTCAAGTATTTGCCCTCCCCCCGCCAAAGTGTTCTAGATCCGCCACTGCTGTCCAGCATAGTATTCACTGCACTATCTTGCATTAGTTGGCTGGAAAAAGGAGTTACCTGAAGTTTAATCCACATTATCATTTGCTTTTTGGCTCCTACTTACTGAATTCCATAATGCTTGCACTATAACCATTGCTCGATCACAGGACTTGTCACTCCTTGCTTCCAAAACAGCCACACTTGCAACTAAACTTAGTGAGTGATTGCCACATCGCTTTTGTGGAGGTAGTACCATAGTATCGTCATCTCCATCAATTGTTTGCAGGCAACTGCCTTCATTAACATTGGTTATGGCGTCAATTGTATCCTGCCCATCACTTTCAATTGATGAGGCATCTCCTCTAAACAAACTAAATGCTTTGGAAAAATTAGTTGCATTGTCTGTCACAACATTTTGAATTTTTTAAGAAATTTTGAATTTTTCAAATATTGCGGCAAACATTTTACCAATACCAGCTCCTGTATGGGTAACTTTGAGTAAGTCCAAACCATCGAAAAAGAAAAAACATTTTATTAAGGAAGTATAGTTTTTAAATTAAACTTTATACTTAGTAACTAAAAAAATTAGATAAACTACCGTTTTAACTAAACTTGTTTGATTTATTTAAACTTTTCTTGTAACTACGAAAATACTTAAACTATGGGTGTCGGGACACGACCTTCAGCTTGAGCTTTGCCTTTTTTAACTTTGTTTTCGAAGCAAAGTGTTATGAACAAACTTTGCAAATTCGATCCAATAAAGAGGTCATGTGGCTGAAATTTGAAAGCCTTCGTTGATCAAGGCAAAATGCTGTCTAAGTTGATAGTTTGTGCCACCAACAATGAAGAGAATTTATATGATTCTGAGGTCTGGATCTGCTCTTAATGAAGTTTTTAGTCCATCGAAATAAGTTCCATCCACCATGAATACAAAACTTTTCTATATCAAAATCATAACTTCCAGGCAAAAACCTTGATTTTAATTTTTTAATTAGTATGACGTCACACCTAGGCTTACCCCCTTTCCCCCTTATCACAAACTGTCACAGCTTTAGACCCCCTACCCCTCAAGCGTGACTTTATGGACGTCCCCTCAGGTGACCGACTTTAATAAGTAACTTCCGTTTAAATAACCAAAATGACAATGTGAACAACATTTAAAATCTAAACTTTTGAAGATTATTTTTAACTTGCATGATCAAGCTATTGACATCAAATTCAAGATTGTAGCATTTGCCTTACTTTTGTTAAATACATTCGGTGTCAATTACCCTACATATCAATGTCGAACCAAGATTTTGTTAGGCAAGTCTAAAACTTAACATATAAAATAAAACAAGTAGAACAATTAAATTTAGAAAATTGTCATTGTGGGAAGAAAAAATGATTTAATTGTTGTATTTCGCTTTCAAAAATTCACCAGGAGCCTTCAACAAAGTTACTGAGCTTTGCAAGAATGTGATTATTTTAGACAATTCTTCTTCTATCTTTAAATTTATTTCGGGAATAGTCTCTACTTCATCCAGTAAATCATTGACACGGGAAAAACAAATTTGCTTTCCGGTGAGGCTCGGTGCGTGAAGAGAATGTCTAACACTTTCTTGATCTTTTAGTTGTTCATGATAGAAAAGGGCCTTTTCAACCGCCATCATCTGGTCATTCTTCTGCCTTATAGCCAACTCATCGTTCCGATCAATAAGCTTCAGTGAATTTTCAAAGGCTTTACCTTCGCGTTCCAGTTTATGCATTTGATGCATTAATGCTTTCGTCCACTTATTCAATGGCTTTATGTCGAGTCTTTTAATGAGTATTTGAACGCAGTGTTCGATGTTGCTTATGTGGGCAGCTATCGAAAATGGAATTATCTTCTCGTCTGAAAGTCTGAAGGTCAGTTCTCCCCAGAGCTGCGCCACAGCTTTTGTGAACTTGTATGAAGGATCTATGAAAGTCTCGAAAGAACTGGAGTTGTCATAAGCCGTGTGATAGAGTGGATAAAAGTCTATACCTGTAGATTCGTCGTATGTGTACCTAAGATCTAAGCATGGAACGCCTGTGAGTCCAATGAAATGAACATAGTCACTCCCTGTATTCATAAATTTTATTGAAGGTTTAGAGTCGTCATTCTTGTCGGTAAATCTGGATGCATATGTTTCGTAAAGAGATATGTGACCTTTTGACATTTCTGATTCATCCGGATTTTGTACTGCTTTTAAAGAATTTAAAATGACTTCTTTGAGAAGAGCCTGACTCTTGACTTTTATTGAGTAGTTGCCCAAAGTTGCAACGTCAACATTCAGATAAGCTACTGCTCTTAGTGAAATAATTTTCTCATACTCTTCAACGAATTCCCTCGAACCGATACTTCCTATTTCTTCTGCTCCCCACGCACAAAACAAAATAGAACGCCGCGGTCTCCACCCGGTGTAATTATGCACCTGCATGAAGGTTCTGGATAGTTCCATCAATGCCGACATACCGATCGAAGGATCAACTGCTCCTGGACCCCATGAATCGTAATGGTTTCCCACAATCACATATCTGTCCTTTTCTTCTTTTCCTTCTAAAAATCCAAAGACATTGAAGGTTGTTCCCATGGTATTTTTGGTTGCTACGGATACTCTGCCAACAATTCGATTAGTAGTAAAATCTCCACCAATTCCATACAAAATGGACATTCTTCCCTGCCACTCTGGAGGAGCATTTTTGCTGCTGTTCATTAAAATAAAAACTGTTCTAACATCATCACTTCTTAAAACGTGTACAGGAATCTTCGGCAGGCCAGTGTCATGATTTTCTAGCCTGAACGCTCCTTCAATTGCTGGATAACCAGGTGTTAGTAGATCGGCCAAACCTTTGTATAGCGTTTTGATTGTGCCTCGTTGAACTGAAGATTCTGGAATATTGGATATGAACATTTTCACATTTATGAAAGCATACAAGTTTGGCATGCATTTTTAATGTTATTAGAATAAAAAGAAGTGATTTGCCAAAAACTTTTATCAAAAATGTTAATGATGACATTCGATCAGCCTATAGTTAATTTTCAAACTAGTTTGTTAATAATGATCTAAAGGAAAACATTAGTTTGAAAGAATGTAATAACATTAGGCAATTTTAAGGTGTATTTTGATCGAATGTCAAATAAGGTTAGTTATTTAATGGTTTACTCTTTAATGACAAAAATATCTTCTCCTGGAACTCACCTGGCATTCTCCAAGACGCTCTTGGAAACGAAAGATCGTCAGTTATTGGGTTATAATCAACAGGATCGCTGTACAAAATAAGAGCTTTGCAACCAGCCTGTTCAGCAATTTTGGCTTTGATGCCTCTTGCCAGTTTTCCATATCGAGCAAGGCAAATGTATTCCGAGAGATTTTTCTGAAGAATTCCTGCAAGATACTTGAAATCCTCACTTCGCGCGTAATTCACATAGAGGATTTTGCCCTGAGTTTTAAATATTTAAGTACATATCATTTGACGATAAATTATTACAACTTCCATTACATTACGAAGCCCAATTATTTTTTGCGTCGTGGGGTAAAAGGAGCATCTGTTATTTAAAAATGCTCCAATACACGTTTTTTTTTTTAATAAGTGAAGAACATACCTTCTTCACGCCTGGAAAGGAGTTGGCAAGAAATAAGCTTTGCAGATGATCGTCACTTTCATCATGGAGAGATTCAAAATGTTTTGCTTCGAAAACGACAGATTCAGAATCTTCATCAAGTATTTGAAATGAATTTAATTGATTCTCATCGGGATAGTTTAGCAGTATATCATACGGAAGAACCTGCAATGTTTCAATTTATAAAATATGGTAAAATCAACGAAGCAGTAGGTATGCACCAAGACAAGTTTGGTATTAGGTTAAGACAACGCTATTAGGTTATTCGTTGGCCGTAACCGGACAATTCGTCCAATAGAAATATTAAAATTTAAAAAATTAAAAAATTTATATATTTTAACATAGGTTCGTGATTTTTAGATAAGAAATAAATCATCAAGCATAAAAAAAATGAACTGAAATAATGATAAAAATCACAGAAAAACAATGAATTTAAATCAAAATAAAAATCACAAAAAATATTTTATTTCGCGACTTTAAGTCATATTACAGTGGAACCCACTTATCTCGACCTCGGTTAACTCGCCAACCCTATTAAGTCGACGTTTTTGATGTGGAACCGCCAAATTCCTTCTTTATCTTATCATTTTTTCATCGGTTATGTCGATACTTTTTATGTCGCCAAAATCTAATATCTCGAGCACAAAGCAGGGTCAAATTCGCCACTTTACAATGTAAAGTTCTCAACCCCCGGTCCATGAATCAAATGGTACCGGGCCGCCCAAGGAACAATAAATTATTTCCATTTCATTAAAAAAATTAAAATAATTTGTAGTGCTTGAGAACAACCGCTGCCATCTCTTTCTTAGCGTGTTCGGTAAAATTATTGAGTCTGATTTTGTAACATTTTAAGAATAACGATTAACTTACTAAAAATAATGATACACTGTTGGCAGACAAAGTAGCTGCATTTAAAGCCAAACTGGAGTTGTGGGGAAAGCGCGTGAACAGAGGCATTTTGGACATGTTTCAAACATTAGCGGGGATTTTATGCGAGACTGAACCTGAGCATTCATTCTCCAAGTTGGTGACGGATCACCTGTCTTTGCTTTTAAAAGAGTTCGAGCGTTACTTCCCAACCACAAAAGACCCACGAACTGGTAAAGAATGGATCCGCGACCCATTTGTCAACAAACCAGGCGAATCTAGCATGTCTGTGCAAGATCAACTGCTGGAGAGTGTCCTTAAAACTGCATTCCAGACAACAACTCTACCTTGGTGTTCTGGATTAAAGCGGGGTTTTCTGCAGTGACAGCAACCAAAACAAAACAACGGAATAAACTGGACATAAGCAACACATTTCGGGTGTCATTGTCTCCGATTACCCCCAGATGGAACCTTTTCGTTGCAAAGAAACAAGCTCAGGGTTCTCATTGATTTAGCGTTCTAATCACTTTATATTCATTTTTGTGTATGTAACCGTACGTATTTTGAAGGCATATTTAAATACAATTTCAAATCACTTTACATTCATTTGTTTGCTTAACTGCGTTATTTTAAAGGAGGCGTGTGTAAAAATGATCTAAAGCAATCAACTCTACTCCACCCCCCCCGTTCCGCGGTAAAATTATCGGGCATTGACCGTTCCGCTGCGATAAAAAGGTTGAGGACCACTGCTTTACATCAGTTATCTCGTCCCTTGACTGATCACCGACTTTGAACCCTCAAATTCCCACGTTGTCAAAGCATTTTCTCATCGGTTATGTCGATTCATTTGTGTCACCAAACCCAATTCACCCTTACTGATTTTGTATGAGGGGCAACACGCTGTAGCTACCCTGTTTTTTTTGTTATACTTTTTCGTTCCAAAAATGTCTTGAGGTGTTATGAGAAAACTGGACAAACAGTCATTAAAGAGAATGAATGAAATCATACTGCAGCTAGAAAAAGAAATAGATGGACCTTTGTCGTCAGCGTGGCATTCCATCAACACCATTTCAGAATAGAAAAGGAAGGCCGATGTGATAAAGCCAATGTATGAGAAGTCTGTTTTTGATCCAGCAAGATAAAAACTTAAAGTGGCTGAGCACAAAGATGTCGACGAGTCAATATGTCAACGGTTCACAAATTCGCGAGCAGCAAAACTTCCCGTCAATGGGGGATTTTTTAAGCGATCTTTGTGTTTGCAATGCAGGAAAAAATAATTACAAAGGTTTGTATCGAGAATGGTTCGCATTGTGAATTAGTAAATCTCTGCTGCTAGTTTGTTCAAACATGCATTTTGTTGTTAGCAAGCATGTATGTACATATTGCCGTTATCAATATCAAATATCTATTGCTGTTGTGTAAAAATAAAACCCTAAAACACGTGCATGTGCACTCTCACTTATTAACGCACATTATGTTCACAAAGTAATTGCAAGTACATGTTAGTATACAGTCGCCATATTGATTTTCGGTTATCTCGATCATCGGTTATCTCGACGCTTTTGGGCAAACCCCTAGGCCGGCGACATAACCGGGTTCGACTGTATTTGAAATACTACACATCACTGATTGCCTTATTATAACCTTGCAGTAGCGTAGAAATAAACGGACTTATCCCATTTGCGAATTTGTGTTTCCTAAATTATTATATATTATATTATACTAAAGATTATAGTATAAGGTATTATACTTTACTTGATACTAATTCTTGACATAACTTTGAAGAAACATTACAATGTATATTATTCTAAAGGTAAAAATATTAAACATTTTGTAGGAATAATTATATTATTATAATATGACACATTTTTATTAAAATAATTATATTATTATAATATGACACATTTTTATTAAAATAATTATATTTTAAATGTCTTGCTCCAATTGGTCTTCAGGCCAGTATTTAGGGGAGGGTTACGGGTTCAAACTCTCCGAAATATGAACTAATTGGAAATTTTATTGATTTGTATAACATAATAAATTTATAAAATCTTAAACCCTATTCATTTATTTATTATTATTATCATTTGATTTTGATTTTGAGTTTGATTTTCAAAAATAACAAAATGAACCCCCCGAAATCAATTTCTGGCTATGGGCCCGGTTGAATTGTCTGCGCTGAATTGTCCTAGCACCTTTGTTGGCATAGCTGTGACAAAGACAGTCTTGCTCAAAATAAAACAAAATTGAGCGTTCAAGACGAGAACCAGTTTTAAGTTCTTTCTCAAAAAGGCCGAGAAAGAACCACAAATTTTTGTCACGAGACGAGATGAAAAAGAGAATGTGACTCGTTTCGAGACGTCAGAGCCCTGACTTAACCTTGTCCAAATATTATACAACACTAAATAAGTTTAACAAAGAAGAAATGGTGTAATTCAGAAACATTAATCTGATCTGACAGTTTTTGATAGTTTCTTTATCAGTTAAATCCATTGCGACTATTTACTTCGTAATTACAATATGCCATGGGTAATATTTTAAAGACGCATCGAGTTACAGAGCAAGTCAACTGATAGTTAGGTATTTATAATAAATTAAGATTTATTGGTTTTGGTAACCATGTCAATAAAATTACCTTGACATTTGAAAGTCCGATACTCTTCCAATAATCCATTATGTAATTCGCGGCATTGTGTTCAGCCCTCGTTCCGGGTGTTTTCCAGCCCAACTTGTCAGTCAAGTGGTGCAAATGGACTTTTATGTTTTCTTTATCAATATTTTCTATTAACATTTTGGATATGTCGTGGTTAGTTTTAATCAGCCTCGAGACATAGCCGCACAATATTCCGCACGAAAATAACAACAGAGCCCCGACAATTACTCCAGCAATAACCATTTTCCTTTCAACCATTTTATGCTATGCTGGTTATATTGATTGGTAAGCAATTTTTTATAATCTGGCAACCCCTTTCATACTCTTTTTGAATTACTAGCATGGAATTTAGCTCAAAATTATGCATCGTTCAAAGTGCAAAAGACACCATATGACATGATCCAGTGTGTTGAAGCTACTTGAGTAGCAACCGTTGTCTTAGGATCATCGATCTGTTTATATTATTCAGGAAATAATCCAACCAATGAACAAACATATCTTTTGTAAATGGATGAGAGTATATCTTCAAAACTCTTTTTAATGGCTTATTAATTACCACTAATTTCAATTTCGGTCAATTCCAAGTCATGCATTCTTAAAGTTAGGCCGTAGTTCTCTTTAATGTTAACAACTAGACAATTTGTTTACTGCTATAGCAGCTTAGTACCGGGTTCAGGTGCGATTTCAAAGACACATTTGGGAATACCGAAAGACTACGTTTTTGACTTAATTCTGATAATGTATTTGTGATTGTTAGGTCAAGATAGTCAACCCTTACACTCCTCGTCACAAGAAATCTTGATAAATGTAAAATGACTTTAAAATCAGTGTAACTAATTACTGACTAAATTAAACTTACTTAGAAACGTGAAAGAACAAAGGATGACATTAGCTACACAAAAAGGACATCCGCCAGAAATTTAAAATATCCCTAGAAGTTCTGACATGCGAGGCCGTTACGCGAGCGCATTCTGTTTCATAAACACCACAATGCCCAGGTTGTCGTGAGTCACTGCATTAATTCGTCACATTTGACATAGCATCTGAGAAATTAACTTTCTGCTTCACCAATTTCATGTCTATATTTTGTTGCTTTACTCAGATAGTAAACAAATCCCATGAACTTGATAGAAAAACAAAAAAATGGAGTCAACTAATCTTTTATTTAACATTCATCATTTTTTCAATCAAAAACTCTCTCTTGAATTCATTCCTCAGATTTTTTATAAAATCATCCAATTGCTCACCACCCTCAAAAAATGAATTCAAATTGTAAGAACTTTTTGCAACTCTGTGGTCTGTAATTCTGTCATCCTTGAAGTTGTATGTTCTTATCTTTTCGTTCCTATTTGCAGAACTGACCTGGCACAAAGAAGTGAACATCAGTAAATTTGCTCACTATGAAAGATGCATATAATTATATGCTCAGTGTTTGACTAACCTGCATTAACCTGCTATTTTTCATCTCCTCTTGGATTTTGGCCTCCTGTGCTTGAAAGATTCTGAAATGTGTAATACATTGTAAATGTAAGTACAAGTAAATACATTGCTTAAATAAAAAAAATAACTGTCCACAATTCATAAACATTTTAAATCTGTTGTTCACCTGCTCCTAAGAACCCTTAAAGCTATCTCTTTGTTCTTTAATTGAGATCTTTCATTCTGACACTCAGCTACCATGCCTATAATGTCATTGGTAGTCTCATTGAAGTTGCACTTGAAATATCTTAATAAATAGCAGCAATGGCTAACCGGTCGGAAGATGAACTATTCTTACGGCACTGTCGGTCGTGTTAACGTGCTGCCCACCTTTACCACTGGCTCTGCAAGTCTCAATCTTGAGGTCTTTTGGATCAAGCAAAACTTCAATCTACAACAATGTTTCAGTCATAGCCTTGTAATAGTTCTTAATTAATTAAAAACACCAGTTATACCTCATTTGGTTGCACAAGGACCACAACTGTCATAGTGCTTGTATGAAGGCGACCACTTTTTTCTGTTTTTGGCACTCTTTGAACCCTATGGACTCCACCCTCAAACTGAAGATGATGATATGCATCCCGACCAGAAATAAGAACTGTAGCATGTCTCAGGCCACCTAGAAGCAAATCGTACCAATTGAATTATAAGAAGTACAGAATAACATTTCATGAATAATCATACACAACATTTTCAGTTAGCCTTGATGATGATGATGTTGGTGATGATGATAATAATAATTTTTGTTATTAAGTTAATATTGTATGTTTACACAAATTTGCATTCAAAAATCTACTCATTCATTCTTTGAGTGCAAGTTGGCCGAATGGCTAATTTTTAAATACTAAGTCGCAAAGTCAAATTCAATTGTATTCATAATAGCCAGTTTTAGACTCTGGATTTATTAACATAAAATATCATGCCAGTGCCCAGCACAATGGTTCATATTTATCAACATCATGCCTAACTTGTTTTCAGACCAATATATAAAAATATTTTAAATAAACACTGTCCTTTTGGAAGCAAAGCCACAATTAAGGATATTCTGCCAGCTGGCAGGAATTTCCTTGACAATCAGTCAGTTCAGTGCCAGCCAGTTCTCTATAACAGGACTGAATTTTGAATTGCAAAAGGTCATGCCTTACAAAGTATATGACATTTCCATTGTTTGCAATAATTATGCAAAAATTTAGTTAAACTGGTTCACTGGACTTGCAGTCTTGACTTTTGTTTTTTTTTAAGTTTATTGATGAATATTTGATCAAGTGATTTGTTTTTTATTTATTTATATTTTACTTTCCTTTTTATATTTTTCATTTTTTATTGACCTTTATTTGTTTTTATATTTTCATTAATATCACAAACAATTTATCACAACTTTAGCACTATTATAAAAGTTAATAATGAATATAATTAATAATTTTAGTCCTATCATTGCTATTATCAATTGCTAGTATTATAACAGTTTATGCCTTTAACAGATTTTGATAATAAAAATTCAAAATAGAATAAATAGGCAAATTGACAGCTTTTAAATTTACTTATTAGACATTGATTCATTATTATTAGCAATTGGAAAAAACATTTTCCTTATGGTAAGAGTCGACATATGTTTGTAAACACTAAGCACCTTTATATACTGCGATTAAACTGATAATATGTGCGTAATTGTTTCATTTACTGGAAATATTATTTTTATTACATGGTTAATTTGAAAGAAAAATGTGACATGAGAATAATAATGCATTTTCAATACTTATTAGATCTACATCTATATGAGACATTGAAGCAACTACATTTTCAATTATAAAATGACCATTGGGGCTGTTAATGTAAAATCAAACCATGTAAGCCAACCAATTTTGATTACTAAGATAGTAAGCCATGTGCGCTGTCAAGCCACGGCTAGCCAGGGAAACTTCTTTCAAGTCGACCTGGTTTCTTAATAACAGTCAGCTCCCATGTCTGCCACATGCAGTGCATGTAAAAAAGTATGTAAAAAAAATGTACGAGTGCCCCTTAATTTTAGCATAATTCCTAAAATATTGAGCAAATCAAAGCCAAATTTGGAAGTTATAGGCACTTGTGATGTTACACACTTGTACAAAACATCTTTTTGATTGGACAAATAACGCTTGCAAATTCACCAAAACATCCTAATTAAGCCATAGAAAAAGATTACAAACACCTCCCAGATTCTGACAATAATTCCCAAGAATATTAATGTATACAGATATGTAATTATGCTTAACCAGCAATTCAATTTAGTTTGTTGATGCAAATTTGACCAAAAAAAACAATGTAAAAATAATCAAATATTTAAAATTTTGACCCCATCGAGAGACCAATAAATATTAATATATTTAAACGAGAATTAGAATAATTACTATACATCATAAAAGGAACAACTTCATGGTTGGGCAATATAAATTGTTAAACACATATATTTAGCACATATATTTTAAGTTTTAAAATAAATCTTAACCAAGTTCAGATCCATCCTGCGAAACGACTGAGGCTTGCCAGCCTTTATAAATAAAATAATTCAGGTACATTTGGAAGACTTCCTGAGTAAAGAGCATCGACTCCAATCCACCAACACCTGCATTAACTTCAAATACCACGTCATCCGATCTCAACTTTGTCTGTGGATTCATCAGGTCCACAAGAATCTGAAATGCACAAATCAGTCTTCAGCTAATTCATTAAATGTTATTTTCTAATCATATACTGAAAAATAATGTAAGTTAGTTCACAGAATGTAAAACATGCAACACCCATCACTAGTGGACAAAAACTATACCCCATCTTTCAAAGTTGAGAGCTCAGACTGAAGAGTTTCAAGTTCAACATGTATTAGTTTCTTCATTTCTGCATCTTCTGCATATTCTGAACAAATGTTAAATTCAATCAAATGCATTGCTACTAGAAAGAAAAACTGTAATTAATTACTATAATATATCTAATTAAAAAATAATATGTATATGTAAAAATTAATGTAAACAAATATAAAATTATAAGTTAATTATTTCACAATACCTTTGAGCATGTTTGTCAGCTGATCGGTCTCCTCATTCTTTTTGCCAATGTTCTCTATTGCTTTGCATATTTGTTGAATTTGAACGAAATTATAACCCTCTAGGTAATTTTCGAAATCGTGTCTGCGATTATTATAAGTTGAACTCAAAAACGTAATATATTTATCAACCAAGGAATTGTCTAATTGTTTAAGGACTTTAGTCTGCTGTGTGCAATAGCGTTTTCTCGAGACTAATGTAAACGTCTGACCATTAAAAGAATAATGTTTTGACAAGTCGCTCCGGCAGATCCGACCAATCAGCTCTTTAAAAATCGGATTTCGACAAAAATTATTCATTATCAACCACTAACAGTCACATAAATAATAAACAAATAGACAGACTACAGACTTCCTATCAAATATTTTTGAACACTTTCATAATGATATGTATTGTAAATCAGAACTTGGAATTGAAATTTGTATTAATGATTTATATTCTAAATCTAAAAGTAAAATAAGTTTTTACTTATTTGTTAACTACATTGGTGTAGTTAACATTAAACTAAAATAACTGAAAATTTAAGTAAATTAAATTAGTTAAGTACAATCGCTTGAGAGTGAGTTGAAATTTCTCCAATAATAGACTGAATTTAGAAAACGATCAATAAAATGAGTCAGCTAAAGTAACCGGCTCCTCGCCATATCTGTAACGTTAAGAAGTGAAATTCTGTGCAAATTATTGTAACCGTTAAACAATATATCACAAAATAAATAATGCTTTAAAATATCAGAAGATAGCAATTATTGAGGGTACTTCCCGGAGGAATAAAAATATGTTTCTTGATAGGGGAAGATAGGATGAGTGCTGGAAACCTTAGTTTTCTAGAAACCATCCTAAATTCTCGTGACATAATATCAAACGATTTTGCTTATTCTTCAATAAATTTAGTTCTTTATTTGGTATGTTGCTATTTTTATTTTATTGTCTTTTTCAACAGTGCTAAAAGTTCTGAAATTTGTACTAATATGACTTTTAGCAGTTGAATACCAGCTTCTTTTGCTCTTCAAAGTTTCAGTGATCGACGAGCGGGTTGATACACTTATCTTATTAGTCATTTGTATATATCGGTCGAGCGCGCTTTATCTGTCTCGAGCACAAGGTCTGCAAGGTGAACTAGCTGTAATAAACCAGGCCCGTAATAAACCATGGAGTCTGCATTTTAGATAAACTTGCTGAATTCCACAGAATGTAGCTGTTATTGCGGCATCCTTAGTAAATAATCAAAGAGACTTAGTGGTTTTAAAGTAATAAGCAAAATTCGCAGAAAGCACAGTCACCATGCCGGTATACCCTATATGAGCGAATCAGCGTTGCTTTGGTGGAAGCTAGTCCATGTGAATATTGGTGTACCTGTGCACCTGAATATATTATTCATGAATATTTGTGGAGCATACTTTTAGCAACACAAGAATATGTTAAAAAATTTTATCGACATTTGAGCATTAAGTGAAAATTGGTTACGCGAAACTCCACTGTAATGTGTCTGGCATTATAATCGCACGAACCACGACAACGATATCGAGCGCCTTCGCTTGCTGCTGTCTGCCTCATACATTAGTGCATTACACGGTATATACCGATATTTCTGTGCTTCTTTCTTGTTTACTATTGTAAGGAATCAACCCGAGGCTTTACGAATGTCATATTCTCACTACGCAAACATGGGTGAGTAAAACGTTTGCTTCGATTGTCTTCTACTTTGTGGACTCGCCTTTTGTTTACGGTGATTGTCGATCGTTCGACGGTCGCTTGCTAAAAAGTTGGTGATGCCGTGGAAATCAAAATTTATAAGAGAATATATGACTCGAATAGGATAGTATAATATTCTGCAAATGTATTGACATCAACAAGTTTTAGTTGAGTAAATGCTAGTGTTGCATTTCATTTTTAGGACCTTTGTATTATTTTATTAAGCGTTATTCGAACACCGCGATAGAATTTGCAAGAATCTTAAGAATCCGCGCATTTAACCGGTTTTTATCGGAATGTTTTCAGTTTCTATCAACAAGTTTCACGATAATTACGTTAAGTAAAGTCATATTAATTAATTATAAAAAATCGGTACAACTAATTAACAAATTTGACCATAAAAATAACTGTTACTACAAACCTCAATTTGGGCTACCTAAGAAATTATGGAGGTACTTAAAGATTGACCCTGTGAGGCACCACTTTCACTTCATAATCAGAATTTTCACTTCACATTGGAATCTAGGCCCATATTCCTCAAACTTTTTTCCACAATTCTGGTTTCCACCATTTGAGCTATTGACCATGTTAGCATTGAGGAATTCAAAGCTCCATATTTCTTAAACATATTTCTTGTTACATCTCTGGCAACCTCAAAATTAAAGTAATCTTTATCAGTATTTATTTTCTATATTTTCCACAGCACATCTCTTTTGTAGTAGGGCTAATTTGTTTTTTGCCTTTCCTCACAGCTTAAATCTAAATCATCATAATTTTTGTGGCTCTTTTCTGCAATTTCTTTAATATTTCAATATCTTTCTTGAGACATGGCTTCCATGTGGATGCACGATATTCCGAATATTTTTGGAACTTGTAGGATTTTTCAAATTTATTGTAATTGAGCTGATATAAAAAAACTTTATAATTATAAAAATTTAATGTTTTATATTTCTAATTATTATTCTTAAATTTCTGCATAAGCATTTTGTTTAGTTATTTTATTGTTTTTGCTCATGAATGGGATTTGTCAATCTTAATACCAGCCTTTTTGGTAACATATTTATTATTTATTTATGACATTGGTTAAATGCTTTATAGCAACAGCCTGCACTGACAGAGAGTCCTTGGATAAGAGCAGTACATAAATGATAGAATGATTAAAAGTGCCTTCGCATCCTATTCAGATACACGAGGCACTTAAAATATCATCTTATGATCCCTCCTGGATATTTGATGACATTCACAATGTCAAATACATTTTGGATGGTCACAAAAAATTTGAATTTTGTTTGGTATAACATGTTATTTTTCTTGTACATGAAACAGGTCATCGCTAATTATTAAAATATTTTGCCAACACAATCAACATTTCAGTGCATTTCAAGTTCGCTGAATTCTGTCAGTTTTTGAAGTTGTAAAATACATCCATACAACGTTCTAAAAGAAAAAAAGCAAATAAGGTAATTTGCTATCAGTTTTACATTTTAGAAGACTCATTTTATTTAATTAATTTGTTTATGCTATCTATGAAATGTTATCAATAACATTACAAACTTTGAACTAGTTAGAATAAGGTATCATAAAATTTTGTTCAGTAATAACTGAACTTTTTGAACAATAGCTAAACAGCATCTTGCCTGCTTAGGTTTTTGATTTGTAGTTCATAATATATCTCAATTGATTTTCCATTGATCAGGGTTAAACCCTAGAGAAATTGCAGATGCTTGTGATATGACATCACTTCCTCAAGTGCAAGCTCAAATTCTGCAGACCATTGTCAATCGTAATTCCTCAGGTAGCAATTAAATTTATTGGGAATTCGAAGTCATATTTTAGATCACGAATTTTCAAATAATGCAGTCGTTCACGAGCAGCAGCCCGCAAACTCAGGCTTTGAATCTTCATTTGTTTCCCCATTGCCAAGAAGAAGATCAGGCGATCCAAATCGACCCAAGAGACCTACGTCCGCATATTTCTTCTTTATTCAGCTGGAAAGGGAGGAAGCAGCAAGGAGAGGAGAGAGAATTTCTAGAGTGAGCATATTAAACAATTTTTAATTTAATTTTTTATGATTTAAGAATTACTAGCTGGTAGACTGATGTGGCCTTAGTATGGATTGAATTATGAATCGTAAAAAGATGACCTCGGCTTTGAGCATGACTTGTTTACACGTTTTGGAAAGCAATTAGGAAAGATTAGAAAGAATGTATGATCAAAATTGTACAAATTAAGTAGTGGTAATTCCTGTGAAATTGCCTGCTTTATGTCGGTTATGGAAGTAATCTCTAAATTGTATTTATTATACTATTGATGTTATTAAATTATTTTCTAACTTTCATCATTTTGTATTTATTTTGTTAAAATTTATTTTTATGTGAGATCATGTTTTTTCAGGTTGCAGATTGGACCAAACAAGTCTCAGCTAAGTGGAGATCCCTCGGTGCTGAAGAAAAAGCTAATTATAACAAGCTGGCTGCTTCTGACAAATTAAGGTATTCACAGCAGGTTAGCTTATATTGCAGATAGCCAGTGTGGCATTTTCCATAAGTTTTCCATCTTTTTGAAGCAGATGGCAGATTATAATGGTAGACACAGAAATAGGCCCAAGAGGCCTCAATCAGCTTACATTTTATGGCTTGGTGACTTCAGAGCACAAATGAAAAACAGATTCACTGAACACAAAGATCTTCTTAAAGCAGGTTAGCTGTTTAAATTTAGATAGTAAGCTTAACTATTTGTACATCTTGTGCAACCGTTTAATAATTGTAATTGCATTCACAATTACTCCGAGTTTATTTTGTTCTAACTGATAAGAAAGCATTTTCAAAACTTTTTGTAGCAGGAGAAGCATGGAGAAAGATGAGTCCTGTCGATAAAATGCCATACGATCAACTTGCTCAGCAAGAAAAGCAGAAATATGGGGAGGCTCTCAAAGGATACAACATGGTTATTGAACTGTTTTCACAAAAATGCCCGTTCTTATTTATTATTATTGTGCTTATTTAAAATGACGATTTACAAACTTAGTCATCATTGCATTATTGCATAGGCTTATCTTGATAATCACCTTTCAATAAAATTGAATTGCCTAAGTGAACTGCAGCGACATATTTTTGAGGTTTTTTAAATTATACATTTACATAATGATGCAGTAGTGTATATTCTGTTGGACTTCAAAACCACTGCATATACCAATAATGTAACCAGTATAACTTGCATACTCATAACATTTTGATAAAACCAATATGTTTCAATAACTTTCAATTTGGTCAATTATGTAATTAACTTTGACCACTTTATGATGAATTACAAAACTCGTGCAACAAGTTGATACTTGATCATAGCTTGCATTAATTTTTCACTACCCTGAGCTAATATTTGATTATTTTCTAATCTCTGAGCTTTGTGGTGGATCAACATTCTATCTGTCGGACTTTAATTAAATTTTATTTTTAAAAGTTCGAAATAAATAAATTTGGAGTTTATTCAAATGGAAGATCTATGGATGACTACATTAAAATCTTTGTCAACATATTCCTTCAATTTTCTTTTGAAGTGCTGCAAAAATGAAATTTCTTGACAACGATAAGATATTTTGGAAAAAAATCTTTGATTTGTGGTGTTTCCTGTCCTTCTCATTCTCGTATTGTTTTCCTTCTTTTATTATTGAAACACAAAACCAGTACAAGTTGGAACTGAAAGGAAAAAAAAAGGAACGACATAAGGGACAAAAAAGTATCATTTCTTACTTTAATGAATGTTTCTCTGAGCAAGAAGCTTTTACTCTTTCTCTCACAAATCGTGTCAGAAATCATTTGAATATGCATGATTTTGAAAATGAGAGTCAAAAAGACCTCTTCATTTTTTTTGTAAGAACAGAGGGTTTGGGTTAGAGCTAGATCAGTGGATTATATTTCTGCATACAGCACTTATGACATGTTCACATTGCCGTAAAAGCCCTTACTCACGAAAAGCAACTCCAACATCAAGCATAAGCAAATCATCCTCAAGGATTTTATTTTGTAATGTGGGATTACATGATTGTAACTTCATTTATATAAAATACAATGACTGTCTAGTTGCATACTCATCTGTTACGATGATCTTTTAGCTTCCTTAGAAAATAATTATTTTATACGTGTCATAAGAACAAATATACATACTACTAATACTTTTTAATTAGCTAATTACCTGAAGTAATGAACCTATGTTTATTTATAAGTAAACATTTTTTTAAGATGTCCAGTTATGCAGGAAAAGATACGAATCGTCCAAAGAGACCAAGATCTGCATATATAATATGGTTGTTGGATTTCCGGGCTCAAGTTAAAAGTCAATTTGTCGGGAACAAAGAACTTTTAAGAGCTGGTAACTGAGTTTTTTTGGGTCTTATTTGATTCCTATTTGATTTTGTATGGTTTGGCATGAATCAACATGCTGTTTTAGCATGTTATTGGTTTTATTAATATGTAGCAAATATACACATTATTATATATTATCATTATTATGACTATTTAAAGTGATAATGTTACTTATTTTAATTCAAGTAAATCAATTCGATGTTTACAGAAATTTATGTGATTTTTTTTAGCTGGTGAAGAATGGAGAAAAATGACTAACTTAGACAAGTTGCCATATGCAAGACTAGCTGAACAAGAGAAGCAAAAGTATGGGGAAGCTATGAAGGGTTACAACATGGTAAATATTCCCAGTGTTGCAAAAAGTACTACATTTCAGTAATTAGGTAAAAGCAAAAGTAATACCTCAAAAAGTTACTTAAGTATAAGTAAAAGTATTGCCTCAAAAATTTACTCAAATAAGAGTAAAAAGTTACAGCATCTAGAAGTTACTTTAAAGTAAAAATTACAAGTAACTTTGATGCCCCCATTATTGTGATCATACATCATTCCATATTATTTAAAAGGAATTGCCTCTATGTGTTGTTAAAACAATTGTTGGTACTAACAGTCATTAAGTAATAACATTTGAACTAATGCATTTTTTTGGTGTTTTTTAATTTATTACAGCCACATATGTTTGTTAATTTTTAACATGTTTAAGTCCCCGAATAGTTTGTTACTCATTCTGGTCCTTCGGCTGTTCATAGTCATACCAGCACAGCTGAATAAACGTTCAACAGCTGCGTTAGCTGGCAGAGAAGTGTTCAACTGGATAAATAATTTCTTCAGGATCTCGCTTCCAGTAATAATGTTCATGTCATCTGATCCGTCTCGAGAAGATACCGCATCAGAATATCAGTGTGAGACACAGTTGACCTTGTGCAATAAAAGAAACTGTCTTCATCACTGTCAGCATCAGATGAATGAGATGCTTTCAACTCATCCACCATTGCTGCATTAGAAGATGAAGCCAACAGATTTTTCAAGCACTGAAATTGATTAATCTGATTTAGAAGATGACCATATTAACTTTGATCCAAAATAAATATAAGTACTATTGCCACTTTTATGCTGCATAATATGTAATATATGACATACCTGAGTTCCACTGTCGATCAGTGAGCTGCTGTCTGTCTAATATAATTTCAACTTTGGATGGATGATGGCAGCAGCTGTGACATCCGTGTCATTATATAAGTTCTGGAATCTTTGGTCGATGCCATCCAACAGTGCATTAATAATTAGTTTGCGGGATGTTACAGAGACCATTTTGGCTACCAGTTTTTATAAGGCCAACAAACTCTGGCAATTCAACAATACGTAAAGGAAGCAGGCCTCCAACGACAAAGTTCAAAACACTGTCATCAACAGCTTTCTGTGTCACAAGATTTGAGTTACCAAATGACTGGGGAACTGTTGTTTGATTATATTTCCTCTTTGGTTCAATGTCACAGTCATTGTCTGCCTTTCTCTTACGTGCAATTCTTGTTATTAAGTTCTTGTCTGATTTTCTTTCCTTTGATTCAAACTAATTTAAAACTTTATTTATGTTACTTTGTAACACATTGTGCCAAAAAGGTAACAAAGTAAAAGTGTGACCGAAAATAGTAATTCGTCACAAGTAAAAGAAAATTTTTTGTAATTGTTACGAGTAAAAATCACCAAAAATGTAATTACAGAAACGAATTGCATGTAATTCACTGAATATTCCATTCTTCATCAGCCGATCTGATTTCAACTTTATATTTTGCTGGTATCTGGTTGCTTTGTATCACAATTCTAATGATCCTCATTTCCTTTTATTTTATTTCCATAAGATGAAATTCTGTTTTGCATCAGTCTGTTTGATTTGATTACTCTGCCAATCTTTTGCATAAGGATAAAGTTGCTTGATTACTTTTATCATTTAGAAATGTACACTTTAAAGTAGTTATTTTCATTGCCTTTCTTTTCTTGCCACAGGTTTTCTCCTCACAACCATTGAATGAATCCTGTGCTTCCTATTGCCCTCCCCCAATCATCCAGCAGGCTGGCAATCTTACTCCTCAACCACAAAATCAAATTCAAATTGAAAGAGAAGTCAGAACTTTGAGTTTTGTGTTTTACATGTTTGTGTATTTATTGTTTATTAACGTCCGTAGTATAGCTGTATAATTATTTATTTATTTGATTATTGTCCATTGCACGACTAAGATGATTTGGACTTATATAGATGTTTAAAGTTTGCAATGAAATATATATCAACATTCTGTTGGCTCGAAGGCTGGAAGTTTAACCGGCAAAGGGGGTCGACCGAAGAGACCTCGATCGGCATATATCATCTGGTTGTTAGATTTCCGGGCCCAGATGAAAAGCAGATTCACCGAAAACAAAGAACTTCTCAGAGCAGGTATATTTTTTAAGAATCATAAATATCTTGAGATTTTTCAAATCATTGGGTATTATAAATTAATTCGAATATATTGTAGCTGGAGAAGAATGGAGGAGGATGACAACATCCGACAAGTTACCATATGCTCGTCTGGCAGAGCAGGAAAAGCAGAAGTACTGTGAAGCGATGAGAGGCTTCAATATGGTATTACTGCAAGTAAATTCCAGATTGTTCTGATCGCCAATTTAATTGGTGTCATTACCTTATTGCAGGGCACAAAAAAGGCCCGGATATATGAAAATCGTCTGGCCGCAAATGGAATTATTTTCTCGCAGCAGCAGGCCCCTCTTTGTGACCCCACAGCATCAAGTTTAACGTCTTCATCTCTCTCTGTCAATCTGCAGGCAGAGGTTTTGATGCCTTCTACTGGTGACTCATCAAATGGATTGCAGGATGAAAGTGATGAGTATGAGGATTGATAAGATGATGCTTCCAGGACTGAATCAAACAGACAACTGAAGGCCAACAATGGAATTTTCTTGGATTGCTAAATAATTGTTGTTTTCACTTAGACAGTCATGATGCCAAGTGCTTCATCTTTGTTTTCAGTCAATTCCTAAATTATAATATATACTAAATTTAAGTCCACAATGCATGTTGGTCAAATGACTGGAATGAACTGAGCCAACTCACGGGTACCAAAAATTGTCGCTTATACACTTAACCAAACCCTGACACCAACCTTGGTAAACTGATGAAATAACAAGATTGCAGTTTCATGTGAAGGTTATGTGACCATCGCCAGTTAGGTGTCGCCACTCCAGCGGCAAAGTTCCAACGTGCTGGTTGCCCCCGTGAATATTGCAATTTTGAAGTAATAATAATTTAATTACAAGCTACTCCAATCCCGTTTAAATAGACCGTGCTAATAGCTATTGCTGAGGATGACATTCTTATGCTATTTTATGTCGTGACAGCTCGAAAGGCTGTTCATTACTACTAAAGGACGCCAAAGGTTCTCGTTTTCAAAACTTACTGTTCAGAATGTTATGTTTCCAATTAGTTTTAATGTAGCTTAATCAAATAAATATCAAATTTGAGAAAGCTTTAAAACATTTGGGTCATTTTGTGCTACTAGCCGACGCAAAAGGTTGAGCGGTCTTGTTTTGTGGTTTTAGCATTTGAGGTGTTATTGCTCCAATTTAAATAAATGAAAAATAAAATAAGTTATGCGTAAGTTGTATTTACGGGAATTTTTGTTTTGGATACGTCATGCGTTATATGAATCAAAATATTCTTAATAGGACTTCTTTTGTTTTCGGCAGCGCTGCAGCAGTTGTCTTGCTTTGTCGAAATGGTTGGGTTCCTAGACTGGTATAGTGCCTCAAAGGCATTGAAATTGATCTTTGTTTATTGCGTTTTTGAGGTCCAAAAGTGTGAGTACTACTGCTTGTAATTCTGGATAATTTATCTGAATTAACGTTTGTATAACGTACTCTAAGCTAACCTTAAAAATTAATTTGGTGGGCTTAAAATCAATTTATACAGATCCCACTCCACCAGTCTCATGGATTGTAAACATATTAGACTAAGGACTTAATGTTAATAACAAAAATATATGCTTTTACCGACCTATTAAAAGGACGTATTCACTTCATATAACAAATTATTTCAGTTGCTTTCTGTCAAACAAATAAAGTGACACTGGAAAAATTGAACATTGATGTTGTGTTGCCATGTCCAGGAGCTACAGATTGGTACAATCCCTTTGGAATTGCAATAACGGGAGATGATCCAAAATTTGTTTTGACTCCTGGAAATTTGACTATTAATAGAGTTGGTTAGTACCATTTATCAAAGTAAATTGCTTTTAATTTAATTGAAGTTCTAACAAGATGTAAAATAATGCCTGTTTGATTTAAGAGGATAAAGGTAAAAAGGTTATTAACCAGACATAAATTTAAAAGTTTGCCATGAAATATGTTTCTTAATTTCATTAATCTTTTAGCTTTTGTTCAGGCCTAATCCTAGTAGTACAAAATTTAAGTAGTCATTAAATAACAATGGACTAATGAATGAAAAGGAATGTCTGATTAGCTTTTAATAGATTACTAGCAAAAACATGCAAAGAATTTGACATCAGCCCACACAAGGGTTCTAGTAAGAAAGATATTTCTTACAAGAAATTTTATGAAATATAGAGGCCAAAACACAGCTTGCACAACATCATACAAATCATGAGCAATTCTCTGATTAAGATTATTAAGACTTGGAGAAAGTTTTACACATGATTGTTAAACCTGGTTGAAGCTCTTAAGAGCAGTGATGTGGACAAAAGTTTCAGGCCCTATGTTGTGGCAATCTGGTAACGGAAAAGAAAGGAAAAAGCGCCGACCTCGACGAATTGCTGGGCTTCTGCACACTTTGCCTTCTGCACGTCCCTCTTGGCAGCAGACCAAGGGACCTTAAATTAAAAAACTAATGCACATGAGTCAACTAAATAACTTAAAAGCATTATGAGGATTATAAATAATAAATTAATCATTTTAATGAAAATGTAGACATTATAAAATTTAAGTTGAATTATTGTGTATGCTTAAAAATGTCATTGTTCAGGAGAGAAGGATCTGGGAATTTATTATTGTAGAAAGGACAACAACCAGACAGTTGAACTGCATGGTGAGTTTCAGTCCAATTCAATGAAGTTTGTTATTTAGCTTAGATAGATGCGATTTCTAACACATTTGTTTAAATGTCTTCTTGCAGCCAAACCTTACATCAAACCTCTTGATAAGTCTTACAATGTGGTTCAAGGACAAACCATTAATGTGGAATGCGTGGCAATTGCATTTCCCCAACCAGAATATACATGGTATAAAAATGAAAATGGTGAAAAGAAAAATGTGACTTATGGACCTAGATTGGTCATTGAAAACTCTAGCAAAGATGACTACGGTATATATACTTGCGAAGCCACGAACATGCACGGAAATTCTACCAGTGTGACTAAAATTCGCGTAAAAGGTATTAGTGGGCTTATTTCTAATCTGGAAACATGTAGCATGATTATTAATTTTGTTTACAACCATCTATATAGTGTTAGCATGATTACAATCAATGTTGACAGACAAACTCGCTCCTTTATGGCCACTCATTGGCATAATCATTGAGGTGGTCATCCTTGTGGTGATCATCATCATTTACGAAAGGAAGAAGTCAAAACGCGAACGAGAGGAAAACATGAAGGAGCAAGTGTAAGCTCAAAATTTAATTGAAACCTTTAATTTGACCTTACTATTTCATAGCTGCTGATAATTTAGGCAAAAGTCGGGTGAAAACAATGCTGCCGGTGTGAGGCAGAGGAAATAGTGCAGACGAATGCTGGAATGGAAGATCCAATGGAGCTTATGGGTTCATTGTTGGCACTCCAGCTGGATTTTTGAATTTAGTTTCTGCACTTTGTATCCATAACCGCTGCCAATTTGCAAGATCCATCAACGCTTTAAGTAAATAACATTATTAGGTTTAGAGATTATTGGATTATTTAAGTTATTGAGTGATTTTCGAGTGCTTGGAGTTCTTTTGGGATTTTTGTTAAAGTACAAATCGGTTTTGAATCGGTCTTTGCAATTGGCGAGGTTCCATGGGTATCTCCTTGAAATTTTGATGATGTTTTGATCAATCACTTGCTTGATGAAATTCAATTGTTCTTTTTTAGAATGATGTCTAATAAATTTTGACTACATTTTGCTTTGTTGATAGTTGTAATGTGTGGAGTGTCGTGGTGGTTGCCACTGTTTAGTTGAATTGATTGCAGGGGAGTAATCTAAAGAGTGTGCATCTGTAAATTGAGTACGAATTTGGGGCTCCAAAGGTAGTTTCAAATAACGAGCTGGCAGCGATTGGAGTCGAAGAAGTAGCAGGGCCAATTCGGGTTATGAAGAGTGATTAAGAAGATGTAAGCTTACACATTTATAAATGAGAAGTAGAGGTGATCTCTTAGAAACGTTCAAAATTTTAAAAGAAAAATATAATTTAAAACCTGAACATTTCTTTGGGGCCACCAAAAATAATTTCACGAGAGGGCATGGATGTAAGCTTTATAGGAAGGTAACGGGCACTCTAAAGAATAATTACTTCAGCACCCGAGCAATTAACAATATATTCAGATTCGGTGGAAGTATTTAAAATACGACTATAGAAATTTATATACTGATTTAAAAAGTAGGAGTGATTTATCACACAGACATTAGTTTCCTTAAACTATCATAAATTAATGTTATTATGTTATATTAACTAATCTAATAAACTGATATAAAGTTACACAATGAGGCCACTTTTCAAATCTGTACTTCTAGAGCTTACTTAAAACTACTATTTTGGTTTTAATTGTTATGAATTTTAAAATATAATATCTAAATTTTTATATAAAAAATCCTATAGGCATTTACTTTTAGAGCGAGGTGGGACGGATTTCTTTAATCACAATCGTAGGTGCTTTGACTGTGAGTCAAGATATTGATTTATATATAACGCGAACTACACTTATACATGTCTCTTGCAAATCGTGAGGTACAAAAAAAATTGCTTTACGATATATTGGAAGCTCAAAAACTGGATGAGAAAGGTCAATTTCTGGTAGGGAGCTTGAAGCAATGCTTTGAGTAGATTCATTGTAACAGAAATGTATTAATGTTTGAAGGATGCAGTCAGGAATTACATAGTGTGCTTAAAGTCACTAAGTGACAAATTACTTATTGAAAGTTATTCAGCTGGTAAGTCCTTAAGTTCATGGTAACTTAAGTTCTTTCAGTCCAACTAAATATGAATCATTGCAATAGGGCTGCAATTATCAGAAACATCTCTAGAAAGTGTGAAACTTTGTGTCATGTTAAGTGAAAGAATACAAGATATTTTTATAAAGGCAGGAAAAAAAGAAAGTTGGTAAATTTTGGTTTGATTTTATAAATTTAAAATTATATTGTTCAGAATTTTATCTGCATCTTTGTTTATTTCTTTGTTAATTTGTTTTTGATTAGCATCAATAGCAATTTACATTTAATTTTTATTTGGCCATACAAAAATCCAACTAACAGACAATGTTATTTTTGAAATATTTATTGATAAACATTTTGTATCATCCTAAAAATATAATGTGACTTTATCTTTATCATGTTTAGTATTTATTGTGTACTTTTATGTTAAGTTGTAATATTCATATTGATATACAGAACCCATTTATCTCAACCTCAGTTAATTTGCCAACCCTATTAAGTCGATGCTTTTGAAGTGAACCTGCGAAAATCTCTCTCTGCCTTAGCATTTTCTCATTGGTTATGCAATATATTTCAATATATTTTCCTAGATTCTTCTATGTCACCGAACCCTAATATCTTGAGCACAAAAGAGGGGCAAATTCACCAATCGATATCAGTCATTTCAATCACTGTGACTAATCACCGATTTTGGAGCTGCCAAATATTTACTTTGTCACAGCATTTTCTCATTGATAATGTTGATCCTTTTATGTCGCAGAACCCAATTCACTCTTGTTGATTTTGACCGAGGGATAAAATTCTTGCTATCAAGCTTATTTTTTATTTCTAAAATATCTATCTATGGTGGTGTTAAGAGAAAAATGGACAATCAGTCAAAACTGACTGACCTTAGTCATCATCATTGCATTTTAACACACACCATTTTACAATGGAAAAAGAATGCTAGCTTGATAAAGCAAGTGTTTGAGAAGTATGTCTTTGAACCAGCAAGAAAAAACTTGGACAAAGATGTGGACGATGTAGTGATTCACAAATTTGTGAGCAACAAAACTTCCCTTCAATGGAGATAGTTCTTATTGCCTCTTGGTAAATCTCTGCTGTTAGTTAGTTTATACATGCTATGTCACTGAACTATACTTTTCTTGTTAGTAAACATGTAAGTACATATTGCTATTACAATCAAATCTCGTTACTATGCCACCTGTCGGGACCGAGCAAAAGTGGCATAGTATCGAGAGTGGTATAGCTGCGAAAATTTGTAAAAGCGGTCTTATTTTCTCAAATAAAAGCGCCTTTATTCTTAAAAAACGGATTTGGCTTAAAGTTAGTTCGCTTGCGTTTCCGAGCTGACATTATGGGCTGAATTTGAAAAAAAAAATAACAAAAGAATAACTGATTGAAAAGGGAAAGGTTCTAGAACCAACTAAAGAATAACAATTGTCTAGATTTTAAAATAAATTTTAAATTCAATTAATTTAGTTTAGTGATGGGTAAATTTATATGTACAGTCATTAGATTATTATAAATAATCAAACACTGTGCAGAAATACAGACTTTTTCACGACTCGTGCCTTTTAACAGTCTCACAATAGTGGTGTAGTAGTGAGAGTAGGGGTGGCATAATAAAATTATTTTGTATTGAATTTTGTCAGGACCGAGCAAAAGTGGTATAATAGCGAGAGTGGCAAAGTAGCGAGGTGGTATACTACCGAGATTTGACCGTATTAATATTAAATATCAGCTTATGTTATGACAAAAACCCATCAAAAACACGTATATGTACATTGTCATTTATTAATGTGCATTATGTACATAAATAAATTTCAAGCAAATGTTAATGTACAGCTGCATATTGACTTTTGGTTATCTCGATGCTTTTCAACAAACCCCAAGGCTGGTGACATAACCGGGTTCGACTGTGTTTGCAAAGTTTCTCTAACAGTTATTTGCCTAAGGATTTATGGAAAATAATATTTAATTACATAAGTTTTCAACATATTTATTTTAGTTTAGAATTGTCTTTTCTATTTTTGTAATGACTTTTTGCTATGATTATTACCTTCCATCTTTTAAATTACAATATTTTTTTAAGCTTCTTGCAGAGTGCAATGTGATCAGCATATCTCTGGAGTGAGGTTAATATTATTCTTAGCCTAACCAAAGTTACAACCACATGGAAGTAATATATAAATTGTACTACAAATAACTTATTAATCTGACAGTACTTATATTGATGAGGCCTTAAAGTTAAATCAATGCCTCCTGAAAGCTCATGAAGAAAGAATCAGCAGGTTTTTTGTTGGCAACAAGCAATATTCACTGAACATGGTGCACCATTTAAAACTTAATCGTTATTTCTTGCTATTGTCGTATTTAATTTAAATTTCCAGAATTTAATGCTTCAAAGGAAAATGAGTGACAATATTGCTATTGCAGAGCGACACAGAGTCAATGTAATTGTTGCTATTGTTTTGTGTCTACAAATCTTTGAGTAATAATTTTTTGAAATTAATGCTGTTGATAACAATTTATGGCAATAATGGTGATCTACAACGTCTTCCATTTATTAACTAAATTTTTAAGTTAGAGAAGAAACGGGACGAAAAGATGCGCCAGATAATAGAGGAGACTGAAAGGTTCTAAAAGTTTTTATTTAAGGGGTAAATCTTGACCCAACTTATTTTGTATTCAGAAAGTTCAGAAGTCAGGAATGCCTTAGTGAATTTGAAATCTATCAGAAGAAAGTTTACTCTGAAGTCTTAAAGTTTGAAATGATTGACGTATGTGATTTGAATTTTTCATTCAAAGGCATGATTTAAGAGATGTTCTTCTCAACAGAATTCATTCCAGGGTTTGAGGGAAACTGGCAAAGAAAGTTTTGATGAAGACCATATTTCTGATTTAGTAGAACAAGTTTTAAAGTAATTCTTAAGTTAATCATTTATAAAAATTTTAATATAGTAATATTTGTCTTTGATGTTACTGATGGCAAATGCTAGCGCACTATAAAGGTTTTATTTTTTGTTGCTTTATTCTTGTTCATTAGGTCAAAAACCCACCCCCTGAAAATTTATTTACAAGGGGAGCAGTTCAAAATATGCTTTAAACTCAAAGAAGTACTCGACAAAGCTAAATGTGGCACAAATTCCACAGGTTTACAATTTGTCTCACAATCACATATTGGGTGACAGATTTACTGATTTGAAATATCTTTTTCATTCTCAGAATTTAGAGACGAGGCTCTTTCGCATGTAAAAAGGACTTTCACCGAGGTGTCGAAGATGTTTGTTTTTGTTTACGAGCAACTGGACAATACCAACAAATTGCTGATTTTGAATAAGTGCCTTGAACCTCATTTTTTTGGTACAATTTGGGATTTTTTGAAAGATCTTTTTAGGTTTGTTGATCAATAGCAAAGGTTGTTGTTAAAATAAATAAGTGTTTAAGTGATTTTTACTAAGATTGTCTCTTGGTAAGGCTGAGAGTCACCTGTCATCCTTAATGGATTTTTATAAGAGCACAAAATTCAATCCTTCAATTGTTGGAGTACCTGAAAAGTTTCAAATGGTCCTTGAATTAAATCCCTATGAAGAAGTCATTAAGAATTTATCATCAATTGTTAAACACCACCCTTTATCTTCTAAGTTGGACTGCCTATGTAAGTTAAAGTAGTTTTTATATGGCTTAATTGATATTTAATCTAATATTAAATGATATTATTTAGTTTATAATTTACTATTTGTTGATGTAAATGAATTCATAAAAAATGTTTCCAACCTTCATTTTTGTGCAAATATACAAACATCCTAAGCTTTTGAAATTGCAAAAATTTTAAATGTTTCAGCTGAAGCCTTTCACAGTATATGTCATTGTGTTAAACAATACAGTTCTGTAAATAAACTGGAGCTCCCTGAGTTGTAAGTTTTATTTAAAGCCAAATTGCTTTTAATGGGTGCTCATGTATCATTGGTGTGCTGAATGTGTTGCATTCCTGCCCGTGGTAGTAATGGCAACACTCCTAACACATATTCTCAACCCAGCCTGCACAGCCAGAGAGTAGATATATCCTCAGGTGGGGGCGCTACATAAATGGTAGATCAATTAAAAATGCTTTCGCATCTTGCTCAGATATATAAGGCTCTCAAAAGATTGGCTATTGCAATTACATTGTCAGATCATTAAAGGTGATATAATATTTACACCTTACTTTCAGAGCACATATTCAATATCTCATTAGCAAAAATCAAAGGACATTGGAATTATTTCCCATATCTGTTGCTTTATCACATTGTCAATAGAATTGTCAATAGCTGTCACATTATACTTTTCCTTCATATTTCCATATTTAAATTATTGTAATCTGATTTGGACTTACAATGTATTCATCCTATCTGCTTCCCATATTTAAACTCCAGAAAAGATGTATTTGTATTGCTTTGCATCTACCTTACAACTCTCATGCTGACCTTTTTTTTTAAACTTATTTATGTTGTTTATTTCTTGTTCTGCTCAATAAAGGGAAACATTTAACCAATTTGAGTAAAGGTTTCTTATTATTTTTAACAAAAAAGAGGAGCTGATGAATTACTACCAATTTTGTCATTCTGTCTCCTTGCAAGCAGCACACCTTCTCTTCTCTTAGAATGTCACATTCTTATGGATCTGTTAGATGACAGGTCGGCCATTTATATTTTGAATTTTCAATTGTTTGAAAAAATTGCTTTTGATATCTTTGCCATGCACAAATATTTACCATTATCTTTTAGATGCATATCACGCTAATTTAAACCATTTTAATGATATTTATGAATACACTTGAGGTTGTGAACTTTATATATTCATCATCTGCTTATCTGTTTATCTGTTTATTACTTATCTGTTTCAGCCAACTCTTGGGAGAAAATGGTTACTGCTTGGCATCAGTGTTAACAGCCCTGGATTATCTGTCAAAACTTAATGCTGATATTAAAAATAGCAACCTAAGTACATCTGTTCTTGGATAGTTAACTTTGTATATAATTGATTAATGTTGTGTTTAAAAATTATTAGTAAGACATTTAAGTTGGGCTAAAGCGATACTTGGGAGCACACATAAAATTATGCTCTTCAAACCTGTTTATCCACTTTTTGTTTTTTTAATAAATATTGTTGGTGCACATTAGTTGAAAGGGTTAGTTTAGCTTTAGAGATGGAATCTCACAAAAAGCTTAAGAAACGTATCACAATTACATTAAAGAAAGATGCGGAGACGTTAGCTTCTTCTGCTGGTGTTAATGATTCTCCCCATAAAAGCCCACAAGGATCCCCGGATCAAAGGGAGTTTTCCTAAAAATCTCTTGACGTTTTTTTGGACAGGCAGGAACATAGCTTCAGTTTTTCCAAGTTTACAAGCCCTCGAAGAACTTGAGATGACCTTTTTTTGCTTTTAACCAAGATTCGGGAGGAAAGACACCTCTCGAAATACAGTGCTAGAAATATTGTTACGACATACCCACTTTTTATGGATAATTTCCTTACAAATTAACATATCTTGCTGAAATTTTCAGTAATTATATAAAACACCATTTGTAAACATCGTGCAAAATTTCCTTTCATGTGGGTTAATGGTTCCCGTAAATTATGCAAATGAACCATTTTTGGCCTGGAAATATTATTACGACAGTTTCCGTTTTGGGCTCGTTTCATCAATTTCAAGGGCTTATCGGAAAGATCAAACATTAAATTGTCATTAAGAAGGCTATAAAAAGGAGTGTGAAATTCAAAACTTCCTTTTACATTCATTTCATCATGGGGAAGAAAGCAGGTTTGACAGAAGGAGAAAGAGGACAAGTTAAGGCCTTTAGGAAGGCAAACTATTCAATAAGAAAGATTGCAAATGAGTTGAATAGGTCAAGAGCTGTTATCAAATGTTTTTGGATGATCCAGACTCATGTGGTAAGAAGTACAAGGGCAGAAGACCGAAAAAACTCTCGAATCAGATTCAGAGACGTCTCATCAGGGAGTATTCACAAGGGGAATATTCGTGTAAACAGCTAAAAGATAAGCTGGACTTGGATGTCCATGTTAGGACAGTCTCCAATTATCTTAATTCAAGTGGACAGTTGAAATACGAAATGCGAAAGCGAGCTCCAGCGTTGAAAGTCCATCACAAGAAAAAACGCCTCCTCTGGGCAAAAGAGATGGTCAGCTATAACGAAAGATGGGAACGCGTAATTTTCACAGATGAAAAAAAATTCAACCTTGATGGTTCAGATGGCTATAAATACTACTGGCATGATCTTAGAAAAGAAAGAGATGTTTTTTTAGCAGAAAACACGGAGGAGGCTCTGTGATGGTCTGGGGAGGAATTTCAGCATTTGGGAGGACGGAACTGGTGCTTTTGAAAGGGAGGCAGGACTCTCAGAAGTACATCAAAATGCTCAAGGATCATCTCCTTCCTTTTGCTGAAGCAAAACAACATGAATCTCAGCAAGATACTGCCCCTAGTCATGTTTCCAAGGCAACCAGAGCATTTTTCCAGGAGTCCAACATGCAAGTTTTGGACTGGCCCGCGTTTTCACCCGACTTGAATCCGATTGAAAATGTCTGGGGCCTTCTTTCAAGATCCGTTTATGGCAATGGACAGCAATATAACACAGAAAATGAATTGAAAGAAGCGATTTGGAGCGCCTGGAAAAATTTGGATGAAAAGGTCATCAAAACACTGATTTTCTCCATGAAAAATAGGTGCATAGATGTTATTTCTAAGAAAGGAGAAATGACATCCTATTGAAACATTATTTCATTTAGTTTTAAATAAAAATATTTGCCAAAATACTGAAATTCATGAGTTTTTTTATAACCCGTCGTAACAATATTTCTATGCAAATAAATAAATTTTTGTGGAATTTGCGCTTAATTTTTGATCAAAGTGAAAAAAAATATACGAGTTATATTCTTTAAGGATATTATACAGTTGTTATAAATTTGAGCTTCGTACGATAATTTAAACTTAAGTTATTACAAAAAAAATGGGGACTGTCGTAACATTTTTTCTAGCACTACATGAGGCGACCGATTTTTTTTTTTGCATCTAGTATAAAGTCCGGGAGGGGGCTTTGTCTCACAGGTGATCAGTCGGATGTTATTGTCTTTATCGATGGACAGTGGTAGTGGCGTACAGCTAAAGGACGCCGAGTGCCAATTTGGGCAGAATAAAATCCAAATTATCAAAATTTGATACCAAATTAAGGTGTGACTCAAGTTGTCAGTTTCGCTCTAACCTTCTTGTCCTATGTAGCTATGTCTCAAGATCTGAGCAATGCTCAGTGAGCATCCTTACATAGCCTTTATTCTTTCCTAGCTCGACAACCTAATGAAGAAAACAAAGGCTAACATAATTTGGGGGCCATCCACCTGACTTTAAACTAGACACAAAAAAAGTCATCTCATGTTTAATGAGGGTTTGCCCTTTTAAATTTTGAACGGAAGCAAAAAAGGTTGTCTTTTCAAATTGTGCAAGGGTTCCCCCTTCTTGTAAAAAGCTGAAATGGATGATCGATAGATCTGAAAACTTATCTGTTTTTTTGCGCTTTGCTGTCCTCTATTCTCTCTTCACATGGAACAGTAAGCTCTACCAGAATTATGGCATCTGTCGATGGCCAAGTCACTTGCAAAAGCCAACTCATTGGTAGTAGCTCTTTCGGCACCGTCTGTGACATATGTCTATTTTTATATTTTTAGTTCTTTTAGAGATCAGTGCCCTGCATTCCTCGTTTTGCGCACCTAGAGTCGGGTGTGTGCGATGGTGTAAGTATTCAGTGTCCTACATCTCACTTCAAAGTGGATCAAAAAACACATAAAATGGCCATCATGATGGTTTTATTGCTTACCTTTGCTAATTTTGCAATTCTTCACAGAAATCTCATCAAAGGGGCCCTTTTTAAGTAATATTTTGTCACCATTAATTTCTTGTTTGACTGCACAGAGAAACATATTTTTGATTGTGGACTAAATAAAAATTTGTCAGAGGGTCTTCTCAAGTCTATATAACCGGGCTTTCTCGATAATGAAGACTCAGCAGGTATCCAATGAAAAGAAATCTAATTATAAAAATGTTGAACTTGAAATTATTTATGTTCATTGTCATGGCAACAGCCAGGATGTCGAGACTTGGAGCTGACAGGTCGTGGGAGACTGCAGAGGAACGAATGCCGGTGGAAAAATATTTTGAAGTACTACCAGAAAGTTCACAAGGTAAATTCGTATGTGTAAATCTTAAATGGTAATGATAATATGTCACTCATGGGCTCAAATAATGAATGTTTAAAAGATCTTTTCAACTTGCAATAATTTTATCTTGAGTTGCTGAAGATATTTCAAACCCTTAAAATGATAATTTATTGATTTAGATTTAGGAGTTTTTCCAGCAACCCTGTTTACCATACAAAAAAGTTATCCTTCCAAGCTTCCTCTTAAGACGATGTCAAAACGCCCTCACCTCTTTGTTGGAAGGAGATCCGCCATTCCATGCCCCTCTTGTTTTGTCGACAATCATCAAACCTCTGGAGCGAAACGAAATCATTTATTCGTTGGAAAGAGATTTCAAAGCGATGAGTATGACGACATGGGTTTGTTTTCTGGTGGTGAAAACAAAGTTAATAAATATCTAGATTTGACGAAAGAACCTTCCGACACTCTAATTGCTTTTAATGACCTCAGCAAGAAAACATCTCCAACTTCGAGGCATTTCATCAATGGAGAATGGAAACGACACCACATGTTTGTTGGAAAGTAAAACTTAATAATTTCTATTTTCATAGGCATAACAGTTTATATTAAGTTAATTTGTTTCTGCATTCCAAAATAAAATAGATAATGCCGTAGAGTTTGCCTTTTCCAGATGATTCAAATTTCGCCCATCTATGCGAGACGCGTTAAAACGTAATGCAACTCGCTCCATTACTTTTAAACCTTTCCTCTTCGATGGTCTTGAAGTTCGAGTGGAACGCACTCCACTGTAGACCGACCGGAAGTCTTTTTATTTCGGACGAAACAGGGCGAAGATCGAAAAATAAAAATTGCAACGGTCGAGGCCCGAAATTGCAGTTAATAAATAAATTTTAATTGTCTCTATTTACTTAGTTTCTGCTCTTCTTGAGATGCCTTGTTATACTTAGATGTACAGTCTAGAGCAGGGGTTCCCAACCTGGGAGCCGTGGAGTACTTTTCAAAAATCAGCATACAAAATTTTCAAAATTATTTTAAAACTAATCTTTTAAAAAATCCGAGAATAATATTTATACATAAGTAACGAGTATGGAGCAGAGTTTATGATAAAGTACAGGAAAGTGTCAATTTTAGCAAAAAAAAAATTTTTTAATCTAAAAAACACCGCCGATTAATGGAACTGCAGATTGAGGTGTCCATGTTCTTACAAGAGAAACAGAGTGACCTTGAAAGTATATTTTATCAACCAGAATTCAACCTGTTAGTGGCATGTTTGGCTAACATCTTCACCCATTTAAATGAGCTTAACACTAAGATTCAGGGTCCTAACATGACTGTTATTGATGCTGGTGAGAAACTAGGCTCATTTCTGGAGAGGCTGCCCCTGTGGATCAGAAGAGTGGAGAATAACAACTTTGCCAATTTTCCAAGATTAGAAGAGTCTCTGCGACCCAGTCTGGAGGCAGCTGGCACCATACCAGCTTCTCTTAAAGGCGACATTTTGGCTCACCTAGGAACTTTGAAGGCATCATTTCATGACTACTTTATTACGAAAGAGTTGCATCCCCGTGATGCCTGGGTCAGGAATCCATTTTTTGTCAATTTGGAAAGTGTGGATCAGGAGTTGGCCAACGATGACCTGAGGCACAAAGAGTTGCTAAAGAGGGAGTTTCAGGTCAAGAGTTTGGCTGACTTTTGGTGCTCCATGATGATACCATACCCAGT